>OZ029922.1:19802460-20402460 GCA_964023275.1 Norana najaformis
CACAATATGGGGCGTTGGTACTTTTGGCCGTGAGCATCTGGGAAATTCAAGACATTCATGTTGCGCATCTACTTTTCGTCTGCTAAAGACGCATTCGTCACTTGCGCGCGTAATCCAATCTCTAACCCTATTCTTTTCGCCCAGGTCTGGCTGAGTGCGCTTCAGAGTAGATATATATTAACAGGCGCAATATAAACTCTCTGAATGAATTCGGCGGATGGCTTTAGGAAACTGGTTTAGGAAACTGTTTCAGTGGTTCATTAAATGGCAGCTTTTGTATTTTAGAGACTGTGTTTGCATTTCAAGGCGCTGTTGAGAATTTAAAAGATGACTTGAAGGGAAATCAGGCATAAGAGTTGTACACTGGCATAAATGGAACAATATACCCAGTGACCGGACCGCATTTTAGAACAGACTGTTTAGATATACGAGTTGTTGTTGTGACTGGCTAATAAGAATAACGCATAGCTGGAATGCCTTCCCGATGAGCCTGACTGAGCTGAAATTGAGCTAACTGGAGCAGATACATAAACGAGGTTAAGTAAATAAATAAGCGAGTAAGTCAGTAAGTCAGCCAGTCATTAAGTAAATAAGTAAGTAAATATGCAGGGTAAGTCAGTCAGTCAGTAATAAATAAATAAATAAGCAAGCAAGAGACCAAGCAAGTAAGTAAGTTAGTAAGTTAGTACTTTAATATAGTAATTAAGCTGGTAAGTAAGTAAACGAGGACCTATGAGTAATCTTCGTTAGCAAAAGACGAATTCCGAAATTACTACTACTACTACTACTACTACTACTACTACTACTACTACTACTACTACTACCACTACTACTACTACTACTCCTACTACTCTTACTACTATTACCACTACTACTACTAATAATAATAATAATAATAATTTCTATCTCTGATTTGGGACGTTGTCTATCTCGCATTTCCGGAGACGAGAGAGAATCTATCTTTTTCAACGGCTTTCAATCATAATTCAACGCTTCAACGCCGTTGCCTTTCGCGGTTCCTTCTCTCTGTCAGAGCCGGATGAGACGTAGCCGTTCCAGGTGTTCCTACTGTCTCCGGACTAATTTTTTCACCACCTGAGGGATTATACCTACCTCGGGTATAATAATATTAGTAATAATAATAATAATAATAACAACAATAGTAATAATAATAATAATATTATTATTATTATATTAATAATATATAATAATAATTATTATTATTATTATTATCATCATCATCATTATTATTACTACTACTACTGTTGTTGTTGTATTTATTAAGCTTCAATATCTATTGACAAAGCATCAATCGGTGACGCTGAGCAATTGTGAGTGAAGACTTGCTCAAGGTCCCTACACAGTAAGCGTCTCAGAGGAGGTCCGAACCCGCACACTCCGCGATATCATGTCACAATGCGTCTGTATTACATAATCAACTATAGCTAACCAAGCATTTTACAAGCAGCTGTGCCTTAGCACGAGGCATTTTGTGTTAGAATGTGCCTGTAATGGATTGATATCCGGAGGCGCCGTGAATCAACCTGACACTCGAAAGGTATAAGTACCCATTGTTTTTCGCTAGATAATGTACCACGTGACAGAGGTCAAGGTCATTGGCGCCTAGTGGAATAAACGCAAAACTTATACTGGAAAAATTTGCGCCGGAACAGGTTCGCGGAAAGCACTTCAGCTGCACAAAGAGTTCCGATCGGAGAGGTGGAAAAAGAATGGAAGCAGAATGCGAGAGAAAGAAATATTATGCGAGGCAAATAGATATACCCATGAGTAAGGAGCGTACTATGGAAGTTACTGAGACAAGGATGGATGGAAGGAAGGAGAGAATCAAGCTGGGAGAAAGACGTTTGTGGCTTAGTGAGATAAGGATTCAGAAATACCTGAGGAAGAAAAGTTCTTGGCAAGCCATGGTAGAAGGCATGTGTGAAGAAGGAAGGCATGGTTTATAACAGAAGGCGGATGTGGTTTGGAGAGAGAGGTATGCGTCAGCAAAGATAGAAGCCAAAATCTATTTAGACAAGACACAGGTGGTTTGATGTTTTTGACCTTACGTAGGAATTCCGATCGATAACGTCTACCTTAAGTATCAATTAACAGAGACAAGAACGAGGGTACTATGAGGTATGAGCAGGGTGAAAGATGGAATAAGGGAATAAAAATGAGATTGATGGCTGTGCGGTGGCGGTAGAGGGTGGCCGTTAAGTGCGTAGTATGATTTTTATATTCTCTCTCTCTCGATTTCTCTCTCCCTCGATTTCTCTCTCCTTCGATTTCTCTCTCGATTTTTCTCTCTCACTCTCTCGATTTCTCTCTCTGACTCTCTCTCTGTCTCTGTCTCTATCTCTCTCCCATCCACCTTCTCTCCCTCCCTCCCTCTCTCTCTTCCTCCCTCTCTCTTTTTCTCTCTTTCTATTTCTCTCACTCTCTGTTTCTCTCTCTCTTTCTCTCTCCTTCTCTCCCACTCTCCCCTCTCTCTCTGTCGCTGTCTCTCTCCCTCTGTCCATCTCTCTCCTCTCTCTCTCTCTCTTTTTTCTCTCTCTCTCTATTACTCACTCCCTCTCCCTCTCTCCCCAAGGACATCTGCTGGTCCTGCGCGTAAAACATCGTGGTGCACTTTGTAATCGTGTATACTTTACAACAAGAAGCGCTCTATTTCTTAGACGCATTATGCTGTATGTTTTCCTATCCCGCAGTTTTCCATTTCGTATTGAATACCTTCGCAGTCCGGGTCAAACAATGACCTGCGTATGGACACAGCCACCAACGCAGGTTGAACCCAACCTGCACCAAAAGTTCGCAATCCTTATTTTCCTATTCCCCTTTCAGGCGTCCCCTTGCTGTGCCGATAATATAACAATGACCTGATTCAGCCTATTTACAAAGCGTGTAACAGGACAGATTTTAGAGTATCGTATCGTTACAATCCTATCCGCTTAAAAAACAGCCCTATTTGCAATTGTTAGCAGCACAATTTTAAAGATTTTAAGTTGAGAAATTGGGATGTGGAAATTTACAACGTTTTGCATTTGAGTCTTTAGCCGATAGACGGCTACAATAGTAAATATGGGGACTCCTATGCAGCATGATTGTGCTGAAACGCCATCATCATCATCGATGTCGTCATCATCATCATCATTGTAGTCGTCACCGTTATCATCATCGTCACTGTCTTCGTCTTCTTCTTCATCGTCAGCGTCGTCGTTATCACCACCACCAAAACCACCAACCCCACCACCACCTTCATACTGTCGTCATCATCAATCACCATCAACATCGTCGTAATTTTAGTAGTTGTCGTAATCATTATTACCTTTGACTTTGAAACAGCTTTCCATGGTTTCTATAAGGTCTTAAGCAGTTGTAAACGTAGCCACGGAATGTGTCCAATGCATCGAGAAAGCCAAGCTGAAGAGACCCGGCTATGGCACCTGCATGATAACTGCAACCAGCAACATCAACAGTTTACCTGATGGACCTAATCGATCTTTGGCTGGTCCGTGCAGTGGTATTTGACTCATCAACCTAAGCGTCATCAACCTAAGCGTCATCAACCTAAGCATCATCAACCTATGCATCATCAACCTAAGCATCATCAACCTAAGCATCATCAACCTAAGCATCATCAACCTAAGCATCATCAACCTAAGCATCATCAACCTAAGCATCATCAACCTAAGCGTCATCAACCTAAGCATCATCAACCTAAGCATCATCAACCTAGGCATCATCAGCCTAAGCATCATCAACCTAAGCATCATCAACCTAAGCATCATCAACCTAAGCATCATCAACCTAAGCATCATCAACCTAGGCATCATCAGCCTAAGCATCATCAACCTAAGCGTCATCAACCTAAGCGTCATCAACCTAAGCGTCATCAACCTAAGCGTCATCAACCTAAGCATCATCAACCTAAGCATCATCAACCTAAGCATCATCAAACTAAGCATCATCAACCTAAGCATCATCAACCTAAGCACCATCAACCTAAGCACCATCAACCTAAGCACCATCAACCTAAGCATCATCAACCTAAGCATCATCAACCTAAGCATCATCAACCTAAGCACCATCAACCTAAGCACCATCAACCTAAGCACCATCAACCTAAGCACCATCAACCTAAGCATCATCAACCTAAGCATCATCAACCTAAGCGTCATCAACCTAAGCGTCATCAACCTAAGCGTCATCAACCTAAGCGTCATCAACCTAAGCGTCATCAACCTAAGCACCATCAACCTAAGCATCATCAACCTAAGCATCATCAACCTAAGCATCATCAACCTAAGCATCATCAACCTAAGCATCATCAACCTAAGCATCATCAACCTAAGCATCATCAACCTAAGCATCATCAACCTAAGCACCATCAACCTAAGCATCATCAACCTAAGCATCATCAGCCTAAGCATCATCAGCCTAAGCATCATCAGCCTAAGCATCATCAACCTAAGCATCATCAACCTAAGCATCATCAACCTAAGCATCATCAACCTAAGCATCATCAACCTAAGCATCATCAACCTAAGCATCATCAACCTAAGCACCATCAACCTAAGCATCATCAACCTAAGCATCATCAACCTAAGCATCATCAACCTAAGCATCATCAACCTAAGCATCATCAACCTAAGCATCATCAACCTAAGCGTCATCAACCTAAGCATCATCAACCTAAGCATCATCAACCTAGGCATCATCAGCCTAAGCATCATCAACCTAAGCATCATCAACCTAAGCATCATCAACCTAAGCATCATCAACCTAAGCATCATCAACCTAGGCATCATCAGCCTAAGCATCATCAACCTAAGCGTCATCAACCTAAGCGTCATCAACCTAAGCGTCATCAACCTAAGCGTCATCAACCTAAGCATCATCAACCTAAGCATCATCAACCTAAGCATCATCAACCTAAGCATCATCAACCTAAGCATCATCAACCTAAGCACCATCAACCTAAGCACCATCAACCTAAGCACCATCAACCTAAGCATCATCAACCTAAGCATCATCAACCTAAGCATCATCAACCTAAGCACCATCAACCTAAGCACCATCAACCTAAGCACCATCAACCTAAGCACCATCAACCTAAGCATCATCAACCTAAGCATCATCAACCTAAGCGTCATCAACCTAAGCGTCATCAACCTAAGCGTCATCAACCTAAGCGTCATCAACCTAAGCGTCATCAACCTAAGCACCATCAACCTAAGCATCATCAACCTAAGCATCATCAACCTAAGCATCATCAACCTAAGCATCATCAACCTAAGCATCATCAACCTAAGCATCATCAACCTAAGCATCATCAACCTAAGCATCATCAACCTAAGCACCATCAACCTAAGCATCATCAACCTAAGCATCATCAGCCTAAGCATCATCAGCCTAAGCATCATCAGCCTAAGCATCATCAGCCTAAGCATCATCAACCTAAGCATCATCAACCTAAGCATCATCAACCTAAGCATCATCAACCTAAGCATCATCAACCTAAGCATCATCAACCTAAGCACCATCAACCTAAGCATCATCAACCTAAGCACCATCAACCTAAGCATCATCAACCTAAGCATCATCAACCTAAGCATCATCAACCTAAGCATCATCAACCTAAGCGTCATCAACCTAAGCATCATCAACCTAAGCATCATCAACCTAAGCACCATCAACCTAAGCATCATCAACCTAAGCGTCATCAACCTAAGCATCATCAACCTAAGCATCATCAACCTAAGCACCATCAACCTAAGCATCATCAACCTAAGCATCATCAACCTAAGCATCATCAACCTAAGCATCATCAACCTAAGCATCATCAACCTAAGCACCATCAACCTAAGCACCATCAACCTAAGCACCATCAACCTAAGCATCATCAACCTAAGCATCATCAACCTAAGCATCATCAACCTAAGCGTCATCAACCTAAGCGTCATCAACCTAAGCGTCATCAACCTAAGCGTCATCAACCTAAGCGTCATCAACCTAAGCATCATCAACCTAAGCATCATCAACCTAGGCATCATCAACCTAAGCATCATCAACCTAAGCATCATCAACCTAAGCATCATCAACCTAAGCATCATCAACCTAGGCATCATCAACCTAAGCATCATCAACCTAGGCATCATCAACCTAAGCATCATCAACCTAAGCATCATCAACCTAAGCATCATCAACCTAAGCATCATCAACCTAGGCATCATCAGCCTAAGCATCATCAACCTAAGCATCATCAGCCTAAGCATCATCAACCTAAGCATCATCAACCTAAGCATCATCAACCTAAGCATCATCAACCTAAGCATCATCAACCTAAGCATCATCAACCTAAGCATCATCAACCTAGGCATCATCAACCTAGGCATCATCAACCTAAGCATCATCAACCTAAGCATCATCAACCTAAGCATCATCAACCTAAGCATCATCAACCTAAGCATCATCAACCTAGGCATCATCAGCCTAAGCATCATCAACCTAAGCATCATCAACCTAAGCGTCATCAACCTAAGCGTCATCAACCTAAGCGTCATCAACCTAAGCATCATCAACCTAAGCATCATCAACCTAAGCATCTTCAACCTAAGCATCATCAACCTAAGCATCATCAACCTAAGCACCATCAACCTAAGCACCATCAACCTAAGCACCATCAACCTAAGCATCATCAACCTAAGCATCATCAACCTAAGCATCATCAACCTAAGCATCATCAACCTAAGCACCATCAACCTAAGCACCATCAACCTAAGCATCTTCAACCTAAGCATCATCAACCTAAGCATCATCAACCTAAGCGTCATCAACCTAAGCGTCATCAACCTAAGCGTCATCAACCTAAGCATCATCAACCTAAGCATCATCAACCTAAGCATCATCAACCTAAGCATCATCAACCTAAGCATCATCAACCTAAGCATCATCAACCTAAGCATCATCAACCTAAGCATCATCAACCTAAGCATCATCAACCTAAGCATCATCAACCTAAGCATCATCAACCTAAGCATCATCAACCTAAGCATCATCAACCTAAGCATCATCAACCTAAGCATCATCAGCCTAAGCATCATCAGCCTAAGCATCATCAACCTAAGCATCATCAACCTAAGCATCATCAACCTAAGCATCATCAACCTAAGCATCATCAACCTAAGCATCATCAACCTAAGCATCATCAACCTAAGCATCATCAACCTGCAGCGGTGTTTGACTCATCAACCTAAGCATCATCAACCTAAGCATCATCAACTCACAGGGAGTCAGAGTGGTGTACGACGAACCGAGAAAACAAAACATACTTAGCAACTTTTGTTCATAACTTGGTAAATTACTTTAAGTTGTTGGGGTACATTTGTACACATTTGAACATATCTCGTTGTGTACATCTTACCGTTGTACCACTGGTATACACTTATCTCAGAGATAGTTGGACTTCCTATCCTTACTATAATTCCTTTTCCCTCTAAAGGTAAGCTACATAGATACGCGTGTGTGACAAAGCTGTTCAAAATATTCCTCATTTATGAACTTATTTGATAAAAATATTGAAGTGGCTCCAATCATGATGATGATGATGATGATGATGATGCTGATGATGATGATAATAATAATAAATAATAATAATAATAATTACTAACTTCTAATGTGCAGGTGTCTGTCTAATGCACAAGGCATCAACCTATATTGCACACCAAAGCCAAGCCACAATCAGGTCAATATCCAGAAGGTCAGTCCACAAAGCAGAGAGGCAGCCTACGGCGGATAAGCAATTTGAGAAAGGTAAGTTTTAAGTTAAGAACGAAACTTCAGACGCGAATGTAATCTTCTTGCCCCTGGCTTTGGGGTTGACTTTCTCAACAACAGCATCATGTGTAGGACACATGATCCACCAGACGGGGGTTGTTTTTCTCAACAACAACCTCGTGTGTAAGACATATGACCTGCCATATCGGACATGTAAGACATGACCTGCCATATCATATCTATAGGACACATGAAGCCCATGAGTATATTATCACAGTATTTATGTCTTACACGAGACGCTGCTGTTGGGGTCATTATCGTATACAAATAAATTTTCGACTATGTATTTAACTGAATATCAATAGTTGAATTCGCTGCAAATCCATACAGCTAAACCTCGGTTGACCCAGACTAATAAAGATCCTCGAACATTAGCTACGGGTTGATATTTACGGCATGACTACTGAAGAAATGTACTTTGTGCTACAAGCAATCATAAGTAAGCATTTGCCAACAAGCCGTATTACATGATATAAGGTATATGTAGGTTAGGGATTATCTTTGTATAGAAACACGTACACAAATGGACTGGTATGTAGTTACAACGCACATCCATTCGAGTCGAGCTCTTAACTTGCTTTAAACTTTACACTTGTGCATAAGGCTTGTTACTAAGGCCGCCTTGGTTACAAACGACGCCGTACAAGGGCCATCGGTACAGGCCAAATGGTGTACTCCGTGTTGGATCTACACGTAGCCGATCGACAGGCAAATTTATGCGTTGTACTAAAGAACGAATATCGTATACAGACTTGGTTCAGATCGAGTCTGGACATAATTCGGCTCACTGGTCCGACAGAGACGTATTTCGACTTGCGTCTGGTTATTGTTTAAAAGAGAGACTTTTACTTCGATGCATTTAGACCAACAGTCGTTGTCTCTGTACTTGTAAACTTCCAAACTCTGATAATAATTGAGATTGTAGGCTTTTCGGATTTAAAAATTTTAGCTTCGATTTGGATTTTCCGCAGACGTTGCATCATGTGAGATTAATCAACAGTCGGTGGAAGAGACCACTTCGAACATCCTTCGAATATAGTTCTTCCATGGAAGAGACCACTTCGAACATCCTTCGAATAGTTCTTCCATAGTAGGCCTGTATAATGAATGCTTTCAGACCAAGAGTTCAACGTTTAATTTTATTGATTACTCTATTCTAAGTCAGCAAATTGATTCTTTTTACAAAGCTACTTTTTAAATGCACGGTTTTATAATTACAATATTTAATACAATTTCCTGTTCTGTATTTCAGCTTCAGCAGCCCTCTCATTCTAAACACGTAGGCATAATTATATATGTATGTAGATGTACGTGATATAGGCCTATATTATATAGGCCTATATGCACGAGTAATACTCCGTAATATACAGAATAATTTTGTAATAGGTTATGTCCATCAAGTCGGCTTCGTCTGATGATATAAGGGGTAAGGAAAAGTCAACGTCAGTGACCCAGACAGTCACAGAAGTTAGACATTAGATAATGCAATATTTACTTTAGATACCTTTAAATAGATAGGTATCTTTAGATACCTTTCTGCCGATGCCATACATTCCTCATCTGCTGTTAATCGCTAGTCCAATCGCGGCCACTGCCGTTCTCTGAGTCGTGCCAGCGCCAAGCCTGGATAAAGGAGGAGGGAGACGCTAAATGCCTTCGTTGTGACATACGTCGCTAAATGAAACTACCAATCGTTAGCACCCTGGGGAAGCATTAAGAGAAGAATTACGTGGTAAGGTCGACGGCCCTGGAAGTCACAAGATGTCGTCAAACACTGAATTAAAAATCGCTGGTACTCCGAAATCTCTTTTTGAGGAAAGGTAACGTGGACGTCAACGGCTCTCGCAGCCACAAGACGTCGTTGAACACTGGATACAAGTACTAGGTCCATCCTATGGATTTTGGTTTTCAGAAATTTAGCTTATTACAACACTGTAGCTCGGTTATAATTACTTAACTTGCAATAAGGGAAGGCTTGATTAGTAGCTAGAACAGTCCCTAACGTCTTACATCTAACTGATGTCGAATGTATGTGTACTTTTCACAGGGCTTCAAAGAAACGCTAGACACACCTGTAGAGTACAAAAACTCAGACAGACAGACAGGCCATTCGGCCAGACACAACAGCACAAGTTTGTTTATTCACAGCAGCCATGGCGGCGAAAGCCAGTACACTGAGCGAAGGGGTAGGAGTTTATCACACCATCTGCCTGCTACAACTGCTTTTATATCTTCTGCTACGTAATCGGCAAATTGGTCTCTACCTCTGCCGTCTGTTCTCGATAAACAGTCTTCAAGCATCTTGTAACGTTTCAACAGCAAATGCCAAGAACTGTAACGTTGGCTATCTTGTAACGGCAGGCAATGCCTTCTGCGTGTATACTTTCTTCGTAGTAAATACTCCGAACAGGTCTACTTATCAACGCCTTCTTTGTGTGATTCTCTTCTACAAGGAAGAGTTTCGTGTCTCTGATGTTTTTCTTTGATTCTGAATGGCTGTTTGTTTATTCTTTGCAGTCGTTCTGCACTTGCAAAAGAACCATCTGCTCCTTTCGTTAGGCTCACCAAAGGAATGGTTCTTCGATGTACCATGTACCGATTCAATTCTATTCTAATCGACCTTAAACTTCGTGTTCAAATACAAATTCATCTCCAATTCTGTCTTTTTCGTTCATAGATGCATCTACAATACCGACACGACTATAGAGCGTTGCCTTAGGATATCTTATCCTAAAGTGCTGGAGTACTTTAAGGAATTTTTGATTTTTTAGGAATTTTGTTTTGTACTTTGATAGATTCTTTACTCGGATACTCTTGCAATATAGCCACCGGTCTTTTCATTAGCATATATTGTCTGAAAGTCAAAGCGAATAAGATGTTGCTTACAGCCAGCTTATTAGGCCTCTATCTCATTCGCAGGCGAGTACATTGTTATTTCCTCCGCCGGTAATGAGGTCATATTGCATGTTTTTGATTAGAGGCATGCATTTTTGGGAGTTGTTCATATGCTAATCTTATCCATGGCATACGTTTTGGGAACTTAGCACACGTTAATATGTATATATATATATATATATATATATATATATATATATATATATATATATATATATATATATATATATATATATATATATATATATATATATATATATATATATATATATATATATATATATATATATATATATATATATATATATATATATATATATATTTGTTTACCCTCTTACTATGAGTCAATGTTGTATTTCGGCATTATATATATATATATATGAGCTGAAAGAGTGCGGAGTTTTCGATCACTTTGAAAACCGTTTTTGGTGAGATCCTATCAATTCACATTCTATGCCACTCCACCTCGTACGTTGCACTATTAGCAGATTAGCGATGACGACACTTGACCTTTAGCTTTTATACTTGGATGACTCCTCTTCGTCAAGTGGTCTTCAGTCATTAACGTCTTGTGTAAGCGTATTTGTGAAAGATTAGCAATAAATTCCTCCGTACAATTAGTTAAATCCAAGTGGCCTACGAAAAACTACTGCAGGAACTTCGTAACCATTAACACAATCGTGCTGACCTAACGAATTTATTCACTGGATTCGACTGTGGGTCAATGTTGTATTTCGGCATTACATGCAAGCTTTGTAATGCAATGTAGGCCAAATATCATAAGGATTAACTGGCATTACGGCGATAGACGAAGCACCGTATATAGAGCCAGAAGGGTACTATATACGTGACTCCCGCCAGCTGACAGGTCTATCGTTATGAAGCTCGCTCGCTATGAGTCCAGCTATTTGAAAAGGAGATGCGACAGTTCTTAAATATTGCAAGGAACATTTAAGAACAGTCTTAACCTTATTAGTTTACATCTTTTTCTTATTGGGTAATTAAATCTTCTTTCTTTTTTAAGGACAGCATGAGACTAGTTGGACTTGAATATTCGTTTTTTGTCTGACTTTATTTGGCCTCTGTTGATAATGTGTGTATTTGCGTCAAATTGTTGTGTTTGATAGCCATCTCACGTGCTTCAGTGTTAATGTGCGACCCTAATTAAGTAAAACTTTTCCTTCTAGCTGTATTCTTTTGCATTTGCAATATGGTTATGTTCTTTGTAAAAGGAAGCGCTATCCATTCACGTTCTGTGCTACTAAGAGTTTATATATAAATATATATAAATATGTATATATATATATATGCATTTTCAACATGTTGTGATGGTGTTGAACAGAATTTACCGTGGGGTAAAGCCGACGATAGTCTGATGAACGCCGTCAGTAAGAGAGACCTGTCTAAAGTCCGATCTGTTGTGAATAAGAAGAAAGCCAACCCAACGAAGATCTCTCCTCACCTCGGAGTGGCCGCGTGAGACAATTATAATATACGACTATCACACCAGATTCTAAAAATCACTCCCCACTTAGTATTATGCCCAAATAATAAAACTCACGGCTCAGAGCAACAGGAGGGCCTCATTCCATCGGCTCTCATCATGACTGATCATAAATCACTTATGCATAAAAACAGGCCGGCTGCAAGCAGGTAATACATGTCCTATCTAAACGTCCTATCATACGTGCGTGCACATATAATCAGAAACTCTCAAATAAGCATATATATATATATATGTATATATATATATCGATATTTAAACATGTACGTACAGATATTATGCATGTGTTCAAAGGGTAGAGCTATACTAGCTTTGTTAGTGCATTCAACAGGTGTCTTGGCGCTTTATTAAGATGCATTGTATATGCCCCTCTATAATTATATGTTGTCAAACAGATCTCGCTTCTTTGCCCGTTTATTTATTTCACTTGTCGTCGAATTCTTTTTATATAAATAGATAAAAAGCGGTGAAGAAGGCCCAGGAGTTTATATATATTTATCTTCGATATCTTGCAATCTATACGAATATGTATATATCTGTATATATATACATATATGTATATATAGATATGTATATATGTGTATATATATGTATATAAATGTTTGCATTAATAGAATTCATCAGGCGGCTAGCTTTGATAAACCTGACATCCTAGATGCGCTGTTGAAGGTTCCTTCAATAGATGTTGACAAGACAGATGCCAGAAGTAAGTTCATTGTTACGAACCAGTGCAAATACTGTGTATATATATATATATGTGTGTGTGTGTGTTCTGCTTGTCTCGTACTAAAACATGGGAAGAAGTTTGATCAACTCCGTCTTTTACTGCCTAAACGCAATAGGGCTAGGCCTTTTATGCCTATCAGTGGTTGAGTCTCTTTTCTTAGCGAATTCTTGTCTTTCTGCCTGGTCTCATTATCACAGCTTATACATTAATGGCCAGGCTAGTATAAGAGAATTTAATATAATAGAATATTTACTCTAATATTTATTTGTCGCATTTTAGTCTAAAGCCTCCATAAAGATCTTCACGTTCTTACAGTTTATAGTTTTAACGATTGAGCTTTGAGATTTTGTAGATGTAATGTGATCAAAAAAGCATAATTTAAGCGTTGAGATTTTGTAGATTTTATTTTCATTAATAAAGCATAGGATTTTTATAGCGTTTTGTGAAGATGCCTAGCCACGATGAAGCGATGGTTGATTAAGAATGTCGATGGAATGTTTTACTTACAGAGCGAACAGCGTTGCATCATGCTGTGCGGGAAGGCCGAGACGAATGCGTTAAACGGCTGATTCTGGTTAGTTGCTTCTATGATTCGATGAATCAGTAATGAATCAGCAGCGAATGTCTTTTGCGACATCTGCTATTAAACTGTATAGCTATACGCTGCCCTGACCACCAACAAGGACCCATGGTACTAGGCCTATAGAGAGCCTCCAGTTGTCACCTTTCGTATTACGCATTTGGGATTGGATTCTTCTCCAAATTTTAAAATAGCCTTTATACCAGGCCTGACACCCATGTTCGTTGGATTCACGTATGGCCCATAGATGAGCCCAAGTTGCATGCTATTAGTTTGTTCCGTATTTTCTGGAATTCTCTTGCGCTATTTATAGCCTACGTTGCTGAAGCCTAAACTGGACGTGTAAAATTATCAGCCTACGATATGAAATATTATTGTCCTGTCTCATTAATTTAAGGCTGAGCCTATACTCACTTTTATCTCCTCGTAGAGTGCAGCGACAAAGAACTTGAGGAACGGTGCAGGTTCTATAGTCACAAGGGCGGATTATTTTAATCGTTTTAATCAGCAACCGATGGCGCTGAGCAATATTATTGTCAGTAAAGAACTTCCTACACAGTAACCGCCTCAGAGGAGGCTCGAACCCGTACTCTCCGCGTTAGAGGCCGAGCGCTCTAACCAATCGGCTATACCGTGCCCCACGGATCCCCCAAGGATCTGGAGGAGGCATTGTATTGTATTGTATTTGATAACTTATATAGGGCTTCTTACAGAACAAACTACTCAGAGGCGCTTCCAGCATGAGAGCCCCGGGGAAATAAGAACGTCTTTAAACAACGAGCTGACTGGGCTCTATCATCAACAGTGTCCCTTGCACGAAACAATAGCGGAAGTCCATTCCATAGAGAAGGGCCAACAACAGCAAAAGCCCTCTGCTGCGCAAGTGAGGACTTAACACAAGGCCCTCGTGTGATTTGGGGGAACGCCAATCGAGGATTTAGCTACAGGGGTGGGGGCGGTTCTCCCCGTCCATCTTGGTTACATGCCAGTGCCCCTCAGTTTGGACCCGCGCATAGTGGACTGACAGATGGTGACGCCGTTTTGGAAATGCCCTTGTCCCCACGCAAGGAATTCTGGATCCGCCAACTGGGGACTCCATTCAGTTGCCCCCGATTGGTTAAAACGGGGGTTGTCTGCTAAACTGCTTCAGTAAATGTCGTGATAAATCTTGAAGTTATGAACAGTTGCAAGGCAGTTCCCCTGGAAAACGTCTGGATCTGCCATCATAAGTCAAGGCAAGCAGAAATCCGAGGTCAGTGAGTTCGAAATGCATCAGAGCAATCAAATCCAACAAGAAAAATCAGAGCAAACGATGATATGTGACAAACCAACACAATAAACAAGAGCACATTATTAGACAAGACATTATAAAGCGCTGTTTTAATAATTATTTATTCATTCAGCGATCCAGATATTGCACACTGCATTATTTCTTTCTCCAAACAGTCTCTAGTTTTCCTTATAATATGACCAAAGGAAATTGACATACTTTCGTCACATTATGAGGGGAAATGGAGACTGTCTGGAGAAAAAATAATACATGGTACAACATCTGGATCGCGAGCACATGGAAGACCATGAACAACCTGGATTGAGAACATACGATCTTGGACAGGATTAGCTATGAGTCAGTTATAACTGAGTACAACTGAAGATAGAAACATCTGGAGACGGACGCTTCATGGTGCGGTCCAACTTCGGATCGAAGATGGCTAAAGACAAGACAAGACAAGACAAGACAAGATAAGAAAGACAAAGCAAGACGAGACAAGACAAGACAAGAAAGACAAAGCAAGACGAGACAAGACAATTCAACCACGTTAGAAGACTAGAGTTATAATCGTTGAATTGTGTTGTATCGGTTTCGTACACAGATGAATGCGAATACTGCGCTGGTCGAGAACAAAGGCCTTTCTGCTCTGCATTTGGCCAGTATGCTCGGACACATGGGATGCCTCCAGTTGCTCGTTGCAACCGTCCATTCAGTCGACGCTAAGGATGACGTCAGTCTTGACTATATTTAGATCTGTGATATTTCATGTCATTGGAAATTTATGCAGCGCATTTTGTTATCTCCTATGAAAAGCGCTCAACATTTACGACGTATATACGTGGCTGCTTACTCACATATTCAGGTCTATGTTAAATGTAAATGTAATCTTGGTAGGCCTTGTCCTTTAAATAATTAAATACATAGCTATTCATTAAAATATTTATGTTAAGGTTATTCAGATTTGTTAATTTTCACTAATTTTACTTAGGCCTAATTTTAGCATACTCTGAGAGGCTGTCAACAGGCGCTATAACATACAGTTGTCCTGTTACAATAATATTGCAGTTAGGCCTTACTCAGGTAGCACAAACCGATGACGATGACTATGACGATGACGATTAGGCTCTACGATGACGATGACGATAAATTTGGCGACGGTGACGATGACGTTATATAGTTTCTGCACTTATTAAGCGCCACTATCTAAAGACTGAGCATCAATCGATGGCTCTGGCGCAACTGTGAGTGAAGAACTCGCTCAAGGTCTCTACACATTAACCGTCTCATGGGAGGCTCGAACCCGTACTCTCCGCCTTACAAGCCGAGAGCTCTAACCAATCGGCTACCGAACCTCAGTCTTCTACTTTGCTGGTGTGGAATTGTAGGAAGGCCGGACGGCGTTGTTCTATGCTGCGTCCAGAGGAAGTGCCTCCTCCTGCCGTCTTTTGCTCGAGAACGGAGCCAACATCGATGCCACTGACAACTACCGCAGGTAATCTAATCTAATCTAATCTAAAAACTTCTATAGCGCCACTGTAATAATGCTCAAGGCATCAGTCGATGGTCGCTGCTAAACAAAATCATTGTCCGAATCAAATTCCATGGTGAGTCCGGGTCGAAAAGCCAGAGAGGACTAAGACCCACATGTAGGAGACCAGTACTTTAGGGAGGGTTGGCCTCTGATGAACAGAGGTCACGGCAGCAGCAACAGCAACAACAATAACAACAAGATCAGCAATACAACTATACAACAATAATGTCTCTTTTCCACACCATCTCTGCTTCGTCATCAGCGTATGCTCCGTCTGCAGCCACAGGGATTATCAGCATATACTGTATTTTATTCTCCTCTAGCACAATGGAGCCATTCGTTATCGCCAGACAGAAAAAATGATTAAGTTGGAGAGAAACAAAATGGCACAGTGTGTCTAAACATCTCTGTCTGACCGTCTGTCTGTCTGTCTGTCTGTCTGTCTGTCTGTCTGCCTACGATTGCCCTATCTCTGTAATGTCTGTGTCTGTCCGTCCGTCAATCAGTATTTCCGGATACCTGCACATAGAGTTTGCATATGTATGTATGTATGTATGTATGTATGTATGTATGGATGCATGCATGTATACATGTATGTATATATGTATAGGACTGCATTGATGATGACAGCTGAAAATGGGCACCAAGCTGCCTTTCAGTATTTGCTGTCAAGAGAAGCAAATGTCTCTCTTCGTGATAATCAAGGTATGTGTAACGAATAAGTATTTTACCTTTCACAGGGCATCCTTTCTAATGGCTCTATATAAATTGTTTCTTTTCATCACTGCATACACGACGTAATTTTTGTGATGTCACTGGCACCAGCTTAGTTTAAGCGCCTTTTCTTTCTCTCTACGATTACCCTATCTCTGTAATGTATTAATACTGAACATACTTTTATGTCTGTCAATTCCAACAACGACTTTAAAATGCCATTAATACGTTGTTTCTTCATGAATCAAATCAATAACTAATCACTTATTTAATTTATTATAATTTATGTTTAAATTACTGTTGTTATTATTATACTTATTTAACTTATCATATTATTATATTTAATAATTATAGCAATATTATTAATTATTTAAGAACAGCAAATAGTAATACATTCCTATGTCAGTTATTTCGCCAACTGAAGCTCCACCTTCATTTCGGTTACACATTTAGGGCAATCGTTCTTCAGTGCAAGTACAGCCTATAGTTATAGTTACGGCTGTTGAAAAGTACTTAAAAGGCGCTATGTTAAGTGTCTTGATACATACATAGGTCCACACGTGGCTGCTTCTTTGAGCCACGGGAGTCTCTTTTATTTTGATCATTATCAAATTTAATAGCAGAGCGGAAGTGTATCTGATTTGCAGGTCGTGATATCAGATGGTACGCGACGAATTACAACCACGCCGACCTCCTGTTGCTTTTGTCGAATACAGTCGCTAGACAAAGCCTCGGCGATACAAGCAGTGAGTGTATATGGACCTGCATCACAGTGAGAGGCCGATCATAACTTTCTCTGCATGTCTTCCTAATCATTTTCACGCTGTTCCTTAAAAACCTCACACAAGCGCGTTTTCTTCGTCAACCCATTCCAACAGCATACTTGTTGGCCAAGGTGTCTGTCTTACGCCATAGCGGTGGAGGTTCCATTCCCAGAGCGTCGTTTGAAATTGACGATTCGGTGCCTAGCAATATAACCCACAAATAAAGATTGCACTGCCGTTGGGTTGCTTTTGTCCTGCCTGCGCTTCAGTCGATTGATCCAATGGTGCGAGTAGCACTATTCTGAGGACTCCCGCTGATAGAAATATGATCAGTTAGCGTACGGCTTTCCTTACTCTGAATTGGCCACCATGACAGGTGAAGGTAAGCGATGCCTTGCATGGCGAACGAAAGGCAACAGCTGGATGTTCATTTGCCATGAACTCAGGCAGACAACCAGACATACAGGCAGGTACAACCAGACATACAGGCAGGTACAACCAGACATACAGGCAGGTACAACCAGACATACAGGCAGGTACAACCAGACATACAGGCAGGTACAACCAGACATACAGGCAGGTACAACCAGACATACAGGCAGGTACAACCAGACATACAGGCAGGTACAACCAGACATACAGGCAGGTACAACCAGACGTACAGGCGGGTACAACCAGACGTACAGGCGGGTACAACCAGACATACAGGCAGGTACAACCAGACATACAGGCAGGTACAACCAGACATACAGGCAGGTACAACCAGACGTACAGGCGGGTACAACCAGACGTACAGGCAGGTACAACCAGACATACAGGCAGGTACAACCAGACATACAGGCAGGTACAACCAGACATACAGGCAGGTACAACCAGACGTACAGGCGGGTACAACCAGACGTACAGGCGGGTACAACCAGACATACAGGCAGGTACAACCAGACATACAGGCAGGTACAACCAGACATACAGGCAGGCACAAGTCAGCCAACTGACATGAAGAAAAATAGGTTTGTGCTCTCTCTCTGTCATGGCCAAAAAAGAAAAATATCATTGTATTTCTTTATTCCTTTTCTCCGTTGACGTCTTTACATACATCATCTCGTATGCAGTGCGGAGAGGAAGTGCTAGACTTCCTTTAACCTTTAACCTCTGAGGAGCGGCTGATTGCCTTTCTGCCCTTGATCTATATCCGTTCGGCTCCGTAGCGCCTTCTGCAGCCTACTGAGAATGCGAGTTAATTTTTTTGATGGATTTATGCCAGTAACTCAAGGTTCTGCTGCGATCTGAATGCAATAATTTTTGTCTTGTTTGGCAGATGAATCAGATGAACGACTTCCTCCTTCGTCAGAGGTAAGTACACGATGCCTGTTACACGGAGTAATTACACTTCACAAATGCATACCTTTGGCCAAAACTTCTTGAGCCGTAGCATCTGATTTTGTCGAATCTGTCTGTCATGTCAAACTTAATCTATTGATTTATGTTTCATCCTAATCCTAGTCCGAGCTGATCTCATTTAGCAGATACTAGTCTAAATTCGTCTAGTCTGTGCTCCAGTCTAGACTAGTCTAGTCTAAATTCCGGTTTAGTTCAATGTAGCCTACCTTGACTACTTCAGCCGAGTGCAGCAAGATCAATCACGCACCGCTTACGCTAGAAGATGATGAAGAAACGCATGCCATTGTGAAAGGGATCAATCTTCTTAAATGGCACCAAGCAATATACATATATATATATATATAAAACAGTATATATATATATATATAACAGTATATAACTGTTCTAATATTCTAAAAATGTCCTACATGCAGGCATTTTAACTTTATTTGACTCTTAATTATCGTCGTCTGCATTTAAGACATAAACCTTACTTACTCGATATTGTAAGCTTATTTGTTTTTCTACATTAACCATTGTACATTGTTGTTGCACATATAACCTGTCTTATTGTATCTTTCTTTATGTTGCTTCATGCGTTTGTATGTATCTGTCTATCTAGACATTTACTAGACGTTCCTTTAATTGATTCTCAAAAGTGCTGCTCCCGCTAGCTTACGTGTTGCCAAATTCATTAGGAGTAGCAAGTTCATCTGTAAGCAAATAATGCTGAGATAACTGAAAAGCCACCATTGGCGGGCTCTCGCACACACGTAGAGCCTAGCCAACGGAGTCTAAGCTTATCTAATAATTTCTATAGCGCCTTTATCATATTGCACAAGTCAGCAGTCGCTGGGCGCTTAAAGTGAAATCATAGTCAATACTCGAAGTCAATTGAAGAAGCCAGGTCGAAATCCGATAGAATCCCATCATAATTTGTCTGGTTAAAGCAAAACGACAATAAAATTAAAAATCTGTACGTCTGTTTGTTGTCAGCGGAAGTTAGGTAAGAAATGGGGTCCGGAACTCGATCTGTCCATGGCGGACCCGCGAAAGACACCAGGCCACCAGGATCAGTTCAATTCGAGTACCACTGATTTCGAACAGCGAAGCAATTCGATCCTCGAGGACGAAATCGGTGCCAGAAATGCGACCTTCGCCCAGCACCAGGCACCGGAAGAGGTGGAAGAAGGAAGGGAAAAGGAATGGACAAGGGAAAGACTCGAACTCATTCGAAAGGTTATATATATTATATATATATATATTATATATTATATATATTATATATATTATATATATTATATATATTATATATATTATATATATCATATATGTTATATATATTTTTTATAGATCGCGCCATCGTTCACCATCATAAACAGCCATAATCACATACGTATACCACGCAAGCATGCGTCTAAGGCTATTATTCTATGGACGTCATGCATAAATTGAATGGAGACCCCAAATGAATACTTATTTGCAAGGCTTTTTGTTAACAGTGTGTATAACCATTATTCTAAGATGAATGAATGGTTGAACTCAGGGTGCGATTTATACCCGGATTCCTAACAGAAAAGGGAAACTTTAGCTCACTGCCTCAGATCATACCCAACATTGGGGTGCATCTACCCAGTCAGTTTGCTCTTGGACTCCAAACCCCAGCTTCTTTCAGCCACAAACCGCACAACTGCGTTGAATGACGAAAGAATGAACTAAATAATGAATCAACAAATTTTCAAATGGCTTTCCTAATCGTTATATCTATGCCCGGATTTACCTATAGGTGTGGAGACAGTTCGACTCCGCGTTCCTCTTGGTTATATGCCGGCGCCCCTCATGGCTGACTGCCAGAATGTGGCGCCCCTCTGGAAATGCTCTTGCCCCCCACGCAAGCAATCCTGGAGCCGCCACTGTCTATACGAAACCACACGTAAATTATTACTGGAATTACAGAAACCTAATCTTAATAAAAGACAATGAACACTGTGATCTGATGACGACGCCATTGTTTGTGTTCTTATCCAGCTGCAAGATTTGGCGGAGGAGAACAAGGAGATCGTCCAATGGAAAACCAAGACAGAAGCCACTGAACAGCAATATCTTAACTTGCTTACGAGTCAAAGACAGATCTATCCACTAATGGAGGAAGTTTATCAGTCCGTTGAGTCCTTTCGTAGAGAGGCAAGCACAAGAGAAGACGACCAATCAGAAGCGAATGTCTCCTACCTTCAAGAGGCTTCGCAGAACCTAACACTCATCCTACAGTCAATGTACGAAGCGGACAAAGCGAACGCTGGATCCACAGACAAAGCAGAGAATCCACTTGTGGGGGAATTGAGTAGGAGAGATAAAGTCATCCGCGATTTGGAAAACAGGGCAGCGGAATACGATAAGGAAATCGAACGCTTGGAAATCAAGATCAGAACACTCAACGAGTCGATTGAAGGTCAGCAGAACCGCATTCAGGAACAGGACGAAGAACTCGGACAGCTTCAGCTGAGGCTTCGAGAACAGACCGACAGTCTAAGAAACCTCAGCGCAGTGAAAGAAGTGCTGGGTCAGGTCACGGGGTTAGATGACGTCAACGAAGACCAGGCTCCTGACGTCATCCGACAGATTGCGAAGGAATATCAGAAACTGCAGACGAAGTATCAAGAACTGAAAACCAAGAAACCTGCATTGAAAACCACGTCATCTGAACTTCACCTCAAATCCCCTACAACACACGAGGCCGTCGTGGATTGTCATTCAATCGACAACGATGCTGACTGGAGAAGTAAGACGTTACAAGATCTGCGAGCAATGAAAGCTCGCAGTGGCACGCCCATCAGTGAACTCCTTCAGGAGCAGCTCATTGTTCTTCGGAAAAGCCTCGAATGTCAGATCGAAGCTGTCCGAAAAGGTGACAGCTTCGATAACAAAGCAGGTTCGAGGTTACTGAATTCAGATCTACTTCCGGCCCCAGTAGAACAGTTTGACAGATACACCAGTTCAATGCAGGAGACGGACGAACATGACAGAGGAACCCAGAAGGACACGACTAAGAAAGAGGTTGTGTCTAAATCTAGATGCGACTTCGAGGAACCAAAGCTGAGAACCACGTATGTCGGGAGAACTTCCTTGGACGTGGACGAAAGGCTTCGATACGAAACGGAGATCAGGCAACTGCGCAGCAAGATTGAATCGCTGAAACTAGAAGACTCCGGCGTCAGGACGATCAGCTCAGATGCTGAGGCAGAAGATGAACGTCAGATGCTGCTGATGCTGGGCAGTCAAATGCAGTCGCCAGTTCCAGATGAAAACATCAGTATTCTGACGGAAAATCGGAGACTCAAGTCCGAAGTGGAAAGACTGCGGAGCAGAATTACACCGGAGAACATCGCCACCTGTCGGACTGAGCAAGAAGTTAGCACCGACTCGAAAGGGATGCAGACCGATGCTGAGCTGCTGAAGGAGGTGATGCTCAGTCGAATGGCGTCCGACTACGAGAAAGAACTCCTCGAGAAAGTGGAATCCCTGAAGAGCCAGAATGCAATGCTTCGCTCGGAAATCGAAGCCCTGTCAGTCCAGAGGAACAGAGAACAAAAGAAAGATCATTTGAACGAACACAGAATGCGCGCTGAAAACATAGGTCGTTTAGATGTGGGACGTGATGCGCCTAAGTCAGCAGCTCGCAGCGCAAAAAGACGGTCTCACGAGGAAAGCGATTTGTCAGGCGAATCCTTTAATTCCATTTACATGAATGAATGTAGCTTCCGTGGTTCAAATCCTTGCGTCCCGGAGCATGCGAAGAAAACGAAAAAGAGAAAGGCAGAAAACGGTGGAAAGCAAAAAACTCGTGATGCAAGGTCCTCGCTGAGTTCTCTTAGCCAGACTTCGTGCGATGAAGAGCCCGGCAGAAGAACACGCCAAGGATGCGATACAGAACCCTTGACAAAGAGAACAAGTAGGCCTAAAAAGACATCCCCAGGCACCAGAAATAAGGAGGAGCTGTTTACAAGGAGGGCAGCTAGTCTGTCCACGAATGATGAAACGTTCATCTACGCAAATGACAGCCATAACGCACCATCTGAACCGCTAAATGCTAGTCTTCTCGGCGGAACGGCAGATGGCGCGATTAAGGACCCGACGCTTTTATCAGCAGATGTCGCTCAGAAAATCGTTATTAAGAAGCTTATGCGTTTGCCAGACTCAAATACACCAACCCTGCATTCTCATGGCTCTCCCTTAGCCCAGGTTAGTGGCATTCCAGATAGCGTTATACGACAGGATGTAAGTCTCGAAGATGCAGCGATAGCCAGATCCGGCTTTCCAACCCAATTATCTAGGCCAAACGACCTTGTGGGAGGCTTTAATCACGAGAAGGGAATTTCTCATGACGGGGAGAAGGCTAGGACCTCATCCGCAAAAAGAGGCGTGTCAAGTAACTCCAGTGTCGACGAGGACGAAGTGTTTGAGTACATGTTTCAGGCGAACCAAGACTTCATCGAACCTTCCAAAACCGTGACATCTAAATCGACCAGTCAGGCGAAACGCAAGAGTAAGATCAAGCTGTTGCACTTCGATGCACAGGCGAGGTCGAAGCTTCAATCGGATCTCGAGACGGTCATTCGAGAGAATGCGAGACTTCGAGAAGAGATGTCAGGCCTTAAAGTTGAAATCAGCTCGCTCAAGAAGACGACTGCCCCTAAGTCCGTCGAACGGGTCAACCTCCTGCAGCCTTCAGCTTCAACAGACGTCGAAGAAGTCAGCATAGTCCAGCCTGTGGTATCAAAAGGAGTCAGCATAGGACATCCTGTGACCTCAAAAACAGTTGGGGTTGGACAGCCTGTGACCCCAGCTCGCGTCGAAGGAGCCCACCCAAGACAGACTGTCGCCTCAGAGGAAGAGACCAAATCACAAGACGAAGGTTACAGGTTCCTTTCTGAGGACGAAAACGGGACGTTCAAGTTCAAGGAGTTCTCCCTCCAAACGTCGCCTCAGTTCAGCCTGGAGGAAGAAGCCACAGGAAGCAGCGACGACGACGCCTACCACTCTCCGCCACCCACCACTTCCGGTTCCACTTCAGTGAACAGCACCGACGAAGCAGAGAATGAGGTCAGAAAGAGGCATCCGGACGGACGGAGGAGAAAGAGGGAAGAAGCCAAGAAAGTGAAACTGAAGAGGAAAGACTCGAACGAAATACAACATCGACGCCTGAATGAGACGGTAACACTCGTCGTGAACCAAGCGGAACCATCCGGCAAACGGCATCAGCCTCCGCATCAGCATCTGCACCAGCAGCAGCAGCAGCAACATTCATCCCGAATCGCGGCTCAGCTGGGAGTAAGAAACGGAAATGAGCCCGGGGAAACAAATTCTTTGAAGGGCTATAAAGAAATCTTGGTGATCAACGGAGAGACTCTTACAGACGCCGATAAGACGCAGATATATGCTCTCCAGAAACAGCTCCAGGTAAAACAGTCTCTGTCTCACTATGTCTGCGTCTGTTTTCCCTATGTGTCTGTCTATGCGTTTGTATGTCTGTGTCTATGTATGGACATGTGTCTGGGCCTCTGGATTTGTGTCTGTATCTTTGTCTGTGTGCACGTCTACACCTATGCCTATACCTCTGCCATTCTATGTCTCTTTCTCAGTCTGTCTCTTTCTTTCCATGGATGTTTAATTTTATATAATCTTGTGCCTATATTTATGCGCCTGTATATATGCATAATATGCATACTCTCTCTATATATATATTGTAGCGGATTTCCCTCGCCAGGGGAGCCCATGGAACTCTACGAGTTCGCCTCCCCCGCACGGGAACCCATGGAGCTCAGCGGGTTCGCCAGGGAGCCCATGGAACTCTACGAGTTCGCCTCCCCCGCACGGGAACCCATGGCAACTCTACGAGTTCGCCTCCTCCCGCACGGGAACTCCACGGGTTCGCGAGGGAACCCATGGAACTCTACGAGTTCGCCTCCCCCGCACGGGAACCCATGGAACTCTATGAGTTCGCCTCCTCCCGCATGGGAACTCCACGGGTTCGCGAGGGAACCCATGGAACTCTACGAGTTCGCCTCCTCCCGCACGGGAACCCATGGAACTCTACGAGCTCGCCTTCCCCCGCACGGGAACCCATGGAGCTCGGCCGGTTCGCCAGAGAACCCATGGAACTCTGTGTTCGCCTTCCCCCGCACGGGAACCCATGGAACTCTACGAGCTCGCCTTCCCCCCGCACGGGAACCCATGGAGCTCGGCCGGTTCGCCAGGAGAACCCATGGAACTCTACGAGTTCGCCTTCCCCCGCACGGGAACCCTATGCGAACTTGCCGCCTATATAAAGGGCTGCAGCGAACACAAACACTCGGACACTCTTGCGCTGCAGAGAAGACGACGTACGGAGACAGACACACACTCTTGCTGCGGGTGTTGTTGCTGTGAGAGTTGTTGCGGTTGAATTGTTGTTGTAAGGGCACAGAAGTTTAGAGTAAGAACTGTTTTAACTAGATGCTGTAGATTCGAGTCTTTTGCGAGTAATAAAAGGGGCTATAGCTGATCAATCGACTTGGCGTTCGGTTCCTTGAAGACCCCAAGGGCTTATCTCGCGGACTGGCAGTAAATAGGCGCTGGGAGAGAGAGCCTTCGGGTAGAGTGGTAGAACTCCAGCACCTTGACAGGGGATTCGGCACCCCAGGTTTGTAACAAGTGGTACCAGAAGTGGGGTACCTGTCAACTGCAAGTCGAAACTGATCAACTCTCGCATGGGAGACGAGGACGACACCATCATCTACACTTTGTTGGACGTTGCGGACGTTTCAGGCGATCAACTTAGTAGTTCGACGCCTGGTGTGCGAAGAGCGACAATGGAGGCCTCCAGATTCGACCGTAGCCAGTTTCTGGAGAGCATCGACTTCGACAGCTCACGACAGGCGGTGGTGAACGGCAGTGAACGAAGACCGATGCAGAGAGAACGTGAAACGGCTTCGAACCTGCCGTCATGGGGAAACGTCGTCTACCGCAAGACTCCGATGAAGCCTGGGAAGTTTGACGGGACAGGATCCCTGGAGTCGTTCCTGACACAATTCGAGGTATGTGCCAAACACAATCAGTGGACCGATTCCGACAAAGTGGGACTTCCTTCGATGTGCCCTCGACAAGGCCGCCACGCAGTTACTCTGGGACTTCGGAGCTCGGCAGGACGTGACGTATGAGGAGTTGACGCAGAGGTTACGACAACGGTATGGGACCGAAGGACAAGCAGAGACCTTCCGGGCGCAACTCTACTATCGCCGTCAACGGGCCGATGAGAACCTGAGCGACCTCCTGCACGATGTCCGACGGTTGGTGGTACTTGCTTATCCGGTGCCCTCCAACGAGACGACCGAAATCCTTGCCCGTGACGCTTTCCTTGAGGCCATTCGGGATCGCGAGTTGTCGCTGAAGGTCCGGGGAGCGCGAACCCAAGACGCTGGACGAGGCGTACCGGATGGCGCTGCGGATGGAAGCGTACCAAAGGATGGCGGATTCCGAGGAACGACGGAGGCCACCGAACCGTGTTCGAGGAACCCAGGAGTCCGACCAAAACGTGCCACTCCAGAATCAATTGGACCAATTCCTCAAAGCACAGCGTGGGGAACAGCAGCGTTGGCAAAGGGACATGGAGAAGAAGATAGAGCGGCAGCTAGAGGCTTTTCGCAACCATCTGGCGATCGACACGGAAGCCAACCGACGCGACGAGACGGCAAGGGAGCAGCCTGGAAACCAGGGACGGGATGTGGTCTGCTACAACTGCGGACTGAGAGGTCACATCGCCCGTCGGTGCCGTCAGCCCCCGACGGCCCCGTGCTCGTACCGATGAAGTGACACCCGATGGTCCCGGAGGCGCAGACGACACCGGAGGTGGCGGCGGTCAACCACAACACTCGCCAGAGGGCATCGACCGGTACCAACGGCAACGTAATCTACATCCGAGGCGTCATCAATGGACGGACTGAAATGTGCCTGGTCGACACCGGGTCAGAGGTGAGCCTCGTGCCGTCTTCTGTTGTGGAGGGTTTGACGCTGCGTCCCAGCACCCGGGTACTGCTAGCTGCCAATGGGACTGCGATCCATGTGGTTGGGGAGCTGTGTGTCCCGATTAAGATCAGGCCGGGTTTCCTTATAGATACTACTTTCTTGGTGTCCGATCAAATTATAGAGCCCATGCTGGGTATGGACTGGTTGCGGCAGCATCGCTGTCGTTTGGGGTTTGGCACTGGAGCCCTGTTTGTAGGCCGCCGGCGTATCCCGCTAGAAAAAGGGGATGGTTCCGCCTGGTGTAGACGGGTGATGGTCGCGGAGGAAATGACGCTGCCTCCTAGGACTCAGTGCGACATCCCCGCCAAAATGCAATTCGGGGATCTGTCAAGTGTGGCCCCTGCATGGATGACAGAGCCAAAGGAAGTCCTGCCGGGAGTTCACGTAGCACGGGTGTTAATAGGGAATGAAGCTAGCGCTGCCCGGATTCGGGTTGTGAATCTCAATGGAGATCCCGCCACACTCCCTAAGAACCAGCTTCTGGGAAGATTGCATCCTGTAGAGGTAGAGACATGTGCTGGGAAAGGAGAGAGACCCAGGGTAGAAGGGAGAGGCACCCTTTATCACGGTGTTTGATGGAAGAACTCCCCGAAGAAGTGACCCAGGCAACCAGGAGGCAATTGGCGAGTCTGTTAATAGAGTTCCGGGATGTTTTCTCCGAGGGAGAAGGGGACCTAGGGAGGACGACCCTGTGTAAGCATCGGATTGACACCGGGAACTCGGCCCCCGTTCGTCAGCCTTTGAGGCGACAGCCGCTTCCGTATCGGGTAGCCATTGATAAGCAACTGGACCAGATGTTAGCAGATGGAGGAGTTGAGCCCAATGAGAAGGGACGAATTGCGGAAGCGCGGAAGGCCGACCCTGACCTCGCAGTGGTAAGGGAATGGCTGAGCCCAGATGCGAGAAGGCCCGATTTCCAGACAATCATGTGGGAGAGTGAAGCTGTGAAGACTTATTGGCACCAATGGGACAGCTTGTATGTGAGGAACGATGTAGTCTACAGGAAGGCAGCGGATGGTACAGAACAATTGCTGCTACCCAGAGCCTTGAGGGAGGATTTTATGAAACTTGCCCACACCGGCGTGACAGGGGGACACTTGGGAGTCCGCCGTACCCGTTGGCAAGTTAGGCGCCGAGGCTATTGGGTTGGTTGGTCAAGGGAAGTTCGGCGGTTTTGCAGCCGTTGTTCGCAGTGCTGTCAATACCGCCGCGGCCAGCCTCCCAGGCAGGGTCCCGCTGCAGCCATTACCCTGCGGAGAGCCGTGGGAACGAGTGGGTGTGGACATCACTGGGCCCCCATCCAAAGAGCAGGAAGGGCCATGTCTACATCTTAACGGTGATGGATTATTTCTCGAAGTTTGTAGAGGCAATTCCGGTGGCAAACCAGGAGGCCGCAACGGTGGCTCGGGCCTTGGTGGGATACGGTGATCGTCCGGTACGGGACCCCGTTGCAGATATTAACAGACCGCGGTACAAACTTCGATGGGATTCTGTTTAGGGAGGTGTGCACGCTCCTGAGGATCGACAAGGTGAGGACCACTAGCTACCACCCTAGTGGGAATGGCCTGATCGAACGATTCCATAGGACGCTGAATTCCATGATTGGGAAAATAGTGCATACGGATCAGAGGAACTGGGACGAGTTGCTGCCGCATGTCCTGGCAGCCTATCGGGCTTCCGTCCATGAGGCCACCGGTTATTCGCCTAACATGTTGATTTTCGGTAGGGAGAATAGGGCTCCCCTGGATTTGGTGTATGGAAGAGCGCCAGGCCCAGCGGAAAAGGGGGGGACCTATGCATCATATGTAGAGAACCTGGGTGAGCGTATGGAGACCGCTTACAGGGTGGTAAGGGAACGCTTGCGGAAGGCGGCGGAGCGGCGGAAGCACACCTACGACCTAAGGGTTCTCCCGGTTGAATTCATGGTGGGGTGATTGGGTGTGGTACTATACCCCTCGGAAATTTCCAGGTCGCAGTCCCAAGTGGCAGCGGTTGTACACGGGGCCCTTCATGGTCATGCGACGGTGTGGGGACGGTGAACTATCAACTGCAACGATCTCCAAGGGCCAAGCCGTTCGTAACCCACGTTGACAAGTTGCGGCTATGTTACGATCGGGAGCCGGGAGTTTGGAGCCAAGAAAGATCTTCGCCAAAAGATCCTGTGGAGATCATGCCGGAACCGACCGAGGGGCGGCCATTACGCGCCACCCGGAGGCCAGAACGCTTCCAATAAAGGGGCGTTGTGCAACTGAGGACGTCGCTTGTTGGAGTCCGCCCATGGAATCCGGCTGCGGACGACGACGATGTGCTCGTGGTGGACTGACTTGGTGAGAGAGAATTTACATGTCGTTTACTGCCAAGTGTGGCTATTTTGGTTTTGGTTGAGTAAAACAAATCGCGTGTGCGGCTGTTTAGTTCTCGTAAAGCCATGTGGCTTACATAAATTGCTTGTTCGCTGCTGTTAGTAATTGTGTATGCCATGTATGTACTACCGCTTTAATCGGTGACTGTTTTTGGAGCCGAAGTGTCGGCCATTTTTGTTTAATTTGTGTGCCTTAGAGACTATATGTTTTGTTGCTTGGGTTTGTGCGAGGTGGGTTCCGAACAGGGGACGTTCGGTCTCTTTGGTGGGAGGAGTGTTTGTAGCGGATTTCCCTCGCCAGGGAGCCCATGGAACTCTACGAGTTCGCCTCCCCCGCACGGGAAACCCATGGAGCTCAGCGGGTTCGCCAGGGAGCCCATGGAACTCTACGAGTTCGCCTCCCCCGCACGGGAACCCATGGAACTCTACGAGTTCGCCTCCTCCCGCACGGGAACTCCACGGGTTCGCGAGGGAACCCATGGAACTCTACGAGTTCGCCTCCCCCGCACGGGAACCCATGGAACTCTATGAGTTCGCCTCCTCCCGCATGGGAACTCCACGGGTTCGCGAGGGAACCCATGGAACTCTACGAGTTCGCCTCCTCCCGCACGGGAACCCATGGAACTCTACGAGCTCGCCTTCCCCCGCACGGGAACCCATGGAGCTCGGCCGGTTCGCCAGAGAACCCATGGAACTCTGTGTTCGCCTTCCCCCGCACGGGAACCCATGGAACTCTACGAGCTCGCCTTCCCCCCGCACGGGAACCCATGGAGCTCGGCCGGTTTCGCCAGAGAACCCATGGAACTCTACGAGTTCGCCTTCCCCCGCACGGGAACCCTATGCGAACTTGCCGCCTATATAAAGGGCTGCAGCGAACACAAACACTCGGGACACTCTTGCGCTGCAGAGAAGACGACGTACGGAGACAGACACACACTCTTGCTGCGGGTGTTGTTGCTGTGAGAGTTGTTGCGGTTGAATTGTTGTTGTAAGGGCACAGAAGTTTAGAGTAAGAACTGTTTTAACTAGATGCTGTAGATTCGAGTCTTTTGCGAGTAATAAAAGGGCTATAGCTGATCAATCGACTTGGCGTTCGGTTCCTTGAAGACCCCAAGGGCTTATCTCGCGGACTGGCTCTCTCTCTCTATATATATACATAAATATACATATATATGTATCTATATATAAACCGCTACTATAGGAGAGCGCAATAAAGAATTCGTGTTCAATTGCTACAGCAGTGACTTCTGATTTCCATATTGAAATATACGCGAACTCCAACTAAGCTACGAAGTGGGCTTACTCCTTGCCAACGTATTGTATTAACAAAAAAGGAAAAATTATGCCTAAGGAAACCTAAATAATATCCTATAATTTTGTGTATGATTTGCTTCAGGACACTGAAACGATCTATAAGGCAATCATTGGTACTTACCGATCGCACCTTTTAGCGTCAATTCAGGTGGGTTTTTCTAATTTCAGCAAGGCGATTTATTCCACTTTATATACAATGTGCATTAGGTTGTTTCCTTAGAGCAGTTCAGTCTCACTGACTGACTTGTCACTGACTCGTATATATCGCATACCGTATAATTTTACGCAACATAAACCGATGGTAGAATTAGTAGATAGGCCTAGGCCTATATGATAACAAATATAGCTGCAGTAATTAATCCACTGCTTCGCGTGTAGTCATTGGTGAGTGATCGGTCGCCTAGTTTTTAAATACAATGGCGCTATAAACGTTCTGGAATTAGATGAGACAAGAAGGGCCAGAAATGCCCTCTGAGGAGTCGTAAGTCTTATCTATGTCTGTCTGTCTAGCTGTCTGTATGTATGTCTATGTCTGTCTGTATGTCTGTCTGTCTGTCTGTCTGTCTGTATGTATGTCTATGTGTGTCTGTCTGTCTGTATGTATGTCTATGTCTGTCTGTCTGTCTCTATGTATGTCTATGTCTATGTCTGTCTGTCTGTATGTATGTCTATGTCTGTCTGTCTGTCTGTATGTATGTCTACATCTGTCTGTCTGTCTGTCTGTATGTCTATGTCTGTCTGTCTGTCTGTATGTATGTCTATGTCTGTCTGTCTGTCTGTCTGTCTGTCTGTCTGTCTGTCTGCACTGTAGCAGAATCCGTGTTGATGTTGTACTCTGTAGTGATGAGACAAGTGTGCTGCTTTTGACACAGGGTTGCCTCGATAGCGAAGTTGCCAACGCTCTCTGTCGAATCGTGACTCTTCAGAGCGGCCGTGTTCTGGAATACTAACCCATCCTGCAAGCGCTCGTGGATCTTGTGAGGGCTCGATCGATCAAGATTACTGCAGCAGACATTTTCTCTGTTCCACTAGGATTAGTTTTCATCGCTCGAAGCCCCTGAGAACCTTCTGGATTTCCACTTAACCCTTCCGAAAGTCGTGGCAGCCCTTGTCGATGTTTCTTTAACAGACCTTTGTCAGCTGTGTGGCTCTGGGTGTTGAGGCTACGTCGCCATTTTCGAAGTCAACATAATTATGGACGGAACCGTAATTGCCAATTGCTCTTTTATGGGTGAATACTCTACAGAACGGCCTATGCAGTTTCGTGATATTATGTTTCGTTAAGCAAGGAAACAGCACGACTAGGCATGCCGTCGTCTTGCTTGAGTTGTCTGTAAACAGCTAGTGTGTCCAACATTTATTCTTAATTTATTGAATCTAGGGATGAAATGCTGTTTTGCTGACACTTCTGTTAGGGGGCCGTCCATAAATGACGTCACGCAATTTAGGACGATCTTTGACCCCCTCCCCCTCGTCTTTCACGTCGTCACAAAAGTCATACCCCCTCAAATATGACATCACAAAGCTCTGCATACCCCAAAAAACCAGATGTCCAGAATGTTATATGCAAATTTTCTTATAATTATCAAATAAAGTAATTATAACTATAAAAATACTTGAAACTATATAGTAGAACGAAGAAAAATGGAGGGAATATAATTATTACAATCATTATGCATTCCACAAAATGAAAAGCTCTGGTAGAATCATTACAATTATTAAAAATGTTTAACAACAATAACTCGAAACAATCCAAACAATTTTAACAACAATAACTCGAAACAATCCAAACTGTTTGATGTGATGATGTGACGTCACATTTCTTAAACACCCCCTCCCCTTCGTCACAAATCGTCACAGATGTGTGACCCCTCGCGCCTTAGGTGCGTGACGTCATTTATGGACGGCCCCTAGGTACATTAGTGTTAGCTGGCAGCATTGTGGTAGAAGCAGTGCTTTTTTCTAGAAAAAAGGTTCCGGAACTGAACCATTATGGAATTTTGTGCTAAAATTTCATTATTTTTTATCAATCAATAAACACTGAAAACAGTGTAAAGTTGTAAACACTGAAATTGAATTAAAATAAGTCACATTATATTACATAATTAAAATAACTTAGTAACGCAATTCTTTTATTAAAAACTAAATTATTTTTTTATTAGCCGAAAAAGGTGCCGGAACGCCGTACCGGAGCGTTCCGTCTAAAAAAAGCACTGGGTAGAGGCCTAATTCTTTCGCAATGTGGAAACAGTGTATCTGCTCTTTCGATGAACGATTACCGTAATTGGTCTAATACGTTTACTATTAGAACAACGGAATGTTTGCATGTTGGCTTGGCGTTGTGAGCATGACGCTGGCAAGAACAGTAGAGTATAGCAGCGCGAGCCTAGTTAGTAGGCCTACTTAGAGATGCCAAGATATCTGGCGCCAACTCAGCATTCCATCCTTTCTGGGTCGGTAAATGAGTACTAACGCAAGTTGGATGGTTTAAAAGGTGTCCTTTTGTTGAAAATGGCTCAGCAACCCTTCAACCCCGGACATCGTACATAGGCCCCCTATCTGAGGAGTTTTTACTGAAGCGTATATACAAGCATGTTACCTTTACCGTTTTTACCGTATTTCCTGCAGTGCATACAATAGATGCATACGATATATGCCTGTATAGGCTTAGAATATTTGTTCAGTTATTTATTGTATGTTTGATCAGTATTAAAAGGATCTCTATGGGCGTAATACAATTCAAATAAGCTCGGTTAAAAGCCCAGCAGCCATCACTCACATGTTGGAACAATGTTGGACAACGTGGGTCCATCATTGTCCCAATGTGTGTGCTCGCTGGACTATTAGGCTATTAGCCGACTGTAAAACTTGTTATTAACGTCCCCGGCGTTTATTTTGTACAGGTTAAATATTTTTTTTAAAATCAGGGCTATAGGCTGAATATTACCCCTATAGGCCTACGTCGACGTTTGTCGACACCCGCCTTCAACCCCTAACATCGACTTTTGTTGACAAAAGCCTCGATATAAGAAGCTCATGCATTTCCTAACTCAAACACCTTCACCATACTCTCGATATTCCCCTTATAGGGCCTACTCTTTAGGTCTTTAGGAAGCATGGTAGATTTGCCCCAGTAACTAAGCCACTGGCCCTGAAGTCCCACAAAACAGCATAAGTCTCGCTGCCATCGTTCTGTAGATTGCCTAAAACCTGCGGCATGAGCTTTAAGACTTTTCTTCGTCTGTACTTCATCAGAGGAGTCAATGGTTGGGTCGTGGTGTCTGTTCTGAAGGACCTCCGAGGATTTCCCTACGATGAGGCACTCTGTATACGTGCGATTACGATTTTAAGCTTACGTTTATGGTTACGGTCTGCAGGCCTAATGACCTAATGACCTAATGACCTAATGACCTAATGGTCATGGTCCCAGAATATATTAGGTTTACGTTTTGATAAATGCATGGCTTTAAAGAGGTCAGAAATGTCGGTGTCAGAATTACCTCATTATTTATCTCGTGGTAGGCTTATTTCGTAATCGTAATAGTAATTTTGAGATTTCTACAACGCCCAACGAAAGCCGCCCCGCGGGGACCAGCTTATTCACAGGCGCTCAGTCAAAACAAAATCGATAGGCAAAAGTGTTCGGTTCCAGGTCAAGGTCCAAAAGTCAGACGGAGAGACAGCTTGGCAGCTATGGGTGGTGGTGTTTGGGGTTGTAGAGGGGAGAGAGATAAGAGGAAGAAGGGGTGTCAGGGTACGATCTGTGAAAGAGGAATGTTTTGAGTTTTGAGTGAAAGGCCGAAGCAGAAATTGCAAGCGTTGGAGTATTTGAGATTTAAATGTCAGGAACCACACAGATCTAATATAAAAGTTAAAACAATGCCTAATTCTTATAGGACATATTACATGCATGCATGCATACATAGGCCTACATATATTGTTGTTGCTGCAGTTATTATTATTGTTATAATAATAATAATTATTATTATTATTATTACGAAAGTCTATAGGCTTAACTCGCACAGTCACAAAATTTGATTCTTAGTAAGCCAACAGCAGCATACGTACACGACAGACAAACTGAAGGTGTAAATGATATCGGCTAATCAAAGATATATATATATATATATATATATATATATATATATATATATATATATATATATATATATATATATATATATATATATATATATATATATCAAAGACATATATATCAAAGATATATATATCAGAGATATATATATATATATCAAAGATATATATATCAAAGAGAGAGAGAGATATATATATGTATATATATATATCGTGTCAAATCATGTACTAGTAGAGCTACATTTTGCATGAAAATGTGACAGGAAAACGTGTCCATTTGCTTCTTGTTGCATGACGTCAGACAGGTAAAATTTCCAGGTGACTGGATCTGTTGTTGTGTTCTTCAGCGCTTGCCATTATGTACCTAAAAGAAATTCGTAACGCATAAATATACGGATTAAATTAGTGTTACTTTGAAGTTAATTTTGTTAGTAAGTAAGTAAGTAAGTAAACATATAGTACTCGGGTTTCGTGCTTTGTGGTATTTTAGTAAGTTTTACAATTGTGTGCAGAAATCTGGCCTACCGCTGCAGCTCTAAAAAGCTGCGCCCAAGCCACTAGACTATTCATGAGTTCACTACATCGATTCCAAAGAATAGCCCCCATATATTATGGAGTCCTAATTTGTGAAGCATCAAAGCTTACATTACACTACGTCAAAAGACTTAATAAAGGCCAGTGTATGTATGTACGTATGCATATTGGCACTTGATATAACGCATTTTATGTTCTTCTGAAAGGTCCTGCTCTCACTATCCTAGCTAAGTGATGTTCAGATTCATTAAGAACTAATTCATCTCTGAGCAAATAATTATAAAATAACTGGAAGTCTCCACAGGCAGGCTATGTAGCTTCTGCACCTGTGAATAAACTGGTCCTCGCGGTGCAGCTTTTGTTGGGCGCTGTAGAAATCTCAGGATTACGATTACGAACCTACAGCTGCATGACCCTTCTGATTACTGTGTGTGGACGAGGCACGCTAGAAATGCAGCATTGCCACTTACTTATTTTCCAGGAATCACCTGACAGTTGAGAATCAACATCTGCTAATGATGTCTGTTTCCATTTTTAGCTTTTTGTGTGCTGGAGAAATCTCGAGATTACAATAACGATGTTGAAGTAGCGCTGAGGTAAATAGCCTGTGAAGAGATGGCTGTGCAACATCTTCACAGCTGGCTGATTTTTGGAACGTTTATCCTCTGTGTCATTGCTGCTCTGTTGCACATCATTGCATTTGCTACCAGCAACTGGTTGGTATCTGACGGCAAGAGTCCTTTCGTGAGACTCGGCTGGCATGAGGCTTGCTTTGACAACTGTCACTTTCCGTACTGCCCCGGAGGAGATCGGGACATAGTGTACAATGGATGCTACGTCTGGACCTTTAATGAAATGATCATGATCGATGAACGCTTTCGTGAAATCAAGGACTGGCTCATGCCAGGTGAGTTTTGATTAATTCTTTAGTAATGGAACATAGGTGATCGCTTGTGAATTATGTAGCTTTAGCTTTAATACATTGCTAACTCCATATCACACTCCTAGATTTTTGTGTTCTACTGATACTGGTTTGTTGCAAGAACGTAGTTTCAGGACAATTGTCCCGTTTTCCACAATTCGTACAGTCCTTTGAAGAACATCAACAACAAACTGCTCAACAACAGACATAATTAATTGCCTGCCATCAACATTACTGCAAAGAAAAATTATGGAATATCTTGCACAAGGTTGTTGGAAACAAGAATCAGGAAGGATCATGTGCCTTTAGCTGCTGTCCTCCTTGCATTTAGAATCATTTACCACAAAAGGCCTGACTTGCAAACTTGCTATCATCTTCTAAATCTCATGTTAAGACTCACTACTGCACCCTGGCTTTGCATGATTTCATCTTGGCCGCTATTGAACATACATCCACACCTCAGATTCCGGTATACTAACATTGCACGTTTTATAAGCACTTTAAATAAAATAAATAAATAAAAATAAATGTAGTCTGTGTTCTTTAAAAAATAGTTGTAAAATCAAGGAATTGCTTACACCAGATGACCTTGATTGTTAAGTAAGGGAAGACAGGTAATTTCTTTTAATTATGTAGCTGTATTCTCAATAAGCTTCCACTGTTGTTGCTGATGTGTTAGATTTGGCCTCTGGAGCACCTTAGTGGTACACGTCATGGTAAGGTTAGGTAATACCCTGCATTCGTTAGTTCTGGTCAACAGGATCCTTTTGATTTCAGTATAACAACCAGTTAAAACTACTGCATAGGAGGAATAAAGAACAGCAACCCATTAGCTGGATAATCGTTTCTTATGGGCTGCAAGTTTCACGACCTATCAGAATAAAATTCTGAGTTGCTAAAGCCTTTTTGTGACATGCCAGGAGCTTTTGATGTTTGTTTTTATGAGTAATGGTTGCTCCATAAAAGAACTTAAACAATTAAAAACAGTGGAATGTGATGCAGTTTAGATTTTGCTTCACAGTTCCACATGATGTTGTAAAAATTAATTGGAAACCTATTTTATATGCAATTACACACTGTTGAGTGTAGTTTTACCATTTTGTCATTTAATTTATAACCTTATGCCTTGTATATCATTAGTTCTACTGACTTTATTAACTGTATAAAATATTTGTTTTTAACAGCCTGGTTCAACACTGCAAGAACTGTGTTCATTGTGAACATTCCGATGTCCATCTTATGTTGCATACTGCTGCTTGTGTGTACTTGCTGGACATGCAAGTATCAGTACACGATAGCAAGTACAAAGAAAAAAGATGTTACATCGATAGTCTTGCTCTATACCACGCTCACTTTTCTTATAGTATCAAGTGAGTGCATTGCTGAATGCTTTTACTTCTGCTTTTTTAACCTACTTACTGGTACATAATGGTAAAACATGCCCTTGAGAAACAGTTTAACTGAAGACGGCTTGTAACTATACAGCTTATAACCTTACCTTATTTTACTGTTTTCATATAGTTGTTTTAATGTGGTCCTTTGTGTTAGCTACAAGGCTTTATTGCATTTCACTACTTTCAAGGCAAAAATTGAAGTACTGCAATAGATGTATACTGTGAGAAAGACAACGCTTGGATTTGCTCGTGATTTGTCTCATTTAATCAAGTTTGATACTGAAAATCGGTAAGAATTTGAACTGAAAGGTGGGAGGACAAAGGCCTAATCTTGCCATTCAACTTTTCAAATTGGGACATCTCAAGCCATCCGATGGATATACGTTCTGACGCCCATGCTCTTGTGTATTAAAATACACTTATCATGTCCTCAGAACACCACCTTTGTGAGTTGCATTAAGCACCACCTTACAACGAGGTTGTGTTATAATGGGATCATTTTGTACAGACGAGTTAACTTTGGGATCTGTGTCTCTGACCGTGCTATATAAGAATCTGTGTTATAACAAGGCATGTTATATGGAGGTTCCGGTGTATTTACCGTTGGTAACCTATGCAGTGCAAATGCAACATGGAACAGTATGGGTAACACTTAAGTATTACATGTCATTGTTGCTTTCCCTTACTTACATATTGTGGACTGTACTGCAACTTTGTGTTTGATTTCAGCGCTCCTGAACGTCGTTGGCATAGCAATATTTGGCAGTAACGCCCCGTTACGCAACTACATGCCGATGGCGTACAAAAACCACTTTGGCTACTCGTTTTGGCTGGACTTTGCAGTCTGCATCCTACTTGGGGTCTGCTCTGTATTTTGTTTCCTAGCAGCTGTGGCCAAAACTCTACATTTCAAAGGGCCAAAAGACCCTCGTTATTCAGAAGATATGATGCTGGGGAGAATATAGATGCAACACAGTTGCGCGATATTTTTACACAGATGCTGACCCTTTGTAACGCAGGCATGTTTTATGTACCGTAGATAAGACAGTTTTTATATAAATTTTTACACAAATTTGATACTATCACTTCACACAGGTTGTTCAAAACTAACTTCCCAGGTTTCAAGGTTACTGGTATAATAATTCTGCACTATTCACATGTTGTAATGTAGAAACAATGTTATCAGACATTAACTTAAAGCTAGAATAGTACTGTGTGCAGTTTCTGTTATTGGGCCAAATTTTGATATCTCAAATCTGTTGGAGTCCTATGATGCATCATCGCTTGTTGGTTCGATAGAGTTTCATGTTCATTCTTGTTAGGCAAGCCTACTGCTCCTTCTGACTCAGTAACTTGGTCATGTACGGACCTTCCAACTCATAACCAAGCTTTCGATAGTAGTTCCTTGTGCCAACACCTACAAAGGAAAATAAAAATTCCTGCCACATACATCTCACTGTTACAAGTGATTTGATTTAACATACTTTGCTCCCCTTTACCTCATGGACTTCTGCACTTTGGTCTCCTCGTTGCCGGGCCGTAGCAACCTTCGCTTGGCCACTCAAGATCTCCTGTTTGTCCCTCGCATGCGTACCGCTGCAGCCCAGTCGAGAAGCTTTGCCTACGTTGGTCCCACTTGCTGGAATCGTCTCCCTCAAGTATTGCGACTTGAGCTCCTTTCTCTCCCCCCCTCAGTGTTCCGCAGGCGCCTGAAGACTGTACTGTTCAACAGTGATTTTACTTTTTCGGGTCGGAAGCACCTCTGTTGAGTTTATGCTCTAACAGGCGCTTTATAAATCTCAAATTACAATTACATTTACAATACTTTGTTAACCTTTACAGTTGTTCTATACTGAACATGCAGTACATGCTGGCAGTCACAAGTATTACTTCCTACCAAACATGGAATAAATGGCCAAAACACTGCTAATGTAACACCTTATGCACTGCGGCCCCATTCACACATGACCTGTTTACACATGAATCCGTTTAACGCATGGTTACGTCATGGCTGCTACCGATACCAATTTAATGTGTGAGACAAGTTAGCATGCTGTACAATCAATAAACATGTTTCATCAGCTGATGTTCAGTTGCTGTCTCAATGGGTGGCAACAACTGCTGGCTACAGCTGGCTTTGAGCCCAGCAGGCGCAGTACACTTCCACTGTAGTTGCACTTAATATATCTCCCATCCCCATATCCCACAGCCCAACTCTGCCCCATGCAGGAGCTTAGCTGCTTACTCTCTCTGCCAAGGTTACAAAAGCTGCATACCAACAGGCTTGGCAGTTTAAATTGACAGTCTTACTTTGAAATAATGCGAGGAAACAGTCGATGTTTTCGCATAGCCAGAAACAAAGTATATGATATTAAATCACAAACCTTTGCCCAGAACAATACAGCAATGTGGCATTTCATAGTAATGGAGCAAAATCGTCTAGTAGCAGACTACAGTGCAAGTGCCTTCACATCCGACACCCTATGTCTTTGTGCTTTCTAGCCATGTTCAGACTAACATAAAACATACACTACTGTATTTCAGCGTGGCCCTCTTATCCCGTGGTTCATTAAGACGTGGTTGCATTGATTTGGCTCCCAACAACCATGTGTAAACAGGACTGCACTGTAATATGGATCATATGACAGCACTGTAGCAAAAAGAAATCGCATCAACAAAAATGCAACCATAAGTTATAACTAAAGTAATGCATTCTGCTTTACCAGAGATTACAGCAATCTTTGACGAGCCATGTTCTTCTAGGGCAATTCTCTCGGCTTCTTCCATCAACAACATTCCAAATCCCTAATAAAGAACATGGGTGACAATAAGCTAGAAGAATCAGTAACAATAACTCAGATGCAGCTTACTATTTAGTCTTTTAAATTGAAACTCGTGTGTTAACAGTCTGGTCTTTTAAACCTGTAGGTCTAGCTGACAGTGAGGCTGCTCCACCTCTAACAGTCTTCATGTTAAAATGTGGCTGTTCCTTCTAACTTGGTTCCAGTTACATTCCCTTGGTCTATTAAGGCAGACCTGTATGTACTCTTTCTTGAATAGCCATTCTCACAGTGCTTTTACAGGTCCTTAAGGGTTGCTATACAAACACTCCAATTATACACACAAATTGATATATACTAGTAAGCATTGTGAATTAAATCTATAGGCTAGTGTTTACATTTTAACATGATTAAAAAAAGCACATGTTATTAGTGTTTACATTCTAACATGATTAAAAAAGTACATGTAATTCAGGAATGAAGTCTTAGTGTACTAATGCTAAACAGCACTCGGCATTTGACACTCTGATCAATAATAACAACCGATATTCAATAAGGTAAGAAAAGTACATGCAATTCAGGAATAAATTCTTACTATGTTAGTAAAAAACAGACTTGGCATCTGACTCCCTGATTAAGCATAACAACCAAAACTTTACCAGGCTGGTAGTATAAGAGAATGGAAGGGTTCCAAACCTGATGCTGAAACTTTGTTGGGTCACGTGCACGAACCGGCACAACGCTGCCATAGACGTGTAGTTCACGCACAATGGAACATCCTCCTTTTAGTTCCTGTCGATGCGTATCGCTTGAACACTTCCTCAGGCGCAACAGACCAACCAGGATATCCTGTTCTGGATCCTCGTACGAGAGAAACGTCTCCCATCCACCATTTGCAACATAATCTCGTCGAATCAGCTCCACCTGTGATCATAATATACTGTACACACGCCTTGTCTAAGTGTCTGTTACTTTATACAGTGAAGACAGCAGTATTATTTTATAATTCTCAGGTTACATTTAGATCTAAATGTAATATTCGTTATGGTTATACTTATGTGTAATAATGTTCTCAAAATCAACATACACAAATAATCCTGAAATATAAAATACAAACATCTGTAGCCATATTAACAAGGAAGAATGTTCCAAAAGTGTAACAATATTCTGCTGAAAAGCAACCCATAACAGTGACTTAGATGCAGAAAATCTCATAAAGATCCAGCATTTTTTCAGTCAGAAACTCATGGCACAGTGATGCTTGTAGTTCTGAAGCATAATAAAATTTTCATGCAGAAACTAAATGAAATACATGTGGTTACAAGAATCACTGTTTTGAATTTAAGAATTTTAAAGATGTACCATCAGGAGTCAGTTTTAGAAAATACTTAAGAATTCAGTTTAAGAACTTTTCTGAAATCAGGATTTGAACTCCATATATCAGCAATAAAACAGAATGTCCAAACATAGGCAACTGAGAATGGCTGAAGACAGGCTGCCAGAACTAAAATTAATGCTCTTTTTCCTACCTTTATTGGTGCTTGCAATTAAGAAATTTTTTACTAGGTCTTACGGTGCTTACCTCGTAAGGTCTGACTTTGTTATGGATTTCTTGAATGCCAACTTCGCGCGTACGTACGTCCCTGCACTGCGTTCCAAGGTCCTGCATGCGAGCAAGGGCAAGCTCACGAAGATTACCATGCTCGACTCCAGAACTAACAAGAGGCATTGGGATATCCCTAAACCACAAGAACAAAACACAAACATCATTCTTACTTTTTGCAATGCTATAATTTCTAAACTGCAATCCCACTAATTTAAGTAGCATTTCAGGAATTGTCTAATCTAATCCAACAGCATCTGTAGTGATACAGAAAGCATGTAAAAGGCCTCAATCAATGTACATTTTCAAGCTGAAAATACCGAAAAGCGATACATGTATAGGCAAGTCCCACTGAAACACCTGGTGTTCTGACAGGCTCTTAAAACGTGCAATATAATATTTGCTTACATTACATTACACTACAATGCATCAGACCTCACCTCTGAACTCGGTAGATCCTTGTCCAAGGAGGAGCCAGTGCGAGAATACGAGCAACAAGGTCAACGAGGACACTTGGTGGATAGCTCTGGTAACGTCCAGTCTTCCACAATTCATACAGTCCTTTGAAGAACATCAACAACAAACTGCTCAACAACGGTCATATTTAATTGCCTGCCATGAACATTACTGCCAAAAAATTGTATATCTTGCACAAGGTTGTTGGAAACAAGAATCAGGAAGGACAGATTGACTGAGGGAAGGATCAGAAATTAAAAAGAACAAATCGATGGAACAGCAAAGGCAGCAAATGAATGCAGCAGGAATGGCACTGTTACAATACAATTACAAATCTACTAAAACTGGCAAGTGTTTTCCGGCCTGGTTAGTTTAGAAACAAGTATTACTTACTTACTTAAACAAGTATTTAAAAGCATAAGACAAAGGTCACAGCAATGACTGTAAGTCTTTCATACCTGTTCCTCGAATGACAAGTGTTGGATAGAGCTTAAGCCCATCTGGTCTGAAAGCTGGGTTCTCAAAAAATTCCTGCAGAAAAAACAGCAGAAAAACTGTACATTGATTACGAAGAATGCTATACTCAAAATGTTCGTGCATTGTGAACAGCCAGAAGCAAAGGCTAGAACAACATCGCATCACTGCAGATTCTTTATAATAAAGAAACTTGATAAGCACCACTGGATCTGTGCCCAGCTAAGGTATGCTGGCACATCAGAAATAATTCTTTTAAAGCTAATCTCTTTTAAACTTGGCAACAGCATTAATCTTGGCAACTTCAGCGAAGAAAAAAGATTATCAAAATAAGCAAACAAAGTTTTATACAATTTTATGATACTGTACAAATCAATAACTCACGATGAACTGCTCAATGTCCCGTTCCAGCCCTACATTTGGCAAATCAGGCATCATGTGTGACACAACCTTAAATCCAGCATCCTTGGCAAGCTGAAAGGACTCTGTGACAGCACGCACTGTATGCCCTCTACAACCACAGATTCATGCACACATCTTAAAACAAGCAGGAACCAGTACATGGTTAAACAAATATTTTTCATCTCCTTTCAATATCAGTACCACTGATTTTTAAAATTTCAATGACTTATAACGTCTTCTAGACAAATTTCTAATCTCAGGCTTCAAGGTTATGACATCTACCTCCTGCTCTCCTGTATGAAGCCAAGCCTTGAACACTAACCAAGGATTTGGAGTTAAATCTCGATGCCTTTTATCAGTGGTGTCAGGAGAATCCTGCACATTCTTTGCTCACATCACCAATGCGAGGTTATATTGATGCACAATGCAATTCCCGGCGTACGAGGTGATCCAAACAAGGAGGCTCTGGCTGTCTGGACACATCAAGCATCGCGACAGTGAACAGAAGCATTCCAGGGGTGTACCAGCCTTGATATTTGACCCCAAGATTTTGGAAGAGACCAGCTGCATGCTCTCGCCACACACATCGAAAAAACTGGGGTATGACCTATGCCTGCTGAATTATGGACTACACACAGACTGGAGACATGGCCAGAACAGACAGCTGGCAGCATGTAGCAGAAACGACAACATTCCAGAGAGGCGTTCCATAATTGATGATGAAATCCAAACAACAAAACCTATAAAACTCAGTTGTCTAAAAATCAAAGAAAAACCTGTTTGTATCTCGCGCCACATCTTCGTAAACACTCTGAACGCCGATCTCCAATCGTGTACAGCCATAAGCCAACATATCTCTAGAAAGAAAACCAAAATACTACATACAGCATGGAAATATAAAATATCCCATGAACAGCAATAAATACTATAACACAAATCATGAATAACTGTTCAAATATTATAACCACTTGATAAATTCTAGCCAGAAGAAAAATTCAGGCATTTGTTAAATTCTCACGAGAATGCAACACCAAACAGTAACATTAATGTTTTAAAACTTTCACATGAAGTTAACAACATCGTAAAGACCATCAAAATCTCAGCACAAGGCATAAACATACGATAGATGTTTCTTCAGACAGTAGTCGGGTCTTGTTTCAATCGTTATCCCGATGCATTTTGTCTGACTTCGTTCTGAGTATCTGAAACACAGCAGGTAAAAAAGATAGCATTCACTCACACTCTTATAGGGATCACTATTGTGGGGCACGGTAGCTGACTGGATAGAGCACTCAGACTGTAACAAGGAGAGTATGAGTTCGAGTCGCCCCTGAGACAGTTACTGTGTAAGGACCTTGAGCAAGTCCTTCACTCACAATTGCTCAGCACCGTTGGTTGATGCTTAAACATTTCATAGTTGCACTTAATAAATGCAGAAATAATAATAGCAGATTTCTTAATTTGCACCCGAACCAGAAGAGCTAATTACATACTTTACACCTGTTCCTGAAAAGTCAGTTACATACTTTACAGCTTCGGCAACACTGCCACTGGTGTGCCCTGACAAGGCGTCATGGAGATTCCTGATGAAATAGTCCCTGTAGTCTTCTGGTAGAGACATAAACGTGCCACCCATTACGATGAATTCCACTTTATCAACACTGTGTCCAAGCTGCTTCAGCTGCAAAACATCGCAAAGTAAGCTCTTCACCCCCATTCTGACTGATTCTATGACCATCCTGGTTAACAGTACGTTAAATGGGAATCCAAATTATAGTTGTTCGACTAGAAATAAATAGTTACAAGAACTGTTTAATAGCATTCTTTGTTTTGTAGCCATACTTTCAATGCCTTACCACTGACGAAAAGGCATTGATTGATGGTACTTAAATAATGCTTTTTAGAGATGCTTAATGGTGTTATATAAATATACAGACACATGCATACATACATACATTGCATACATAAACTGCTGTGGTATTCATACCTGCATGAAAAAATCGTGGCTAAATATTTTTAGTCTAATGAAATTGATATATCACAGCAAATATACTCATAATGCTATCCATTATTTAAATTTTGGATTACACAAAGCCTGGAGGCATGTCCACAACAAGGACAGCTAGCAGTGTTGTGGAACTGGCAATGCACAAGATGAATGAACACCACAGATGATGACTCGACTCTGTATATGTTCTGAAAGAGCTTTTGACCGTTTGCAACACAAACTGATCCATCAGAGTATGATGTGGAAAAATTTGTAAACATGCCTTGAATACTTTGCAAATTACCATTCAGGTAAATGTTGAAAAACTAAGTTTATATTATTCAAAGACTTTATTTTTATTTGGCAATGACGATGATTAAAAAGAACTCTGCGCTCCCCATTCTCAAATACCTGCTCAACTCTATGACGAGTCTGTAAATAAGGATCATATCGCGCTCGGATTGCTCTCATCGATGTAGGCTAAAAAATAATTTTAACAGTTAGTATTTCAATTTCAATCTGCACGAATACATCCTGGCTAATGAGAAATAGGTAAAGCTAGATAGGCAACCTTTTTCATGAAATACATAAATCAAATCTTTGCTAATCTTCTTACTAAATAGGATAACTAACAAGTAAGCCAATGCCTTTCGTTTGATCTGGAATAGAAAAACAGTAGTGCTTTCGTAGCACAAAGATAGGCAACAGTTTATGTTATTCGACTCCCAGATTGGGCAAATTCAAGAACAATTTTTAAAAGTCACCTCATAGCCAGTATATGACTGTGTACTGTATTCAAAATCAGAGTCTGGTCCACCCGGACAATACCTGGGTTACAATAAAACAGAATGCCAAATCAGAAAAGAAAGTAAATAATACAACTGACAGTGCCTGATTTGCTGATATGGTTGGTCATGTTCCATTTTAAATTCAAAATCAGGAATAATGCACAATAAACCGTTAGGTTGGTAATCTAAATAAGGTTAATATCAAAGGGTCATTGACCTGAATTCAAAAAGAAAGTAGAATCTATGTGTGACAAAATCCTGGCCTCACACAGCATTTAAAAACAGCCATCAACCACTATGATTTACCTGATAATAACCTCAGAAACAAAATTTAAAAACTGACATTAGACAAGACTTACACGCAAATGTTCCCAGTCATGGCAATGTGTGGACATCTGTGTGGCTTGCACATTACAGCTACCACTGCAATCTACAAAAGTACAGCACATGCATTCAAGTGGAAAACTGGAACAGTCTTTCCGTACCCATATAAGAGGCTGAGAATGTTTTTCTTTTAACAGACTTTTGACATTTCATCTATTATCGACTAAAAGCTAAAATTTTCTGTTTAATGTCTAACTCTAACACCAGCATTTGATTTGTACATCATCCATATATCGTTTACTGCTTGACTCTTGTGCTTGCCAACATTTGACATTGTAAAGCACCCTTGAAGTAGCTTGCTACTGACAATGCTGTATAAACTGTCGTGATAATAATTACAATTATAAGTAATGACAGATGAAGGACTTCTAAACAATAGGTCAAATATCTCTGCAAAGGCAGAATATTTTCAATATTAGGATATTCATGACAGTGTGCATTCCTATCTTTGCACTATAATTTCACAAATCTAATTCCGTGCTCTCAAATTTTTAAGAACTTGTTTTCCCTAAATTGCTTGAGAATCAAAAGAAAGCCAACATCACTAATTGCAATACTGAAATCAAGAAAAGGGTTCAGAGGGTTTCATAGAAATACTTCACATACATCTGGAATAAGCTGAATATTAAAAGAAGGTAAATAACAATTGCACAACTCACACCACTTGCAGTCCGAACTGGCTTTGCTTTCAGCTTTGGAAGCAAAACCTGTAACGTGAAATAACTACAGATAATAAAGAGCACATTATGATGTATGCATTCTATAAAGTATGAATTCATGAAAACAGGCTATCTGCCAAATTTTTTTCATAATTAATTAACATGAAATACCAGTACACTGGTTTAACTAAATTAAGGCCATCCCTGGTAAGAAAAAGTCAAATGTTTTTTAATTGTCTTACAGTAGAAACTGCATATCAGAAGGCAGTTATAGCTAATGTATATAGCTGAATGTGAAATATACTTTAAACATCTCATCACACCCACCCTTCATTAATAACAAATATCAATAAAACATCATGCATATTCAACGCATCTTTTCATAAACCACTCTTGCTTGAAGAAATATGAACAAAATGACAAACATGTTTTTACCTTTTTATATTCAGGGGGAACAGCAGCAATGATGTCAACAAGTCGTGGTTGAGTAGCCAAGCCATATTTACTAGATATCTGGGTTTTTAGCCTAAAACAGAGATAATTTTTCAGAACAGAAGATATATTAAACACAAAAATAGGAAGAAAAATAAAATTTAGACTGCACAATAGTACATTAAACAGCAACACTTGCATTAAGACATAAAGACATCACGTCATTTTTAATGCACTTAAAACACACACAAGGGGTCAGTAAATCTGAGTCCACTCAGCAACCTCAAACCTGCAATCACTAGATTACAGACCCATACTACCAAAGAGACCGCAATACCATGCATACACAACAGACCCAGTTATCAGAATAAACAGAACACTTTTCCACGTCATCGTTATTCCTATTAGGCACATAGTAACAGAGAACCCAAAAGTACACTTGTAAGTAATACTTATTTTTGTTCTTTTGACTTACTTATTGATGTTGACATTTTCTCCTTTTTCGTGTGCTTTTATCAGGTGACTGATTATCTCAGCCACTGTCATCATCATCAGCTCCTCCCGAGACACACCGATCGTCACTAAAAGCATTATAAATAGAGGCCATTTTTCGATAAACATAAACAATTACTTAATTATGCAGTTTATCTGATTCTCTATTCAATGCCAAAGAGAAATAAAGTTTTTGCCATGCAATTACAGCCGTACGACGTACAAGTCAAACTCAACAAAAATCTCAGGTGTAGTCACTGGATTCCAAGGCCTCTCTAAAGAAAAGTTACAATAATGCACTGCAAGCCTTTAAACTTGGCCAATTAAGCATGAAGCACTGGCATTTGAAATAAAGATGTACTCTGATTCTTCCAATTTCAGTTTTAAAAACGTTCTCTTTGACAAAGCATTCCAGCAGTGGTTAAAGAAAGTCGATTGGAAGACTTAATGAGGACATCAGGAAAAAATCAACCCTGGGGTCAGTTTTAACCATCACCCCATTATTCCCCAGCAAAGTTTAGCCCCACGATTAATCCTCATGTTCATACCCTAGAGAAAAAGATGAATAACTATATTCGGATTTCACATATTTAATTTACCCCTTCTTCTTCTTTCTTTTCAACCGTCCTCGGTACGAGGGTTGGTCGCATTGTAGACGATTCTTCTCCATCCACTCCTATCCTCGGTTCTTCTCAGCAACTTCTCTGTGTCCATGCCGGTCCATTCACTGATGTTGTCCATCCACCTCTTCCTTGGTCTTCCTCTTGCTCTTGCTCCCGGAGCTGTTCCTTGCATGATCTCCTTCTCCAAACAATCACCCTGTTTCCTCATTATGTGTCCAAAGTACGACATCTTTCTTCTTTTGATTAATTCAAGCAAACTCCTTTCCACACCAGCCGTCTCTAGAACCCACTCATTTGTTCTTTTTTCTGTCCATGATATTCTAAGTATTTTCCGAATGCACTTCATTTCGAATGCCATTATTCTAACCTCATCCCTCTTTTTGATTGTCCAGCTCTCACATCCGTACATCATTACTGGCCAAATAAGCGTCTTCATTAATTTTAACTTTGTGGGTACTTTGATGTTATGGCACTTCCACAATTTCGCCAGATCTGCTCCTACTCCCTGTCCTCTTGCAATTCTTACTCTTATCTCCCTACTACACTCAGCATCTTCTGTCACGAGCGATCCCAAATATACGAACGTGTCCACTTGTTCTATCCATTATTTACCCCATCCATCAAGAATTTTACAATCCAATTTTATGGAAAAAACACTTGCACATTTACTTTGATTCAACCTGAGCATACCGGACCTCAGAACATAGTTTAGCGCTCCAGGATGCGGAAACGGTTCGCTTACAGAAGCGCCACAAAGTATCTCTTACTACGTGTTTAGAGTTTCTTAAAGTATATCTTTTTGTCTGCCTGCCTCGCCCTTGGATCTTGGAACCAAACCCGTCTTGCCTGTCAATTCTGTTTTGACTGAGCGCCTGTGAATAAGCTGGTTCCCGCGACTTAGCTTTATTTGGGCGCTGTAGAAATTTCGAGTTTACCATTACGATTACCATTACAAAAGGTAACAGCGTAGTCATGTCAGATAAATACAACCTGCCATCACCAAAAAGTGCATTTTAAAGTGCCACCGATATACACAGACCTTTCTTTCTGGGTTTAGTCATCTCCAGAAATCTCCAGAAAACAGCAAAGTATTTTAAAAGCGGATAAACAACAATATCGCGTTCATTTATTTTCCCTCCGGGGCTAACACACACGAGGATTTGGAGGATTTGCAACACATGAACACATGAACACAGAATACGTATTTCATAGCCATGGCATTTGATGACGTACATATAATCTTGGAGAGTGACTGCAATCATAATCATAAACTAGAGATTTCTACAGGGCCCAACGAAAGCTATAAGTTGTGGGATCCAGCTTATTCACAGACATTCAGTCAAAACAAAAAAAAGAATAGGCAAGAAGGGTTCGGTTTCAGGTCAAGATCCAAGAGTCAGACAGGCAGGCAGATAAGGGGAAGAAGAGCCACGTTATTTGACACAAAATCTTGTGTAAGCGTCTTACAAATCAACTCCATTCTGCATTTTGAACAAGGCTTTTGTCTTTTTTTCGAAGCAGTACAAACGTTTGAATGTTGTCATAGCTTATTACGGGTAAGCCTTTGTTCAGTCGTCGTGAGTTGCAGTTGCTTAATTATATATGTTGTGTCGTCATTGATACAGTGGTCGATTCTTAACGAAATGCAATCAATTTTGTCAGAAACAGGAAACGACGCCATTTGCGCTTTATAATAAGTTTTCGTAGTTGTGGATTATTGTTACATTTGCAGAAAGCTGCTTGGATTCAAAAGGATTTATTTGCATTTGTGCGCAGAAGGTAGTGTATAGTTATGGTTTATGCTATAAATTGTTAGAAGACGTCATTGGCAATAGGATGTTTCTGCATTTTAACGAGACAGCAACGTGGCGTTTCAAAGTAATTGGACAAAGTATTTGCATAAATTGGTCAACCGGAGATTTTTATACCGGCTGACCTACTCACAGGGCGATACTGAAGGGAACGCCTGCATCGTATACTAAACGATTTTACTGATAATACATTAGTTGCGATTAGTGGCATTTCGGCAAAATTTGCTTTTAGCGTCGTAAACTATACTTGCTAAAACGCGTTTGTGATAATTTCTCATGCATTAAATAATTTCATTCAGATACCCTTTAAAGCAATTTTGACAAGAGTAAGGTACGAAAATCGTGTCTGTAATGTTTCACACACGTAACTCTTGATTGAGTTCGCAAATATCTCTTCTTGGTGAGCACTGGAGTGCTTAAAATTTATTGTTTTCTTTCGTTAAGGAGTCGGGAAAAGTTTTAAAAGTCTACCCTTATCATGGCTGAAGAAAAACATGCAGGTACATTTGAGTTTCCCTAACTCTGTATCAGGATAAAACTAAATTTATGGAAAGATAACTACAGGTTTGTATTACTTGGATGGAGAAGGTGGAGCTATGTATGGAACTAAGATTAATAATGATGATGATGTTAGCAAGCTGAGCTGTTTTAGACCAGCATAACATCAGTTTTTTTTAAAATTCAGTGCACTTGTTATCTTGTTTAACAGTTGTGGCTTATTCTTGGAAAATTCTATAATATTAAAAGTTTTCTGTGATGAAATTGAGCTGCTGTTCTGCATGTTCTAAAAATATGACATACTGAAAGTTTTGCCAGTAGTCTCTAAGCTTTTAAATATAAATTTCATATTATTTGTTGTTGTGTTTGTGAATCCGAATATTCTAGGTTCTCTATCATATCCGTTGATGCTTATATCACACATGTACTGAAAGAAGTTTTTAGAACTGTGTGTGGTCAATTATTTCAGCTGGTACAAGCAAGAGATCATCTGAAGATGACGTGGAAATGGATAATGATCGACCATCCAAGAGGCAGAGACTGGAAGACATGCATGCAGAACTCAGGCTGCTCCTGCCAAGCAGAGTTAGTCTTTTTATATGTTTACTACAGGGTATTTAAATATTTAATTTCTATGTAAACAGTACTTCAGTTGAGATGGTGCCGCAGGTATTTTATTGCAGTCGATTGATGCATGCATGTCCCTAGGCATTTTCATCGTGAAAATACAAGAACCACGTGAAAATCAAATATTTAGCATGGCCATCTAGTTCAAAAGTTGTCATAATATTTATCATTTGCTAACAGCAATGTGACATCTTTGCAGTCATCTGTATTACATTTTATTTTCCTTTTTAGCCAAGTTGTCAACAGAATCACTTAAATGTCATAAAACAGTTCTGCTAATATTCAGGCCTTGTAAGCTTTTTATATTGTTATTGACCATAAGTAGCCCTTAGAGAGGTTATTCTTAAGGCATTGTTAATGTGAAACTGTTATAAAATCATAGACTTTCATTTTCAAGACTGTTTCAGCAACTCAAATAAATTATTAATGACCAAAATAATGTACCTCATGGTTTTGGAATTTTTCAGAATGCTGGGGCAATTATTGGAAAGGGTGGTGAAAATATAAAGCGTCTGAGACAAAATGTATGTATTCAGCTGACATCTTTAGTGAATATAATTTTTGCTGTAATATTGAAAATCTTGATGACAATGGATTTTGGACGACAAACTGTTCAGTGTTAAGGGATACCATTTGTGCTAACTTTAATGTCTGTCTTTTTAACTTTTGCTGTACCATCACCTTCCTATAATGTACAAACTCAACTATTTTGGCTAATTTCTAGTCTACTAGTTTTTAAGGTAATTAAAACTCCTGTCAGATTTTTACCTTGAATGCCTCCATTTTTCATATGTTTTTTACCAGTTGAACAGAACAATCATTGCTTAACATCTCAATCAGAATGGTGTTGAAAACAATGCACTCTGTTCTCTTGCCAAGTTTTTGCATTTATATGACTGATTTGCAGTCCCGCACAAACTCAGTTAACATTTGGTTTTCTTGTTCATCTGTTCGTCCTGGCCGTTGTTCATTCTCTCCACTCCGTCCACACCAAATGGATTCCGTTTGAAACTGAATGGTTTTTACTAATGATCTGGACTGTGTTTCCGGTTGGTCCATCCATCGTCCTGATTACTTGACGCGTCCACAGTTCAGAGCCAGCATTAGCGTTCCAGATAGCAGAGGTCCAGAACGGTATGACATGTCGCTCATAACTATGTTCTTTCGTTTCCTGTACATCCGGCTGGACTAACAGCTCAGTTTTAAGAAACGTTTGAAAGTGTTCAAACGTTTGGTGTGAAATTTTGCCTTTGTTATCAGACTTGCACACATTAACTTAAGTGTTAGGCTTCGTGACTGAATAAGGCAAAGAGGTGGTGTTATTACTAATTTATTTTGTAACATCATTTTATTATTTTTTTGGGAATTCCTTTCTTCCACAGGACTGCATGTTTAATTGTCTTTTCCTGTAGTAAAAATCTTTTATCAGAAACTGTGCTAAATCAAACGAACATTAGTAGAAGTTAGTGCATCCTACAATGTTTAAGTTAGAGTGAAGCATTTCAGTTTGAATTTTGATCTTGCTGAATTGACTGATTGATATTAAGTAGATATTTGATATATATTAGATATATTATGTACCTATGGGTATTTAGAAGGTTTCTGTCATGCTTGGCTTAAGTTTTGTTGCAATTCTAAATAATCTTGTTTTAGGATTTTAATGGTTAGTGGAAAAGTTGAGCAGATATGCGATGTGCTTACAGATGTCATCAGGAAGCTAGAAAAAGTAAATTCTTTGTTTTGTCTTTGAGATTAGATCAAGCTAACTACTTTGATTGGTTTAAATTGCGTTAAGTTTGAGTTTAGTATTCTAAAACATTTGTATAAATAAACTTAAGGTTGGTTTAGCATTTGCACATTGATTGCATGTCTTTCTGATTATAATGGCTGCAGTGTTTAGTCCTGGGTTTGAAGCTTTTGTGTTTCTTGTATGAGTTATGAAATCATAAGGGTCCATTTGATGATGATTTCTTATAGATGCTTTATTACAACATGAATTCTTACAAGAGGCAATCTTGGTCTTGGTCAAATTTAGTTTGGCTTTAGAAAAAGACCTCCATATACAAACACAGGCTTTGTATTTTAAGGCAGGTCTTTGTATAGCTCAGAAAGACAATGCTATAAGGAGTTTTTGGAGTACCATACAAAGAGAAAAGTGCTGAACAAATCAGATACGTGTCATTCATGTCTTGTGATTTGCTTTGGTGCAGTGATGAGATTTGCTGCATGAAGTACTGTCAAAGGATTACTAGGAAAAAACTGCTAGCAAAAATGTAGTTATAGGATATGTTTTAGGTGTGTCATTTGATCTGTGATGTGATATGATCGAATTTTTTTATGCAGACTGAGAACAAGGAAGATATTGAGTGTGAGATTCGCATGTTGATCCATCAGACTCAGGCTGGGCGCATCATCGGAAAAGGAGGCTGCAAAGTCAAAGAGCTTCGACAGGTAGCATCCACTCTGGTGTCTTGACAGTGTCTTGATTTAGTCTGCATTTTCATTCAAAAGCTACAACGTTATGTTCAGTCGCTGTCTTTATACATGTGAAATTTAATTTTAAAATTACATTACTTCCTACTGCAGTATTTAACCGATTCCTTATTATGTGATTGATACTTATAGGAAAGTGGTGCCCAAGTGAAGGTCTACACAGAATGCTGTCCTCAGTCAACAGACAGAGTTGCCCAGCTGAATGGCAGTCTCTCACAGATCATCAACTGTCTTGAACTGATTTTTGAAATATTGGATGTGGTGAGTGTGCAGTAAAACTTTCCTTGCTTAACTGTGTAAGAATGCTGACCCATTAAAAACAAACACTGCCTTCAGTTGTTATATAAGCATTAGGTCTGGCTGTCACTGCCTTCATTAGCTCTTGCCACCTCTTTGCAAGGGCAAGTATTCTCTTTGCAAGAGAGGACACCCATTTATAGTATATGTTTATAGTTCTAACCTGTATCATAAATAGTTTTATGAAGCGATGTGTCTTTAGTTACATTTAGTTGTGTATGCCTTTCGATAATGTTTGCTCTGGTTAAAATCTATTTGAAATATGTGTGTAATTATATGCACCTTTGTGCTTAACTGATGATGGAATATATCAAATAACATGATGACATGATGAAATTAATAATTCTTTGCCTTGTGAAAGCAGCAATGTTTAAGTTGAGTGTTTGTTAATCTGAACTTTGCAGTCTCCAATCAGAGGCGTCAATGTGCCATACAACCCAAATAACTTTGACGAGTATGCAGCTCCAGACTATGGTGGCTACTCGGAAGGCCGTAGCCGAGGTCGTGGAAATCGTGGAGATATGGGGAGAGGGGATGGATTTGGCAGGTGATTGACTACTCCTTTGGCGTTAATTGTATGCTATGATCTAGGTGTTCCATTATTATTTTTTTTATTATGTTGTTGTTATTATTATTATTGTTATAAGGAGATTTATAAAGCACGAGTTAGTATAACTAAATACACGGTAGATTTGCATTGCATAAATAGTATTTGCATCTTATAAGTGATTCAGAGTAGTTCGAAAGGGAGAGGTGTTGCATCAATGTCCAGAAGCATGGGTACTTACATGTACATATGTGTGGCTATACATACACCAGAGCCTCCTTATATGCTGCTTCATTGTAATGCAAATTCTGATGAGGTTCTAGATGTTAATCTCACATTTGTTTCAGCTTTAGAAAATGACCTAGTTATAACAATCTCATTATAAAAGGTGGTTCTTCATGTGGCTCCCAAAAAAGATATTATAAGGAAGATCCACTGTTTATAAGTGGCTTGGTGGTAACTGCCATGTGTGCTAAGTACCAAGTCTTTCTGTTTGAGTTGCAGTTCAGTTCAGTTCATTTTTACAATAATTGCTTGACGATCCTCTTGCAGGTCAGCTTGTCACAATTACTTCTGTGTCTGCATTGGCTTTGAAATGGTTGGATAGAATCTCTTCGTCCATGTTATAATTTTAATTGTAATAGTAAATTCCCTGGTCATTATACGAGCTTTGGCTGGCCATTTTGTAGAGGGTGACAAAGGTTTTGCAGATAGGAATGTGCAGTAAAAGCCTGGAAATAGTACAGTGGTAGGATTTATTTCTTTGACTTGGAACCAAATATATTTTTGTTCTTTGGTTTTAGAATGGGTGGAGTTCCAAATCAGAGTTTCATGGGTATTGATGGCCTGGCTGGATTCAGTGGAATGCCTGGGTATTTATTGCTCAGCTTCTTCATTTTTATCTTCATCAATGATCCAACTTAGGAAAAGTAGTAGCTCACTGCGTAGGGATATCCGATTACTTTGTAATCTGTCACCAGAATTTGTGGCAGTGGATGGCTAGGTCAGGTTACTGTGTACAATCAGCCAAGCATGAAACAAGGAATGGTTCACTTTGGAGATCTTTGCTGCAGCAGTTAATTTAATGGTCCTTTTTTGATATGTTAGATAATCGTGTTGCAGTGTGTTTGATGTTTGTAAAAGGTGGTATATAAATATTCAGATGCATCCATGCATCATAGGACCAAAAAATCTTGATAAAGCTTAAATTAGCTTTACATCTGATTGTCATGTTAGACAATTCACATGTTGCTGAAAAGAACTGACAATTAACCGTAGTGCACCCAGGAATTACCTGGCAATAGTTGCAGATAAAATATCAACAGAATAGAACCCTTACTTTAGTAGGATTTGACTTTTTCAGCTGATGTAGTTATGCTGCATTTTTTGTAGGATTGGACTTGGTCGCATGGGTCCAAATGCTTTAGGTGGTCTATTGGGAAACATGGGTGCCCTAATGGTGAGTCAGTATGTTACCAAATGTCTGTTATCTTACCCAGTTTCAACGACATGCAATGTCTTTAAGCATTTCCAAGATGCTGTAACTCCTAATGTTCCTCTACATGATATAAACGAATGTTTAGAATGAGGGTTGTTTTAGGTAATCAGAAAGACCGATGTATCCATTCTGCCTTATGCAAGATCAATATTTAAAATCTTGATTTGCTGGAAACATAGCATCCTATATCTGGGTTGTGTGGTTTTAAATTCAGCATTTTCTCTTGCGTTTGTATGTAAATGTGGAAACAAGTAATTTTTATAAATGCATACTTTATGGTTATGCCTTTGTTTGGCTATGATTATAATTATTAGCAGGTTTCCTGAAACATTCTTGTTATTTTGCAGGGCATGGCTAGCCAAAAGCCGACAACTACCCAAGTCAGCATTCCAAAGCATGTAAGTTCAAAATTTTCCTTCTTAACCTGTGTCACTTTTTTCCTTACTTTTGCCAGTTTACTTGTTCAGCTTTAAAAGCAGCTTCAAGAAGGAAATGCCCAGAAGCTGATTGTACCTCAATCAGGTATTTTGATGCCTTTCCCGGTGCCAGGACAAGTTGTGGAATTAGTGGCTAATCCTAAAATGCTATCTTTTGCGTGCTGAACTTTGGGATTGAGCATTTCCAGCTCACAGCCTGACAGAGAAAAATATTTTTTGAAGTAGTACTGCATGTTCTTTTTTTCAACCTAGTTTAAATTTGTATCCAGTAATACCGATAAATGGAAAGCCATCTGACATAATTATAAATGTGGACGACATTTTGTCACAGCTCGCTGGAGCAATAATTGGAAAAGGAGGCTCTCGGATACGCGAAGTCCAGGCCGAGTCTGGCACTACAATTAAGATTGACAATGAGTCAAATGAGTCCAATGAAAGAATCATATCCATCACAGGAGCGCCTGATCAGATACAGTATGCTCAGTATCTGCTCCAGATGACGTAAGCATATTTCTTTGATTGGTTTCAGTTATAAAAAGACATGTCCTTAGTTTGGTTTAAAACCATAACCTAGCCCTTCAAGGTTGAAATCTTACTGAATGGCAGAATTTCAGTGGGGAAAACATCTTAACTGACATTGCTAGTACTTTGCGTTTAAGATTAGTAATAATCCAATTTAAGAGTCTGGTTAATCATATCATCATTGCAGCAGGCGTGAAAGTTAATTCTGTTCTTAAGACTTGCATTGGATCATCACAGTATGTGTAATGTAATGATTTGGAGTATGTGTAATGTAATGATTTGGAGTATGTGTAATTTAGTTAATGGGTCTGAAGACTACTAAAACTCGGTTAAGTGCTGATGGCTGCTGTATACAAAGTTAATGTGACTCGGTTTGGACTACTATTGGTTCTCAAAATTAGATTTTTACTACATGTATATGGACAGTTTTTATTATTCATATTATTTAGTTTCTTTCAAGTGTTTTTTTTTGTTTCAGGGTGAAGCAACATGCAAAGGCGTTTTAAGACTGACCATCTAAATGATCGTCACTTGCGGACTATTACTGTGGACTACTGTTACCTGGTTCTGATTTGACACATATTTTACCCAGTGGATTAAAATCCAAAGAGACAGCATGATTGGCGTGCTTCAAATTGATATTTGATACGCTTATCTTGGTAAATAGATGAATTTGTGTTGTGCATTTGAGTTTTAGAGTAGGTTTTGCATGCAACCACTTTAAACATTAAGTTTAAAATATTTAAGTTTCAGATGTTGTGTTCGGATGAATAATATTTAAGCAAAAAAGGATGACATTAAGTCGTTTTTTAAATTACCTGAATTTTTAATTTATTCCATCAATGTTCTTGTTTACCTGAATATAGAAAGTAAACCATTGCATTAAGAATTGTATATTAAAATTCTTATTTTCTAACAACAGTAGGCCTTTGATGTACAGCATACCTGTGCTGGTTGGAGATATCAAAATAATTTATCCACTGAAGTGTGCATACAACTTATCTTAATACATGTATAGAAAAGAATGTTTCACATTTTTATTGTGAACAAAAACACTTCAAATAGATGGATTTGTTCAGTGGAATTAAACTTGATGGCAACAATGAACTTTGTTTTTCATAGTGAACAACACAAACTTTCATATTGTCCATTTTAAACTATTTTGCACTATTTGTCAGTGCATAAAACATGTACGCTATTCATGTTAATTCCAGTCATGCCTGGATCAGCCTAAATATACAACCAGTTTTCTAACATTCTCCTACATCACTTGAAAAGTTCTCAAATTGCACTATAAAAAATGTCACACATTTAAGAAGAACTTTAGTATCTACTGCTGTACTGTACTAAAAGCCTTAATAAAAGTTGGAACAGTTAGTTAGATGCACATCACAATGTACAGATAGACTCCCATTCTTACATTGTAGACATGAACTCGTCCACTCTTACATTGTACAGACCTGGACTTGCCCATTCTTGTCTCCTATTGGCACATTTCATTCTATGCATTTCATTTAGAACAAAAAGTTATCGAGATTCCCACCTGTGGGGTTTGTTGTGTATGGTTCGGCTTGTTGCCCTCACGGAAACCCCAAGGTAACGAGTTACAGTATAGGTTTAGTGGTTGGAAGTACTTGCTACAGCAGAACTATTCTGGCTCTTTCCTCGGTAACACAGAAGCATCAACACTTGAATCACGGTTACCCATTCTGAATCACTTCAAGGCTATTGCTAATTTCAGTGCTTAAAAAATGTCAGTTTTGCAAAATGACTACTACACCAACTAAAACGAGCTAAAAAGCCAGCCACGTTTGTGTACTCTCACAGATGAATTCCTCTTTCAACAATAACTGCACTTACTGCTTGGTCGATTATGAAACTAGAGCTAGGAACAGACGACAGTTCGTTTGCGGCATTCACATCACCAGAATTGCAGAGCTCAGGACAGTTGGGCTGAAGGGAGAACGAGGCATCAGGAGAGGCTGGCTCATCCCTGGTTGAACTTAACTCACACATAGTTACATCCAGCTCATTTTCTTCTGTGTTTTTAAGGACGTAATTGTGAAGAGACTTGGTGTTGTTATCATTAAACCTGGCAGTTGATGATGAGGCAAGATGACTGACAGGCAACGCTTGGCCTCTGCAATATGGTCTAAGAGCTGAACCATTTGGAGGAGAAATGCTCGATGATGATGTTCTAAGGCCTTGCTCTTCTATCACCTGAAATATTCCAGCAGTTTCAAGCGAGATTCTGTTCGAAATGTAGGCCTGCTGTGCCCACTGTGCACTTTGGTCAGCGTAGTGTCTCAGACGTTCCAGTGCCTTGTTGATGTCATTGTCCAGCTCAGCACGCATCAGACTACATTCGAGCAGCCACTTGCCTGTTGACATGGTAATGTAACGTAACGGCTCATTTGGATCGATGGAGCGGGTGACCAGATTCTGTGCAGTCGGATAATCAGTTGAATCTGTATCACACCCATGCTTCTGCATGTCAGGTAATTGAGGTACGAGTATTATCACGCTAGAGTCATTCTTAGGACTGTTCTCAAGGGCATACGAGAAACCCAAGTTACAAGAATGCTGGTTATCATCGCTTTGCTGATCTTCGTTTAAAGCACCATTTGTTGTGTTTTCGTCATTGTCTAAAGCACTCTCTATTTTGTTTTGGTCATCTAAAGCACCATGTATTGCTCTGTTTACCTCTGTTGTTGCACAACGTTTAGATTCATCTAAATGTAAAGGAAGCGAACCACATAATTTGTTTTTTCTTATATCACTTCTTTCAATGTTGTCAGTTGCAGTATACGTGTTGAGCTCATTTGGCACTGAATGGGAGCAACATGGTTTTGTAGAATCTAACCAAGGATCGTTTTCCTGCAAACCTTCATGTTGTTGAGCACCATTTATGGTTACCGTGGCTTGAGAATGAATCCTATCATCTGCAACTGTCGAAGTTTTGTTCTTAACCTGCCAGCTGTAGCGAGCCTTTTTTAACTTTGGGCTATCACCTCTGAAATTCTGTGGTGATTTTCTGTTGTCGGTTTTGCACTTCCAGTTGTCAGCACCTGAGACGTCTGTTTCTTGACTGTGGATCATAACTTGTCTTGATCAAGGTTAGTATTAATTAAAATATGCTGTATCTCAGTCGTGTACAGCAGAAATTCCATAACATCCCAATAAATCATTGGTTTGCTACAAAAAATAAGTAGAGAAAAATAGTTTAAGATTATTAAAACAGTTATTTTTTATTATTAAGGATTAACACAATGGAGGTGTGTGATAGTGTAGTGGCTACCATGCCGAACTGATGCTAGCCGAACTGTCAATCGCAAGGGCGGGTTTCAAATCCCACCAGGGCAGAAATTTGTTTAGAGGTTTTGGACCCACTTGTGCCCATAGCCATTTCAACTATAATGAGCCCAATGACTGTTCAATGTAAGTGGGAAGATCAGGCGGTGAGGGAGAGGGCAGGCACCCAATTTCATATGTCAAGGCTACGAAAAATGAAGCCGCTACCGCTTGATATCTGTGGCTGCCTCTTGGGACTACCTTAAAGGACTCTTCTTCTAACCTAATGGTCTGAAGAACTTTCTATGAAGTTTTCAGCTTCAGAGCGCAGAATGACCAATGTGCGTGAGGCATGGTAGCCAACTGGATACAGAGCTCGTCTTGTAACACAGAGAGTACAGATCAAGCCTCCCCTTACTGTGTAGGGACCTTGAGCAAGTCCATTAGTCAATAGCCACAGTGCCATCGATTGATGCTTAGTCATTAGATAGCGGCGCTTAATAAATGCAGAAATAATAACTACATTTCACGTAGAATCCCAAAAAGGCTCAACAAAAATTTGTTGGAAATTAATTTCTCATGATGCTGAATCTGCAAAACTGAGATACAAAATATGTTCTATAGAATATTTATACCTCTTGAAACTTCTGTATTTGACAACCGTAACCAGTCTATACCCAGGACGCAGCACAGCAAAGTAGTTCCACTGAAGTGCGCTTGACAAAAATAAAGCCAACCATTTGGTGAATTAATGTTTAAATTGTTTATATCGAGAGCTCTCCTAAAAACCGTTACGCTGTTCTTCACACGATATCTCTGGGCAACTAACCTAACTTGGTGGAATGCTCGTGAATGTATGTCGGTATCACACGTTTAACTTTACGTAGCGCCTTTGTTTTCGTTATTACGATTAAGATTTCTTTGGGGGTATGGCGCCCTACGTTTACTGTGTTCGGCCGAACAGAACATAAGGAAATCAACTTCATACAGAAAACCCTTAACACCATTGTTGAACATTTAATGAAACGCAGAATTAAAGCAAACCAAACCGGAACATGAACTTCGGAAAACTTATATAATAAAACCGTTAGTCACGTCTTCCATCTTAAATGGGTAAAACTCGACAGCAACAGCACTCTCATCACGGGAATTGGTATATCGCATTTGGTGGGATAAGGTTCAACGGGCAAAAAGAATATTCATAGGAGTTATCGCCGAAAGTGTTCTACTCCAAGTGCGATTGTCTTTTCCCCGTTTCAGCATAGGATTTTGATTATAGGAGAAACGCCTACAAACGCTGATAATTTTCTTTTTCAACCAACTCTGAATGCAAATTTGGATTTCAGCATGACACTATGAGAATAGGATAATTTTATGCTAACATCCGTTAACTTCGGAACTCTAAAGGTCCCAGTAGAGAGAAAAGAAAAAACATGCAGATGGGCTGTATCTACTAAATTGGAATGACGGATGCTGAATTACAGTTACCCTACTCTCTCGTAGACATAACAGATGTCCAGAGAAGTGTATGTCCTTGTACACAAGTATTAGAATTTGACCACCAGTATATTGGAGATCTAAATACCAGATTTCTGCTTCTTTAGTAGCTTAATAATAGCAGACAAGCAACCTGGCTCTTGTAGAATTGATTTGATAACGTGGTAGTGAGTAATCTGGTATCCCTGATGCAGCATTGTGTTGCCCTGAGAAATTTTGGAGATTTATGTATAATTGCTAACATGAGTGTTCTTATATGCTAACTCTGGATATGAATTTATACGATGCCTTCTCTTGCAAAATGATTTTACCCGCTATTACATTCTGTATTTCTTGAGTTGTCATCTAAAAGTGTAGGCTTATCTACTCGATCCCTCACATCAGTCCGAGGAATGAGGCCTGCAGTGGCCATAGCACATCACGGACAATTGCAGCACATGCATTTTGTAGACTTTCCAACTGAAGTACTATTCATTCAAAAGCATAGCTACTCGACCCCTGTGGAATACACTCCCACCAAAAATATGACTATTTTCTGACCCATCCTACTAAGTCACCAACACTTCACCCTTCCTTTGCAGTCTCTGCACAGGTGTTTCATTGAAAACTGAAAACATTCCTCTTCCACAAATCCTATCCTGATTCCTTCTCTTCCCCTTGTGTATCTTGCTGCTCGAATTGAAATTCTAAACACCAACCACCACATCCATCTACCTGCCTGACCCTTGGATCTTGACCTGGGACCGAATCATACCCTTCAAGCCTATTGATTCTGTTTTGAGCGCTAATGAATAGCTGTCTCCTGCAACTTGGCTTTTTTTGGCGCTGTATTGATGGGGCTTCACCATCTGACCCTGACCACGGGCTCCGCCACTGGATTCCACTGGGTGCTCCATGCCAGACCCCTATATAGGCTTGCATTGCATGGTCGCCATTTGGCCCCTTACTGAAATCCTGGCTCCATCTTTGATAATGACAGACAATGTTCTCTAAATTCCAAGCATTGAAAGATGCATTCTTAGGACTTAGGAAGTATTAAGTCTTAGGAATGTTCCAGCTGACAACAGCTGAATTGTTAGCAGGTAACTGCTACTTTTTCCACAGCTTCAGCTGAAATATTAGCAGAAAATATAACTTGTCATAACTGCAATTCAAAAACTGGAAAACCCATTCTTAAATGTTGCTCGACATCCCACAAACTGACAGTTTTGAAAACACAGAATGGAATGCAAACTTCAGCCAATCGAAAACCAACGAAGTACCTACATTCTAAGTCTGCAAGCTAAAGTCTCAAATTTCTGATGACTCCAGTCTACTTACAGCAAAAACAACTAACACTGCGTATTTAGTGAAACTCCCCAAAAGTTCAGTTAAACATATATTTACATGCATTTAATAAACATATTCATGACATTCAAAATCTGTTTCCATTTTCAAGCTCAGTTAGCTTTATGTCTGTTTTTTTTATTGCCAAGCTCAGATGGTTAACACGCCCAGCAGCGTCTACAAAGAAACCAAAACAAATATTTCAGCTTTGTTATAAGACACTGATAAAGAAACAAATAAACATCTGCAAGAAGGGATATTTTATGGTTTTGATGCAAAGGCTGGAAAATTTTAAAATGTTATGGATATAGCAAGGTGAGTGAAAGAAGGGAATCAAGATCAGACATTTAAAGAAGTAGCTTGTGTTTGGCACTGAGAAATTTTGATTGCGATTTTGAATACAGTTCTGCAAGATCACAGAAAAAACTCGTTGCAGTAACTGTCTCCAATTAACAAACTTAACTGTTCCTATAATTGTAGAATAAGTTAAAATCATTACAATCTTCATGTCATTTAAACCCTGACATGCCCAAATATTTAAATCAAAAGTGTGCAAAAATAACTATCATCTCACAATAAGTTAAAAAACTTTTACATTAACGACTAGATTGCACCTCTGCCGCAGAACACAGAATAACTAGCAGGTTGTCTTGCCTTGGATGCAAAGATTTTCTGCCAACTGTGGGTCATTAAATATTAATAACACATACCGATTTTTACAGTCTGAGTAGCTTCATGTATCAGTTTAGGCAGCGTTTCAAAATGGTATGTTCGTAGCCACTTCTGACAACCTCGCAGTGTACCTAAAATACAACAGTAATAATATGCTAAGTCAAAGTTAAATTTAATCACGCAAAATAATAATGAAGAAGCTTACGTCAAAAACACGCTGTACTTGTAGCTTAACAACTAAATAACTAAAATGGTTTCCCAAATAACTAAAACAGTTTGATTTTTAGGTGCAGAATACTGTTAAGCAAATTGAAATTTAAGGCTAAGATTTGTAATTATACCTATTTTTTAAAGCAGTGACAAATAAGCTGTTGATACACTTGTTAACAAAATCAATTACAGTACATGGTGAAAATACCTGAAATTCTTAATACATTGAAGCTTGCTTCGGTAGATCCGATCTTCTTAATAGTGGACAATGAGTCTACCACCATATTTGCTTCGTTTCTAGGAACCCGAACAATGCATATTTTTGTCTGTGAGTTGAGATATTTCACTAAAATGTAGGTAACAATCATTTAATAATATTATACAACTGCATTTAGTACATCGTGTAAATGATCAAAATTTTTCAAGTTTATAATCAGTTACCTTCATGTTTATCTGGAAATAAAGTCAACACACAGCCTAAATCTGTGACAGCTGAGAGCTCTACTTCTTGACCTTTGAGATTGCAAATCCCTTCATTTACATGACCTTGAAGATTCTGGAACTGAAAAAAATACTATTTTACAAAACATTACCTCACAAATCTTTTTCAAACAAATTCTGTCTACAGATGGTCACCCCATATTCTCATTATTTTCTATCACAAAATCTGGCTTTATTGTCAGCAGACTGCCTGCTAAGGAACTTGGCATTAGAAAGCATGGTTTTGATTCTTTGATTCCGTGCCTCAGATTCAGCTGTACTGACATCGCAAACGTAATGCTTTAAATAAATAAAATAAAATAAAGAAAGAAACATATAGAACAGCTATTATTAGCTGATAATGCTTCTGCACAAATGAATATACCTCCAACTGAGCTTGAACAGTGAAGGATACATCAGGTGGCATAACAGATGAATGTCCCCTTTAACTTGGTGGGCTGATATTTTTAGAAATGTTCTTTTATTATGCCCCAGATCCTTACAGTTCACTCTTGAATTCAACTTCAACTCTTGATCTGCATTTGCTGATCAAGTGCAAATATGAAAATCAAAATTTACCTCTCAGACGATTTGTAATCTGCCCTGCTCCAACTAGTCCATATAGATTCTGTACTCTGTTTTCAATAGCCTTTTGAAGTTCTTTATCCCAAAGTGACAGTTTTTCTGAATTATTCTTAGCGATGATTTCACAGACGATATACCTGTAATGTACAATTGCAAACTTAAAGATAACTGAACAGTCTGCCTTCCATAAACACACGTTTCATTTGACATTTCAGCATACATTTTCAATCTAGGTCGTAGTTGCTTAGATCAGTTAGATGGCCATGTGTGCAGTGCTTTTACAGGGTTTCTAAAAGGTGCTCTGTAAATGCTACGACACAACACACTAATACTGAGCATTAAACAGTAGTAACAGCAAGACAAAGTCCACACTAATATCTTGAACATGCATTCGTAAACCTATTTACTTGTTCTTGTACAGTGCTCAGGGCTAAATTTCATTTGAGATCTGTTAAACGTGTAACCAATATGGCTGTCCTAGATTGTGATAGGCAGAGTGCCTCTGGCCTACTGGAAGTTATACAACAAGAGGCATATAAGTAAGTGATAATTAAGTGTTCAGTAACAAGTGTTTTTTTAAATGCTTTTATTTTTGAACAGTTACCAAATTAAAAGCTGCAAATCTGCAACATGCATTTAAGATTTATGAACATGTTTTTGTTGTGAAATGCACTGTGCCATGTCATATAAACTTCGTCTGGTATGTTGGAAACAAACTGCAACTTGTGCCAAATCGTCTCTTTAATTTGCGTGTGTTTTGCGTTTGGCACGCGTCCACGTGTTCTCTATATTTTGCATGCGCAATTTACTGCTGTTGGGATATATATGAAGTTGTGTTTATGCACAACAACCAAATGCACATAAATGCCATTTTCCTGGTTGGAAAAGGCTGGCAGGATGTGTTGTAATATTATCATAAACTAAATGAAAGTAAAATCTGGTTGAACTGTTTTTATAGTGCCATGCTGTCATCAGAACCAATTATTTATTACTTGTTGTCCTGCTGGATAACTTCCTGTAGGCCTGCGGCACTCTCCTATCGCAATCTAGGGTGATATAGCAAATACTGGTACCTGCGTTTGAAGAATTCTCGGACCATTGTAGCTACGTCAAAACGGATCAAAAACTCTTTATCCGTGTGATTTACGCTCTAAAACGATAGTTTTCGAATGCTTTTGTCAAACAAACAAGCAGCGTGAGCGATATTTTAGCACATGTGTCGCGAACTATGCCAAAGACTACAAATTTTAAAACAAAGTGCATTCCATTTTGTGATTCATGGAAGCCTCAAAAACGTATTTAATTACAAAAATGAAACTCAAAATAATAATCTTTGACCCTTAGATGATAACCTTTACTTTCTTGCCAAAGGAATGTGGAACACTATACACCGTATTTGTAATGTGACCTCTGTTTGATATTATGTACTGTTTTAACCATAGCGTTGCGTCTGTTTTTACAAATTATTTTTGCATTTATTAAGAGCCACTATTTAATTACTAAGCATCAGTCGATAGCGCTAAGCAAGCGCGAGTGAAAAACTTCTTAAAGATCCCTACTTAATAACCGTCCGTGGAGAGGCTCGAACCTGTACTATCCGCGTTACAAACCGAGCGCTCTAACCTTCGGCAACTGTGCCCCACAAATATTAACGACATAATTATGGTGGCTGCCAGAATCGTTGACAGCGATCTGACGTCGCAAAAATGTAATATATACGTAAACGTAATCTATTTGCTGTACGTTTGTCTTCCAGGCCTGCCATAGCTAAATCTTGAGTGGGTTGAATCAGAGATTCTTTGCTTTCAACTTTTTTACTCGATCTAGTAAATCGTACTTGAACAGATAATTTAAACATACTTTGAACGATAGTAGCCTGAGTGCATATAAACTTGCCTGCTTCTGTAATTTCTGTTGTCTGAACTGTTGCGCTTTACATAAAAACTGAGCTGATAATTAAGATGACATTGCTGAATCAGGGTTAAACGAAGACCATATTGTATAATCAGCAATATGAATAAATGCGAACCGCGCTCAAAGAATGGCGCTAAAGCGTTTTTAAGCTATTGAACGTGGCCAATGATAGTCCATTGATTCATACGTAATCTGTGCTTCGTTAACGGAGAGGTTAGTCACGGTAATCGCATCGGGGACATCCGGCAGAAAGAGTATTACGTTTTGTGTGCTGTTTTTGTATCTGTCATGGCCAATCCTAATTATCCACCGTACGGAGGAAGCCAGTTAAGTTGATTTTGCGGTTTGCTCTGTTAAATGGAATGTCCTACATAGTCTGAAATATCTGATCATCTGTTTAATTTGCTGTTTATTTAACCTAATTCACAGACTGAAGAAGTGCAATTCCTTAAGCTAGCCCTGACAGGCAGCCAAGGGTTTAAGTGTTAGCGACTTTATTTTGCTTAGTATTGACATTTGAGGGCGTGTAACCAGTACTATCTCTCGCCGTCTGATTTTCCCATCGACAGTGTACGGTCACTGAACTCACTGAGTTGGCTCGGGGACGCAAGTGGAGCAGAAATCGCGAAACAAATTTCTGCCTTGCGGGCTTTTGAATCCCCGACAGTCCAACACGCTACCGCTAGATCATCGCGCACCCCTTTTCAAACGCACATTAAATCAAAAATAACTGGGAATATACCAAAGGATGAAGATCAGTTGACAGCGACGTATTATATCACCTGTAAATGTATCAAATTTCAAGTGGTCCACTATGAGTCCTACATGAACCCTACAAAAATCAGTCACGTTTTCATTTTGAGACAATAGAATGGTATTTCCATCTGTTCTAGTTTAAAAATGAATTGTAACTATTTTACTGTCAGGTGTAACTAACTACTGATGGGTTATGACCTCTTTTGGGTCTCCAGTGTCAGTGAATATAACTTGCTTGATGCTTTTTGCTTTATAGGGGGGCTATGGAGCACCACAGCCTGGGGCACCTCCTGGAGGATACGGAGCACCACGGCCAGGAGCACCGCCTGGAGGCTATGGAGCCTCACAACCTGGAGCAGCCCCTGGAGGCTATGGAGCACCACCACATGGAGCACCCCCTGGAGGCTATGGAGCGCCACCACATGGAGCGCCCTCTGGAGGCTATGGAGCAGCACGGCCAGGAGCACCCCCAGGAGGTTATGGAGCACCACCGCCAGGGACTACATCAGGTGGTTATGGAGCACCACAGCCAGGGACTACATCTGGTGGTTATGGAGCACCACAGCCAGGGACTACATCAGGTGGTTATGGAGCACCACAGCCAGGGACTACATCTGGTGGTTATGGAGCACCACAGCCAGGAGCTCCACCTGGTGGTTATGGTGCACCTCAACCCGGAGCTCCCCATGGTGGTTCTGGTTATCCTGGGGCACCCTCCTATGGAGCACCAGGAGGTAAACTTTCACAAAATTTAGTGATTTTTTCCAAAGCAAAACATGTTTCTAAAGGTGACAGTGTCATCGTAACTATAATTTGTGACTAGCGGAACACTTGTATAGCACCTCTTAAGGACCTGTCAGAGGAGCTGTGTATGTGACTATCATTTTGAAAAATGTTGTCTTTAGTGTTTGAAAAATATGTGATCAGCATCAGAAGAGCAGAGTGAAGGTGTTTTTAGTTTCTGGGAGCTTAGAGCAAATGGTGTTTGGAAGTGATGGATGGCAAAGGGATCAGAGGTAGAACGAACAGAGAATGGCTGGATGATGTCAGAGACTGGTGTGGGATGGATGTGCGCTGGTTGAGTCTGTTGGCACAGGACAGAGGACAGTGGGGCATGCAGGGGGGGACAGTGGAGGATACAGTGATGCATGCGATTGAGTCTGACAGATGATGAACCCATGGACTCAGAGAAGAAAGACCAAGAAGGGAGTTTAGACTGGAATTAGAGTCGGTTCTTTAACGATGATAATATTAATGATATCAAGTCTCACAACTTTGCAGCATGGTTGACTTGTGTGAAGCCATTTACTGAGAAAAAAATGCTGACTTGTGCTTTGATGAATAGGTTGGGGTGGAAGTGGTGGAGCAGCCGGTGCACCTCCTGGGATTGATCCACAGGTCCACCAATGGTTCGTAACCGTTGATGCCGACCGCAGTGGACGAATCAACATGTCTGAGTTGCAGCAGGCTCTGACAAATGCCAACTGGACACATTTTAACGCAGAGACATGTCGTCTGATGATAGGTAGCTGTGCTACTACTGTTTTCTCAGCATAAGATTTAACTTCATGCTTCAAATTACTGCGTTTGATCCATAGATGACTACTATAAAATGTTCAATGATTGCAGTTTATTAACAGTGGCCATAAATTTGCTTTTAATACAAATTAAGTCCGTTTAAGGAGACTGTAAAAATTTTTAAAAATAAACGCACCTCAGATGCGGATTTTCCAACTATGTACATATAATAGGTGTTAGAAACCAATAAATAAATAATTAAATTGTGGGTATATAAGGGAATTTTCTAGTTCTTGGATATGTTCTTGCTGAAGTAATTCTTGAAGTTTCGTTATTTTTTAAATTTTGCCATCCAGGATTGTTTGATCGTGACCAGAGTGGTCAGATAGAGTTACACGAATTCCAGGCATTGTGGAATTACATCACTCAGTGGAAGTCCGTTTTTGAACAGTTTGATCGGGATCGATCTGGTGCTATTGATGCCAATGAACTTCATACTGGTTTGTGAAAATGTTTATTCTTTCGTCTGATTAGTTTTTGGCCTGTTAGAGAATAGTTGCTATTTAGATTAAACATTTAAAATAGAAATGCTAAGTGTAGTTTGCTTCTTGATGTAAATGTGAGCATTCTCAAGACTTAAATTTCAAGACTAACTTTTCTGCAAAAGTTACTAGCCATTGGTACTTACTGGACAGCAAGACAGCACAGATTTCATTACTGGATTATTGGTTTTGCTTGTTTTAATAGATAAAAAGTGCTGTGGGGAGTATAAAATTCATTGCTCAGTTTTAAAATACTTGGAGCTTTGAGTATTATCTGGCTATTGAGCTCCTTTCTCTCCCCCTCTCAGTGTTCCGCAGGCACCTGAAGACTGTACTGTTTAACAGTGATTTTACTCGTTTGGGTCGGAAGCACCTCTGTTGATTTTATCCTCTAAGAGGCGCTTTATAAATCTCAAATTACAATGACAATTATAGGTAGTCAGTTATCAATCACTTGGCAGATTTATATCCCTTCTGACTTTTGTAGCAACTCTGCTGTGGATTGTAATTGTTCTGTGCTTTAAAATGCTGTACACGTCAGTTACAAATAGAGGTTTCCTGCGTACTTACTTATGAACCTGTGAGAGAATTCTGAAAGGCACTGTATTGCTGTCCAACGTTTGTGTGACTTGTAGCGTTCAACCAGATGGGATATCGCGTGACCCCGCAGTTTGCGCAGTTGGTTGTCTACCGATACGACCCGCAGGCAAAACAGCGCCTGACTTTGGACAATTTCATTCAGGCCTGTGTCCTTCTGAAGACCGTTACAGACACATTTCGACAAAAGGATTCGCAGATGAAGGGTATCATTCAGTTGTCCTATGAGGATTTCCTGACAATGGTCCTGCTTAACAAGCCGTAAGTGACATCTGCACTTGGTCGTTGTTGACTTCTGTTTACCCTGACTAAGTCAGAATAACGTGAGAAATGTTTTGTCACAACAGTGACGGAAAACTTGACAAATGCACACGTTGCAAAGTAATCAATTTGTTGCATGCTTTTCGCAAAGAAAGAATTGGAAAGTTTTAATTTCGTTAATCAGTTTCATTTAGAGATTAATTGACGTATCATTTTTAATTGTAATTAACAGTGATTTTAGCTCCTTATTGAAATTTGCTTTTATGTTATTTTCCTTGATGAGTTGTATATATTTCTGTAAACCAATGCCTCGTCAGTTAAAAGTGCTGTTGATGAGGAGAATTGTTATGTAAAGATAAAATGCCGTTAGGTATGTCCAATATTATTTTTATTGTATTTATAGAGCTAAATTTTGGATTGCGATTTTGACTTGAAGCAACCATTGACTGATGCTTTGGGCATTATGATAATGGCGCTATAGAAGTCTTTAGATTAGATTAGCAGTTAAAGGACTTGGTCGATGGCTGGTGTTATACCCTGTATTTCTGATAACAGATTTATGGGCCACAGCCCATAAAACAAATAAAAAATATCTTAAAAACAAATAAAATGACTTTAAAATTGTCTTAGAAATGAATATCATATACTTATATATTTATTTCTAAGTGGGCCTTTCAGTTTTAAAATCTGACCCTTTTAGTGTTTGTAAGTATATTGTTCATTTTGGCAATTATACATTTGAAAAGCCAAATCATTATTTTGTAAATCTATTTTTTTTAGTATTCAGCTATAAATTTACGTAATGGTTTCTCTCTGAAAAAGTTCAACTGTCGTTTGCAAATTTTCGTTTTTAGTGTTTACTGTTGACTGCTGTAAATTTTGCCTTGACTGTTTTAGCATGTTATTAATTTGATATTTTTATGAGTTTCAATAATTTGCCAATGTATACGTAGTTCTTAAAACTGTACTAAAGATTTGATATCTTCTTTTACATATTCATGTTCTTTACAGTTTGGATAACATGAACTGAACTGTGATATGATTAAGAAACATTAACATGTTACTATTTGTGTAACAGAATAACAGCCAATAATAAGTCTGTCATGCTCTCATTAGTTTCGAGCCTTGAAAAGTTTCAGCTGAAAGGACTTTGCTGCTGCTGTCCTTTTCATTACCTGAGCGGCAGGCTCGGGTTATCGTATTTGGTTACGTCTATAAATTTGTGTGTCGTATGCTGTGAACTTGGCTTATTACTTTTAACTGATTGGTCTGCTTGTGATGCATTAATCTAGTGATTTAGTGCACCGCTGGTCATTGTAGATGTAGTGTTGCTTTAGTGTTGTATCTGTATGGTGTAATTTTTAATCCAAGATCGGCATCTTTTGTCAGTTCATCCCTTGAGGGGCCACTGTATGTAACATCCCATAGGCTAGTGAGGAGCGACTTTGATTCTTAAAAGGTGCTATACAATGTCAGTTAAATGCATGCATGCACACATGCATACATGCAAGGAGGAACTGCTTATAATATATCACACAAATTGGTGAGCACTCTGATGTTGCATATACTGCCATTGGTTGGATGTGAAGTGGTTAACTTAGAATCTAGGAATTTAATTAAGATGAAATCATTCCGACTTCTGTTTTGTCATGATAATCATAAATGATTATTCAGAAAATTGTTTTGTTTCAATAAAAGATTTTAATAATTGTGAAAGCTTTTAATTAACATTGTTGTAGTGTTTTAGATGCTTTTTCAAAATTCCAGCTGTGTTTGTTATTTGGTATATCGTGCGAGATGGTTAATGTTGTAGGCTTTATTATTTTTTGCATAATAAAAATAAAATTTTTCTTTTGAAAAATCCGATTGCTCTTTAAATGATTTGAGAAGTCGTCAGTGATTAGGTCGGAATGTTGTGGCTTTTGCTTTTTGAAGTCAAGCTATATCTGTGCCACTGCAATGGTCAATTTGGTCCAGTGCAGATTGGGTTGGGACCTGGTTTACAGAGAGATGACCACATAATCATCTACTTAAAAATTAGGATTATGTCCTACACTGAAAGGTCAGAGTTCCTGCCAAGACTTCGGAAAGTTACTAAGAGTTTTACAAATATATTTTTCAGGTCGGCATAAGTTTTTGATAACAGAACTATACTGACCACTAATTAATTAATAACATGATGGCATGCAAACAACTCAATTTTAAAAGATATTCAGTCAGAATGTTCATCAGTATTGATGCAGTTGGATGGTATCTGTATTATAGGTTTTCACACTCTACATACATCACGAATACAAATATCCGTACATAAAATATGTAATTACATATATATGTGTAATTAGTATTGTACACACTTTATAGAATGCCTGATTAGATTTATCTTTTGAGGTCTGGTGCCGGAGGCTGTGTTGGTTGCTGCTGCTGGCTTTGATCTTGTGATGCGAGGTAGCGCTCGTCTCTGGGGGCAACCTTGTTACGGTGGCGATTTCGCAGCCAGATGCCGAAAGCGATGGTCGGTACAAGCAAAGTCAAAAATGCCAGGTACCTCAAATCAACGCCAGACTTACTCACAGATCCTTCCTCTGAAATGCAACAAACTTATATAGCGCCACGACAGTATGTATCAGAACATTTATATTAAGAATCTCACAAGGCCAACCAGAGGAGGGTTGAGTCTGTGCAAGGAAACTGCTACTCAAACAATAGGCCTCTCAGCTCTGAAACGTACAGGGCCCTCGTTAACAACACACGTACATCGTACACGGTATTCTGAACTTCTAGGAAATAACTCCAAGACAGGGCAAATAATTTGGCTGTTCTGTTCAATAACAGAAATTCAATCGCACATTTTGCTCCTAAAATATGTAAAATAAAGTTCCTTTAAGCCACTCAAAAATCATAATCGTAAACTCGAGATTTCTAGAAGCGCCCAAAGCTAAGTCGAGGGAACCCGTTTATTCACAGGCGCTCAGTCAAAAAATTGATAGGCAAGAAGGGCTCGATTCCAGGTCAAGATCTAAGTCAGGCAGTCAGACGGCTATGGTGGATGGTGTTTGGAACTGGTTCTTCAGAATAGATAAGGGGAAGAACAGGAATCAGGATAGGATCTGTGGAAGCGGAGTGTTCTCAGTTTTGGGTGGAAGAACTGTGCAGAGATTGCAAGGGGTTGAGTGATGGTGAGTTGGTATGATGGCTCAAATAATTGTCGTAATTCTGATGGGAGTTTATACAGCCATGGGTATTAAGTAAAGATAAACGGGTAAAAGCAGACCCGATGTCGCATTTACACGCTTATCTCGTATCTACAGAACCTCCTTAGAAGCGTGGTACTTTGTTCGAAGGATCTTTAGACTAAGGCGCAAATACGACAACAGTAATCCAACAGCGGAACCACTCAGAAGACTCTGCGCGCTATCTCGGGCTCTTGGCCAGAGCTCCCTCCACGTCAGATCCTCACATCGACAGCACACACATACTTCAATCTCCGTGCAGGTCTTTCACGCAGAACTTAAAACACTCTTCCTCCACAAATCCTAACCTTATTCCATCTCTTACCTCTCTCACTGATCCTCAATTCTAAACACCATCCACCTTATACGTCTGCCTGCTTGATCCTGGGATCTTGACCTGGAACCGAATCTGACCCTTACTGTCTATAGATTTTGTTTTGACTGAGTGCCTGTGAATAAATCGGTTTCCGCGACTAAGCTTTCTTTGGGCCCTGTAGAAATCAGAGATTACGATTACGATACAGATGATGCAATAATGTTACACCTGAGTTCGCTAGACGGCGCTAGTGCAACAAAACGTCAAATACGCCTATGCTGTACTTCCATCCTGTTTTAAATCCTATCTCGAGGTTGTACAGTCTTAACTATCATGCTCTAAAATGCAAATGTCTTTGTATCGCGTTATTAATTAACTAGCCTATTCCGCGCAGGTCATCTGGGCCTAGTCCGGCAAAATGGCCCTTCTGAGAAAAACCTCTATATTCTCGGGATTTCTCGCTATCAGATTTTCTTTGTTGGCGTCTTCACAATTTTGTCCCGGTGTTATCGAAAACTAAACAACCTTTTTGTTCCCACATCATCCGCCAGACAGCACCAGTATTGCTTCGCGTACATATAGCCGGGCTACGCACGTGTACAAGAATAACATCATATAGATTAGGTCTAGGCCTACCTCTGGAAGAAGCGGCCCCGACCTGTGGAGCCCCGGATGCCTCGCTGTCATTAGTGCTTCCCAATGGAAGGAGAAGCACAAGAAAAGCTGAGCCGAACGTTTTGTCCACTCGAGTTACTAACAGAAAAACACTTTGAAATTAGCTGTGGTTATATGTATGTATGTATGTATGTATGTATGCATGCATGTATGTATGTATGTATGTATATATGTATGTATATATGCATGCATATATGTATGCATATGTCTAAGCATATGCATACATACATACATACATACATACATACGTACGTACGTAACAAAGGTCGACACAAGGCGTAATCGACCTGCAACTACAGAATTGCGCACGCGATTAATTTTATGCGCTTGAACACCTTTTTTGTGATTGGTACACATGCCATAAATTATTTGGCCCACAACTGAGGAGAGGTTATCTTTCGATTAGGCGGTATATAGTTGCTTCCACTGACTTCAGGGGCCTTTGACGCCATAAAGTGTAGTTAAAGTGAAGCATAAAAATTCTGAGAACTGGAGTTTTTAGCACAAAAAACCGTTAAAACTGTTAAAAAGTTTACAATCGACGTCAAAGACCTTTGATGCCATAAGATGTCGTTAAACATTGGAAGCTACTGAGAAGTGCATGTGTGCATTTCGCGCAATAACTAACCAATTCACAACGAACTAACGTTAACAAATAGACTGCTTAAATAACCAACATTACCGTTTAGATAATATGCCAGCAGAAGTAAAAGTAAGGAGTAAATCAACCTTTCAGTACTTTTTAAGTTAGGCCTATTATTTGAGAGGTTCTAAGAACCGCTACATAAATGCACAGTATGTATATAATTATGTACGCAGGCGTCAGTGGCGGCTCCAGGATTGCTTGCATGGGGGCCACAGCATTTCCAGAGGGGCGCTACATTCTGGCAGTCTACCACGCACGAGTCTGGTCTGAGGGGCGCCAGCATATAACCAAGAGGGGGGGGGGGGGGCGGCGAACCTCTAGCTCCTGTATGAGCTGGCATACATGTATGCATGCGTGTATGCGTGTCTACATTCTTGCATGCATATATGTATGTATGCATGTATCTGGACTTTGTATGGCGCATATTTAGGACCTCTCAAAAGCGCGGTGAACACGGCATCTAAGCAGGCGACTGTGACTGTTTCTGATACAGTTGGTCTACATTTCTATAGACATAACACATAATGTGTGAATGAATGAACTGTGCTGACACTGAATGTCGAAAATAACTGATTTCTCATACTTCAACTAGTCCCCGAAATTCCGTAAATCCAGCACATTAGTCCGTGGACAGCCCTTCCGAAACAATCTCCTACTACGCAAAGAGGCGCTACATAAACAGGCACTACACAAATATGCGCTATATAAAGATGCGCTACATAAAGAGGCGCTTAATTAAGCCTAGATAAGTACCAGCGTGTGAATGAGTGAAACCGATTTTAATTGAATCGTCCAGAAATTTCCTTTCAGACAATATGACAAAATACAATCTTGGACTAATTGGCATCAATATGTCAATCACAACAGGCCAAAGCCGTGCCGGCAAGGGATCATAGACCCACCTGTAAGGGTAACAACTTCGGTTTCTGTATAGAGCAGACGAAGAGCAAAGGCTTCCACCTGGAAAAGCGTCGCATTGCTCCCAAGCGGAAAAGCCTCCAGTGGATCGCCGTAGTCCTTATCGCTTCCGAACGTCCATCGCTTGGCCAGCTGCTCATCATCACCACAGTTGCTGCAGTTGAAGGTCAGCAGCAGAGCTGAATCGTAGCTGACGAAAGCATCACAGTTCTCGAGACAGACGATACTGAGCGAGGGTTCCGCTCCAGATATGACGTTGATAGTCACTGAAGCGGAACCGTTCGCCTCCTGCATCCCGGACTTCGACACAAGGACGCGGAAGTGAAACGTCGCGGGAAAGTGTGTCAGGTCGAGGCTGCTGATTGGAAGACTAAGCAGCGGTTGGGTCGAAGACAAAAGCAGCGGACTGCGACTGGCCAGGCACTCTTCAAGACCTACAACACTCAAACACTTTTAAAAGTAATGTAAACCTATGTATGTATGTATGTATGGATGTATGTATGTATGGATGGATGTATGTATGTAGGTATGGGTGTATGTATGTATGTAGGTATGTATGTAGGTATGGATGTATGTATGTATGTATGCAGGTATGTATGTATGGATGTATGTATGGATGTATGTATGTATATAGGTATGTTCTTCAGTGCGTGTATGTATGTATGTATGCATGCATGTATGTGTGTATGTATGTGTGTATGTATATGTATGCATACGTGTATGTATGTATGTAAGTATGTATGCCTAGGCATGTAAAGTGTATGCATTTGAACCCTCGTCCTGTGGGTGGACCGTGCCGCTCGCCAACCTCTACACTATCGCGCAACAAATGTTTAAATTAATAACTATAATTTATTTCCGAATAGGTACCGGTGCATGTAGACCATACCGTGCTGTTGCTGACTGGGTGCTTTGAAGGGGACGAACGGTATTTGACTTTTGAAACATGACCATTGAAACTCATAGCCTTCGACTGAGTTGTTCGAGTTGGGATCCGCTGAGTTACCAGCGTCCAACAGCAAAGTTTCATTGACAGCTGCAATGGAGACATCAGTAAATGTGAACGTACACGGTTTTGACCCTGTTCATTTTTCATAGAATTTATCGGATGAGACCCTTCACTACCGCTGCCTGTTTGAATTAGCGCCACGCCAATTAAGTAGGCTATTGCATGCACAATAAAACGACGAAGAAATAACTAAACTCTATGCTTCTTCGTGGTATTTAGCTATGAAGAAGCATGAAGTATTAGTTCAATTTAGATGTCGTCGATATACTTGGCTCGCACGGGCCTGCAGCCAACAGCAGCACATTCAAAACATCGACATGCATGACTTATATTTAATGTTAATAATGCACACAGTTTTCTATAGCAACCTCGTGGCGTCCACCCTGCTCGTGGTTCAATGAATTTATGGGGTGAGTTCCTGCCAATTTTTCAATTAAAAAATCGGGTATGATCTTTCACCACCGCTGCCCGTATGTATGGGCGCCACGACATATACAGAACTAGCAAAGTGGCGCATAAGCCAATATCTGAACATTTATGTAGTGCCTTTTGCAACATATCGAGGGCGCTGAATGCGAGTAGGGCTACAGATCCGATAGAAAAATACCATATGTGAGCATACATACTCCGTCGACGCTTCGTCGACAGTGTACTGTATGCTCACACAGGATATCTGTCACATGATATCTGTAACACTTTCGATGGTATAGACTACATGACATTACCACCGAGGCCAAGAAAATGAAAATCGCTAAACATTTAATTCCTAGGCGACACACAAGAGTATAAACAGAGGCTGCCTGTAACAGCTTTAGCTAAAGGCTGATTGATATATATATATATATATATATATATATATATATATATATATATATATATATATATATATATATATATATATATATATATATATATATATATATATATATATATATATATATATATATATATATATATATATATATATATATATATATATATATATATATATATATATATATATATATATATACATATATATAATATATCGTTTCCTTGTATAGGCCTGAATCTTGTATACAAAAACTCACTGTAGATTTGTTTCGTGGCTTGAAGCGAAGCTACAAGCAACGCTGGAGAGATAACTATCAGAACTTTGGCCGTTACTGTCTTCCGTATACCGTACGTGTCCACAAATTCACCCTAAAGCACATATAAATCACTTGCAAAGAGTCATTTAAAATGTAAGTCATTTAAAATGTAACGACTTACGTGTTATGCTAGTTGTCAAAGGCGCATGCAGTCATTATGTATGTATCTAATCTTATGGATATGTTTATTTTTTGATTGAACATAAACCAGCAAAAATGTAATTGCCTCTGCTTGCAGGTCTTAGGTTGCAGACAGGTCATTTAAAAATACTCCAACCAGGTGCATGCGTATCAAATATCCACTCGTAAATGACATAAACAAATGAAGAGCCTAATCCGTCTCCGCTACAGAAACTAAAGCTGTTCAAAATCCTGCTACTTACATTTTTTTAAACTGGAAAATCGTTCAAACCCATTTTATTTCGGCAGGATTCGTCACCTCGTAACAATTGTCTGATTCTGCACTGGCACATAAGCTAACCCGATATAAGCTGACAATATAACACACGCTAACATAATACACACCAACGCAACATAAGTTAAAACATAACATAGAAACTGCGCACCTATTAGACTACATTAGGCTGTATAGAATTAGTTACATGCTTTGTTAATTAGCTAATGACTGAGCTGCAGAAACGTGTACCTGAATATCAACTGCGTGAGTCCCCGGATGCAACGTATTGGCCGGTATCTGGAGTTCCAATGACTTCCTACTTCCATCTTGAGAAACCTTTGTCACGCAGATTTCCAGACGACCCGTAACGGTACACTTGGCAGAACCGAGGGCATCGTTTCGGACTTCTTTCGGATATTCGGCTCTAAGAACAATATCTTGATCGCTTCTGTAGTATACCGTATTGTTTACCTCTGTGCCAATACTGCTGACGACGAAATTCAAATCCCTGCTTGAATTATTCATAACTATCAGCTTCGAAATCGATGCTGCTCGCTTTCCTCTGGTCGCTCGAACGGTAACACGTGCGTCAGGTGGAATCGAATTCTCAAATGATTTGGTTACAACACCTGCGTAACAGGTCGTTAAATTGTTACAGTTGGCGGAGAATCGTTCATGCGTAACTGGTTGATTTGTAGCATCATCCGTTGACGCCCAGCTAGGCAGGGCGTCTACCTTTTCAATGACTACATCGATGGTTAAAGTTGTGTTGCCAAAAACCCAGTGTACGTTCGCGCTGCCGACAGGATACTTGGTCCAAAGAAGGAGGAATCCTGTGTTGTTTTCGTCAGCATGGAAATCGACTTCCAACGTGTCTAAGGCATCCTGTAAGTTGGCTATCTGGACGAGCTCTTCAGCGATGACCGACTGCAGAGAGTCCTTCCCTGCATCCGAATCGTCTGTTAAGATGAGACGAGCTCTGTGCAGTCCAGGTTCTGTGTATTTATGAGAAACAACCGCTGCAAGTTTATTGTGCCTCATCTTGCGAGACTTCAAAGCCACCCAGTCTGGAAAACGGACACTTTCCAATTTTTGAAGAACTAAATTCTCCGGAGCTGATCCATCTCCGAAATCAACTTGTAGAGTTTTATTTCTAGGACGTCCATCCGCCAGTAAGATCACAAAATCGACCGATCCGTCCTCCAAGTGCTTTTCACTCTCGTCCACAAGAATCTGTGCGCTGTACTTGCGCACGTATAGTCTCCTTGACGAACTGAACTGCTTCCGACCATTTTGTCCAGAAACCTTGGTTTTTACGTGGAATAATCCAGAGGAGTTGTAACGATGCGAAGCCAGCAGTAGTGGACGGGAACCCAGTTCATGAGGAAGGCCAGTCAACGCAGACAAATTCGCCTCATTTTGTAATTCCATCTTAACAGGTGAAGTTTCATCACCGAACTCAATGACTGCAGACGAACCGAGCTCAGCAGGCACAGCAAAAGTAATACTTTCAAGCGGATAAACAGATCTTGAAGCAGATTTGACTACGAATATCTTACCCAAACTTCGCTTATTGAAAAGCCCCGTTGTTTGCTTATCTGAAGACATGTTCTGCAATAAAGTTGTCATAGAATCGACACCGCTTGTTGCTGAAGGTAATGTCCATGTTGTCCGCGCATCTTCCTCCAAACTGCTTTGTTGCGTTGTTTTAAGATTTGCAGTAGTTGTCAATGGTACAGCAGTTGTTGCTTTTGCGGCAACGTTTGAAGTTGTCCATGTTGTTTTGGCTCTTGTTGCTTTTGCTGTTTCTGTTTTTATTACAGCTGTTGTGGATTTCGATGTAGTTATAGTTGCTGACGTTGTTGACGTTGCTGCTTCTGTTGCTTTGGTTAATATTGCAGTTGCTGTGGTTGCGATGGTTGCTGTTGTCGGTACTACTGAAGAGGACGTTGTTACTTTATTTGACGTTGCTATGGTTGCCGACACTGACGGTGCTTCATCTGAGCTCATGGATGGCAGTGTAGTAGCACTTGAAGTGGAACGAACTCCTCGAGGGGGTTTGTAATACACAGCGGATGTACCTTCTGTCTGCCGTACTCCCGTTGCTGTAAAATGTAAATGTAAATCTATAGGTTTTATATAGCGACCGTATGGCCTCGATCCTGCTCATTTTGAATGAATTTATCGGGTGAGATCCTGCACCACCGCTGCCCGTCTGAATGGGCGCCACGCCATTTAAGGTCCCCGTGTACGGAACGTACTAGCCCGAGATTTAAATCTCTGAAATAAGCCACGACCGGGACGCGAACCTATTTCCTTAGGCCTCAGGTTTTTGTGATAGCGCTGTCAACGGTGAAAATTAATGAGAGATTTATTAAATCGATTTAATAGTTTGCATGTAGATCAAGATAATGTGCAATAGATGTATAAAGAAACCCCATCAAAGATACTACGCCTACTTCAGATTAAGGAACATTGCAACACAGCTTCGAATCGTAAAGATCGAATTATGAGACCATGATAAACCTAGCTGTCAATCGCTTCAGGTATTAATGCTTCCTTAAACCCAGCAGCCCATACATTGTTTATTCCAGCAAGAGGTCATTAATGCCAGAAGTGAAGACAGAACCTATGAATATGTTATTATTAGTTGTCGTACTTGGGATGTCTTCAGTGGTCGTGGAAATTGAAACATCTGTAAGCATTACCTGTAAACAAATACAAATTAATCAGATTCGTTGCCCTATGACATTCCGAAGGCGATTAGTCAGAATATGATGTCCGTAGCTTAAATAATACGATCAATGGGAGGAGTTCTGTTGCTGTTGCAAGGTTTAATCGATTATTATAATTGAATCTGAATAATATAGAAATTATATAATAGTTTTATATTTACGTTGTAATATTCGCTTTAGTTTGATTTTAATCTTTTAATAATTTATTTTATAAATAAAATTCAACGTAATTAAGTCCTCATTTCTTCTCAACCCAACCTCCATCTAATATAACAGGCCCTTACAATCGTAATCGTAATCCCGAGATTTCTACAGCGTCCAACGAAAGCCACGTCATGGGGACCAGCTTATTCACAGGCACTCAGTCAAAACAAAATTGATAGGCATAAGGCTTCTACCACCGATCAGAGCCTCTGGCGCTGTAGTTAGGCCCCGATATAAATAACTCGGTGCAGTCGGCTATAACGCGCTAGAAGAAATGTTTTGCACGATGGGAGTCAGATAGTGCTAGATTATGTTTTGCACGATTGGGGTCAATACGGAAGATCAGTGTTTCATATGAATACAACAGGTTTATTAAAGCACTTTGCCTCATCCCTTTTAAAATCCTTTGAACAGCGCGAACTACTGACCCTTTATGAATGCGCCAACAACTGCGAGGTGGCATCTTCGGTCGGCATTACCGTATTTAAAGTTTGCCAAGGTTAATTTAATTCGATGATCATTTTCTTCTGTTTACCAGCAAAACCGAAGACATCCAAGCTTAATAGTCTAACTGTACCTTTTTGCCTATCGATTTTGTTTTGACTGAGCACCTGTGAATAAGCTGGTTCCAGTGACGTGGCTTTCGTTTGGCCCTGTAGAAATCTCGGGATTACAATTACGATGTAAGGTACACTAGGCATCGTATTTGATCGGTTATTTAAAGGTTCCGTGAAAGTGTCCAGGTAACTATACAGGGTACATTAGGCATCGCATTTGATCGGATATATAAAGGCCCCGTGCTAGTGTCCAGGTAATGGATAAAACACTTACTGTATAGTTATCCAGCAACAACCAGGATGGTTCACGCCTGTGCTCGACCCTCATCGTGGCCGTGTGATTGCTGATGGCATTGAGCTTGTAGGAATGGTTAACACTTGACAAGTACTGTCCTCGAGTGCGCAGCGGAATTGTCCAGTTCGGCCAGACCATTTCCTGGTTAGGCGGAACATCTGAAATATTGCACCCATCGCCAAAATCTATCCCGACCATGAGGCCGGGGTCGAATCTCTCTGTCGACATCACGAAACTCATCGTTGCGTTTGCGTCTGAAGGCGAATGCTGACCTAGAGGCGAAACCTGAAGTTTTCGGTAACCGACAAAATCCTGGAAGTCGTCAAAGGTACCAACGGTAATCGATTTACGGTAACTGCACGGTAACGTTGAACAGACGGTAATCGAAGCTTTCAGATCGAATGCTCCAATGGACCTGTATATGTGATGGATCATTCCGACTCGGTGGCCGAGCAGCTGGCACTCCTCCGCCCAGTCGGGTAGATCCTTCGCAACATCAGCCGCTCTGACATCCTCTTGTGTATTTCCGTCGCCAAAGTCGAACGTTATGTTCAGCTGACTGTGAGCGACGTTGGCAAAAATGGCGAAACTGATGTTCTTCAAAGAACTGTTTGAATTGCAGAATACCAGACAATTGTTCTCGACCACCGTGAGGGTCACTGTGGCCGTGACAACATCGGTCGGGTGATGTCCCCCACGGATCTCCAGACTCGGCTCTAGCTGGCGATCGCTAGGACAGGTGTACAAGTGTGTGACAGTGGCAAAGTAGTACAATTCGTCGTCGTGGTTATTGCGCCTGGTCAACGATACGTCCGACGAGATCTCTTCGTCTCCGAAGTCCAGTGTGATGTTCATGCTGTTGACAACGTTCTGGAGCCAGATGAAGAACGTCAGTTGCGTGTTGGCAGTTATTTCGTCTTGGCTCACCGTGAAATTGATGTTGCCGATGATGGCGGGAAACTCTCTCATGCAGAACACTTCGTCGTGGCGTTTGTGCGCCATCGTGGCGGCTTTGCCTTGCAACTTCACAGCTACACACGTGACATTGGAACGTATATATGGACATAGACACAACATGGTTCCAACAGTTTAAGGGGACAGTGATGAGGAAGGAACCAGACTAATAGCCAAATGTTAATTATTCATGTACTAAATAACACGGCTGTAGTCTCGATGTCGACGTCATGAGACCTATTTACCTAATATCTCAGTCGCGTCTCGTGAATTTTAGAGTAAAGCATCGACTTGTCTTGGCTTACAGATTCATACTTCGAAGTCTCGGAACGCAACATCTTGTCAACAGCGTCAATGGAGGTCTAAAGATGCGCTTACATATACATTACACAGCCGATATATTTTGAAGTGATATTGGCGAACTCAAGTGTGCAGCTACATATATATTTGTTAGTCATAGTCAGTAAGATATGCATTTCAAATCAACGCAATACCGACTAAAGGCACTAGGTGTGTTCTTTGCAGAGCCTGACAAAGAATAGAATAATGCAATGTGTCGACTGGAACTTTTCATGCCTGAGATAGTAAATAAATTTGGACCTTCAGCTGCAGTTAAGCCCTATATGACGCACAAATACTTAGCTCCATCGACTGATGCCCCGATAATAATACACGGCACCCATATCAGATCCTGAATATCACGAGAAATATAAATAAATTTGATAAAGTAAAGTTAGCTTAGATGTATGTTACTGCAAGACCTAACTGCTATGAGCATAAAAGCAAAGAAGTAGCAGTAAGCCTATCTAGTGTTGCTGCCATGCCGTTGACATCAGCCTTACTTTACCGTACGTAAGATTGTAATCTAGTAGCACAGGTAAAGCAAGGTAAAAAGGTAATATTTCAGTTTGGTCATGGGTCTGTGTCCACCGGCAGTCGACTAACACGTCATTGGAACGTAGCAGACGATCGCTGAGTCGTTGTCTGAGTCGACATCTTCCCACATGTAGCAACAGTGGCAGCGATGACATTCTTCCGGGCTCGAGATGTAACCGTCGCCGCATCGTGTTCGGGAGTGGAACTCTTCCGGAAGGACCAGACACTCGTTGTCGCCTAGAATTCTATCATCGTCCCCTGCATGCACACGTACAGCCGTCATCTGCCTGCATACACTCTACGGTTGCCACAGCAAAATCAAATCTCAAAATCATCCCTTTTTCTCTATAGCGATACCCATATCTTGAATGATCAGGGCACGTCTTACAGTGGTGGCAGACATGCTGGCCTGGTTAGCTACACGCGTACGTCAAGACGCCTCTGAGTGTGAGGATGCCGGTTCGCGTCCCGGTCGTGGCTAATTTCAAAGATTTGAATATCGGGCTGGCACGGTCCGTACAAGGGGACCTTAAATGGCATGGCTCCCATTCAAACTGGCAGCGGTGGTGAAGGATCTGACCCGATTAATTCGTTGAAAGACCAGCATGGTCGAGGCTATAGAAAAACGTGTACATTTACATTTACAGGTTAACGTTGGAGCTAAGCATTAACGCGGCCATCTGGCGTGTAACCAGCCACCGAGATCAGCTACTATGAGCACACTTTTCCCAAACGTTCCAGCGGGCACAGAAGGACCTTTGTCTCTCAGCCAAAGTAGGGAGTAATTCTACTGCTTGGTCACAGAGGCAATCGTGCGTGAACAACTTGCCCAAGGTCGTTATACAGTAGCCGTCTGAGGGGAGGCTCGAGTCACACTTTCAGACGGCTACTGTAGCTGTTATGAATCTGGGACTTTATCTTTTACATTTTATACCGGGAGTGATGTGAAGGCAAATAACAGCAAGTTGTTGACCAACATAACAAGTCCGTAGCCAGAGGTGTTCGACTGGTATGAAAGAATCTGTTAATCTAGCAGGGGGGTCTATATGAATGTCATTATTTGGCTAACACTGCCGTAGCCTACTACGCGTTATCACTCATACCTTGCTGTTTGCCCCAAAATCCATGGCGCATACCTTTGAACATTATCTCCAAAGTAAGCTATCGTTTTTTCAGGCTGTCCTACATAGCAGCAATCTTTTTCTGAGTTGAAAGTTAAAAAGCTACAGACGATGTATTATGATGAACTAATGTGATAGGAAAGTTTCAAATTCATAAAGCAAGCAACTTATCGCCCTTGCCGCCTTTTCTAACTGTTAGTTAAAATCATGAACTTTGCTTTCCGATTTTTCCTGGTGAACTAATTAGGCAATGAGGCGATCAAGAACAGCTTTGATTCACTCTCTGCTATCCAAGACCGTTTCCCTACAACTTTCAGTTAAAATTCATGGTGAAGGATAGCAACGTCTAACGCTGCTTTAAGAAGAGAAGCACTCAGAAACTCACTGGATGAGTTGCGATGGACTCTCATGTAGATTGGATTCGTCGGGTTTTCGTGAATCAGCTGCAGATGGGTGATGTGAGAACAGACGGATTCCTCGTCTAGGGCGCTGGACAGCAGAACCTTTTTGCCGAAATTTCTTCCCAGACCGATCTCCACGGTCTTTGCCGGCGATATGTGAGCCCAGAAATACTGGTACTGTCTACACCGCAGAGGATTTGTTGCGGATGTTGCCAGAACCTTGCATCTATTTGTGTCTTCAGCATTGCATATTCTACATAATAAGATATTCGAGGTAAGACAAGATAATGTAATGTATGGTAAAGTAAACCAAGGTAAGGCTTGGCAATCGTAATCGTAATCGTAATCTCGAGATTTCTACTGCGCCCAACGAAAGCTAAGTCGCGGAAACCAGCTTATTCACAGGCGCTGGGTCAAAACAAAATCCATAGGCAAAAGGGTTCGGTTCCAGGTCAAGATCCAGGAGTCAGGCAATCAGACAGGCGGACGGCCACGCCTATGTAGGGTACTTAAAGTAGAATGAAGCAATATAAAGTAATGTAAGGTACGATTAGGAAATTTAAAGCAAGGCAAGGCAGGATAGGGTAAATAGAAGGCAATGAAGGGGGCAGGTAAATAAGGAGAAGTCAAGAACGTTTGAGTAGCTTTGTGGATAACGAGCAATCGTACCTAGTCTATTGCGAAACAGGCTTATGCTTACATAAACGACCAGCGATCTGAGTCATTAGCAACCTCAAGACGATAGACCTATTTAAAGGTGTCTAGAATAGCCAACCACACGGCTTCTGTGACCACCGGCTCTTAATCGATAAATTTTTCAAAGAACTTACAAGATGTAATGTTCCCTCAAGAATTTCCACGTGACTGAGCTAGTCGACAACCCAGGTTGAAAGGACCGTGAAACAAACAATAAGATGATAATAATAATAATAAAACTACCATAATAAAATAATAGGTCTATTAACTTAGGGTTTACCTCAGCTCACTTGACTTTGTTCCATTGATTCCCAAATGAGCGACGATTTGCTTTCCAGATGTTGTGTTGTGACAAGGAATAAAGATCAGCTTCCCTCCGCTGACGCAGCCGACCGGATCGGTTTCCACATCCACGCCGGGGGCAGAACTTGTGTACAGCTCAAGCGAAAAGTTAAAGGAATTCAGATCCATTCCGTAGATCAACTGCGGCTTGGTTTCCAGTTCCACAGACGACTTGAACAACACCATAACTGCAAGTTAAAGTTGGAAATGAGTATGTTACTCGGACTGGAAAGTTTGCGGAGCGAGAAGTGTCTTTGGAACATGCCCTTGCTTAGCCGCTGCCTGTAGAAGAGACTCGATATACGCATCTTAACTGATTCCTCTTCTTCCCTTTATCTTTCCTGCTGGTCCAACTCCAAAACACCATCCACCATAGTCGCCTGCCTGCCTGCCTGCCTGCCTGCCTGCCTGCCTGCCTGCCTGCCTGCCTGCTTGCCTGGCTGCCTGCCTGCCTGCCTGCCTGCCTGCCTGCCTGCCTGCCTGCCTGCCTGCCTGCCTGCCTGCCTGCCTGCCTGCCTGCCTGCCTGCCTGCCTGCCTGCCTGCCTGCCTGCCTGCCTGCCTGCCTGCCTGCCTGCTTGCCTGGCTGCCTGCCTGCCTGCCTGCCTGCCTGCCTGCCTGCCTGCCTGCCTGCCTGCCTGCCTGCCTGCCTGCCTGCCTGCCTGCCTGCCTGCCTGCCTGCCTGCCTGCCTGCCTGCCTGCCTGCCTGCCTGCCTGCCTGCCTGCCTCTTGGATCATGACCTGGAACCGAACCCTTCTTGTCTATCGATTTTTTGTCTAAGCGCCTGTGAATAAGCCGGTTCCCGCGACTTGGCTTTCGTTGGGCGCTGTAGAAATCTCGAGATTACGATTACCATTACGATCATTTAATTGCTATAGACGATTCCGATTTTCTCATTTAATCTAGTAGGGTCTGTTTATACAACGCCGTTATAATATTGCACTATAAAAAGCATCGATGATCGCTTCAAGCGAAGTCATAGTCGTATTGTAAATTCGCAGCCATTGGGTAGGCCCTACTCCGATGGAAATCCGACAGATTAGGCCTACTGCACTTTGTTCATTTGAGATGAACCTAAAGGCGCTATATCAAGCGTACTGATACAAAAACAAACACATAGAACTCGGTGTATCAAGCCGGGTCTATGCAGGTTTTACGGCTTCAAAATAATTTTACAGTTCACATTAGTTTTAGGTTTACTGTTACTTGTTAACAAAATGGGCACTTGTGAAAACACCTTAGGTCTATGCAAATTTCAGCGAATCTGTCTCTACTATTCGTGCACTAATGTATAAGTCTGGTAGTAGACAACTTGTAAGAAAGCGATACTAAACCTTCAGGCGTAGGCCTATCGAGTTCAAATTTGTAAGAATATTGGAGAAAGTTTGCAGTCCCACCCAGCCAATAATTTAATCGTGAATCCGAGTTAATAGAGAGATAATTATAATCAGATGCACAATGACAGTTACAGTAATTGCGACAATTATCTGACCCATCATAGGCCTACGAACTCGCCAACACTTAAGTTCTTGCAATTTCTGCGCTGGTTTTCCACTCAAAACTGAAAACATTCCTCTTTCACAAATCCGATCCTGATTCTTCCTCTTCCTCTTCCTCTTCCTCTTCCTCTTATTCCTCTTTCCGGTTCAATTCTGAGTACCATCACCGCAGCCGTCTGACTGTCTGCCTACCTGACTGTTGGATTTTGACCTGGAACCGAACCCTTCCTGCCTAACGTTTTGTTTTGACCGAGCGCCTGTGAATAAGCTGGTTCTCACGACTTAGCTTTCGTTGGGCGCAGTAGAAATCTCGAGCTTACGATTACATTAAATTATTTAAGCAGACGTTACGTTGCATGGATACACAGCCTACTTCGTATGACCGGTTGGTCCTGGTATTTCGCGATGCTGTTGGCTCTACAGAAAGCACAGTTCTGAGACGGCGAGCTCCTCCCGATGGGTGGAAGGTCTCCGGTTGACATCGGAGCCCAGATCCACTTTGCGTAGGGTTCGAATCGCTGGTCGTGCGGATAATTGAATTCCAGATGGTCGTTGGCGTCGTTCGATTCGATTACGTACGCTTCCGGCCATAGGGTATCGTTGATCGTGGTGCTGTAGAAGTCTGCCACCCACGTATCCGAGTGTATGCACCGCCAGTCGTTGTCTGTCACGAGTACTCGTTTGAAGACACTCGAGAAGATCATTCCGTAGGTCACCGGTGAACCCTGTGCTAACGACATCTTGGCACAGCAGCCGAATGCCAGCACCGAGGTATCTGTTATGGTGACATGGTCGTGGGAGATGGAAAAAGTGCCGCCGTTGGTGGCGTATAACAGACGTTGCCCGTTCTTGTAGAGATCCATTGTTTGGGCGTTCCAGCATGTAGCCGATGCCTCGCTTTGATTCGCTGTAAATAAATGTACATGTATAGGTTTTATATAGCGACCGTATGGCCTCGACCCTGCTCATTTTGCAACGAATTAATCGGGTGAGATCCTTCACCACCGCTGCTCGTTTGAATGGGCGCCACGCCATTTAAGGTCTCCGTGCAAAGAACGTACTAACCCGAGATTTAAATCTCTGAAATAAGCCACGACCGGGACGCGAATCTGGGATCCGCACGCACAGAGGCTCCTTGGCGTAGTTACTTACCGATAGCTAACTAGGCATTACCGATACTCTTAGACATATTTGCAGTGGATGATTACCTTCAGCGGATAGGAGCAGATGAACCTGACTGAGAACCAGAGTAACATAGAGTAACAGATGACGTCGATGTTTCATATCTTGTTAACAGGTTTACACTGAACTTTAAAATCGGCGCAGTTATAAAAACATTTCGGCTAATAAATCATTTGTTGATACTACATTCTAATTTACATTTACAATTAAAGCTACTGGTTACAGTCAGATCCTAGCAAACATTCTAGGCCTATACAGATCTATTTATTATTACGTGTGTAGGCCTAAGAGTGCAGAAAGAGCTTTATAGACCTATAAGCGTGTTCAAAATGACGTCAGCTTTATTGTTAGGTAACAGTAGCCATGAAGTTTGTCTGCCAACCTACTGTTCAGTTGTGACGAAAGCAAGAAAGGTAATTTTAGACATGGTTACTGCACGACTGTTGTATTCGAAGACAAGAACATCATCTGCAGGGTGAGATTTGCCCAGGAACTATGGAAACTGTCTCCTCATTATTCTTTGCTGCCCTTTATTAGGCCTACCCATTTGTAGTTGTAATTTGAGATTTATAAAGCGCCTGCCTCTTACAGGATAAACAGAGGTGCTTCCGACCCGAAAAGTAAAATTACTGTTAAACAGTACAGTCTTCAGGCGCCTGCGAAACACTGAGAGGGGGAGAGAAAGGAGCTCAAGCCGCAATTCTCGAGGGAGACGTTTCTGTCCATGTGTATAGGCCTAGGTCTATCTTTCCCTACAGCCTCCAAACGCAAGTCGCTTCCTGATTCTCAGTCCAGTCTTTTAGGTCTAAATAGGTCATCCAGTATGTAGTATGTTTGTAGTTAAGGTGGGACACATATCGAAGACGATGACCTCCGAGGTTACGCACAGTTAGGCCATGCGGTCTATGTTGATTTCACATGACGAGCCCGGGATTCAAATCCGGGTCGCAGATCGAGGTGAAAAGCAGACCATTAGGCCTATATATGTTAATTCTTGTAAAGGACTTGTGGCACACTTTTACATATAGGCCTACGTATGTATGTAGGCTATCTAAACAATCGTAATCGCAATCTCGAGAATTTCTAAAGCACTATTTTAAAGCTAAGCGTTCCAGGTTATTCACATGTCCAAAGACACCATGGGAAGAAAAGTCCGGTTGCCAGAAGACCAGAGAGAAAAGGACAGAGGAGCTGTTACGGTGGGTTGTGATTAGTCTGAAAAAATGGGAAGGCGGCGGATTGGGTGGATCAGGGTAAGATTTCTTGAACAGGCGAGACCAGTTTTTGAATGGAATGCCTGAGTACTAATGGAAGACTAATTAGACCAAATACTGCGCTCTTTAAGTTAAATAGTTTACCTCTCAAAAGTGCTGCGCTCGCCTGTGGGGGTTAAGTTGCGCTGCGCTCGCCTGTGGGGGTTAAAGGTCGCTGTTCATCTGTAACCAAACAATGTTCTAATGCATAAGTCACCACTGGCGTAGGCAGAGTCCACCAACGGCGTCCATCACGTGTTGACAGTCGACACGCATCGAAGATGAAGAATTACGATGGCCATATGAAGTCCTCTGTAGCACACAGTCCACACAGTCACGCTCACCGACTTAAACAACCTCGCAGATGGTACAAGACATGATAGCACTGATAGGCATATTGTATACGTCAGAATTTCAAACGCGCTGCTTTAAAACTACGCGCACGGCACCAGCTTATTCACGAGCTCTGCGTCAAGTCAGAGGCGTTGTCAATAGTTACCACGTGAAGAACCAAGTCCGGTTGCCATAAGACAAATTTCTTATGAGATTTATGACGAAATTCAAACATGTATTTCTAAAATATAAATAACTTGAAGCTACCCTCTTATAAAATCCTCTTTGTGTCTTTATATCAGAAAAGTTAGAACGTTCTGTTCTAGAAAATCAAGACTCAAGAAATTGTCTGAAGACTGGTTTTAAAACAGTCTCCTAATGAAATGGTAGGGCCTGATTAAAATGTATCCTCTTTTCGTTTTCTCTAAGCCGGGGCTTAATAAAAGTTAATATCTTCCAGATGATCGCCATAATAATCTTTTACAGATTCCGCTCTTAAAATCTTTGGGGTAGCTGTTAAACAAACCAGCTTGAATATTCATTACTACTGTAAATTGTCATTGGTTGTTTAGCTAATTGCACGCATTCCTATCGTCCTACGAAATAGTGTTTTCAAGCCAGATAAAAGTCATTACAACATATTTAATTGGAGCACATCTAATTTGATATGCGTGTCTACTTAAAATCCAACAACTTGCTTTGGGTTACCTCAAGTTTCTTTGAAATCCACGCATGTTAAATTATTGGGAAAAGGCAGACGCCGGGGGTATCTCCAATTGATAAAAAACTTGCGATGGCCAATAATAAATATGAATATTCATGATGGTACATTCAACGGGTATTATGTAGACATTTCCGGTTTTGTCAACGTGTCGGCGAAAAATTGCATCAGTCGATGAATACGCTTGGGCGTGGGTTGATTCGTCTTGCTACGAATCTACCGATAAGACGTTTATTTCCTGGCCAGCAACTCTTCCAAGCACCAAAACCTTTCCGCACTTCTACATTTGCTCTTAGTCAAGTTAAATTTGGGCGTAAAGTGCGTGAAAAATTGCTCTTGAAATTTAAGCAAAGCCTCATGGCGTGTAACGACAAATCTCTGAACGATGTCTTGGCTCCTCTGCAGCAGGCGGTGAAGGAAAAGGTATTAACTTATTTAGCAGTAGCATGGCATCGTTTTCATATTGCTTTAAACACGTAAAAATTACATATGAAGTGTACAGTTTTATTACGCGCTTTTGGTATACGATATACACTGTATAAAGGGAAAATATATTGGAAAGACCTAGTTTAGGTGGGCCTTCACTAGATTCAAAATGTCGGATATGTTGTGTAGCGCCAACAGTGAACAAGGCATAGAAATTTGCCCATATTTTCCAGCTATTTAGTTAGGGTTTCTATAAACCTTGTTAGATTATGGAAATTAGCTATGTGTGGTAACATGAATTTGTACAAAGTATTCAGTACCTTTAGTATGTATTATATTTATGGCGTTCTTGGCTCTGACCTTGCATGTTTTCAAATTGGTGCATGTATGCATATCCAATTAGCACTATATTGCAGAGCCATGCAGTCCAGAATGAAAGCGTCTAGTTAAGAGTTTGATGTTCTTAGATCTTCAGCACCATCCCTCTTTTATAGATAAAAGGTGTATTAAGTTTGTGGGTCATTGCTTTTAGCTTATAGGTGAAGAAATTAAGTAGTCGTTGCGACTACTGGCCAGATGTTAAGATGTAGTTATCTTTAACATTTTAATTTGAGCTACAGTAAGTTTAATGATTAATAGCACTTGTACATTATGTTTTGTACAGTCTGTTAAAATCTGTTTAAGTGAGCTAAAACTTGAACGCCTATATGCTGTGTATTTGAGTTAATCATCTTAAGGCTATGGTACAAAAGTCAAACCTATCGAATGAAGTTATTGAAAAACGTTAAGGCCTTGATGGTATGAGATATCTCTTCATTCCTGTGCACTCTTCTGCTGTTTTCTATCTTTTTTTACAAGCCGTGTAATCGATAATAATGTTACCTAGATGGAATGTCACACATACTGATGTTGAATTAAATAAGAATTTTGAGATCCATGACCACATTGTCAGAATGTGCAGTATAATGATTCACTTTAAATGGAGGGTCCAATGAACTTTAAACTATATAAGTTAGGCACCAGTTTGTGCTAACTTCAACAGTAATTTGCAGTAGTTATGAACACAGCTTGACTGTCTGGTCAGTACTAATTAAAGAATTTTTGTGGATTTTAATTGCTTGCATGTAACTCTTTACAGGGTGATTGTGTGCGAGAACTGAAGGAAAAAAATGCGCCAGAAAATGACGTGAAGAAAGCAGTTACTGACCTTAAAGCTGCTAAAAAGATCCTAGAAAATAAGGTATACCATAGTCAATTATTTTGTAAATTAAAGTATTCCATAAATTTAGCATTGAGTATCCTAGAAAGCTACCTCCTAGTATAACATAGATGGGCATGAGTGATTAATGGATATCTTTGGTGCCCGGATATGTTATAGTATGAGGTTGCTTTTATGGCTTAACTAAAGTTTGAAATTAAAAAGAAGGTCTTTCCATATTTTGCATATTTTTTTAAAGATACACAGACTTTGTAGCTTTCTGCATTCTGTATTATTTTGTCATTTTTATGTGAGTAATTTTCAGTAATACTATTTTAGTTTGTGTTTATATTATCTTAGTTCGTATCTAAGTTTAAGGTAATTTTATTGTTTTCCAGATGTTGGAGTTGAGCATCGGACAGGAGGAAGAAACTTTAGATCGTGCGAAACTGGAGGACTTGCTGAAGCAGCGATTCTTTTATGACCAGGCATTTTCCATCTATGGTGGTATTGCCGGGTTGTACGACTTTGGACCAATGGGCTGTGTCATGAAGGCCAATCTGCTGAGCGCTTGGAGGGATTTCTTTGTTCTGGAAGAGCAGATGCTGGAGGTCGAGACCTCAATGCTGACCCCTGAACCAGTTCTCAAGTAAGGCAGTAGATATATCTCTTCAGGGTATTCTGGGTAAATTCTCTACAGTACTTTATGTTGATTCAAATGTCTGTAAAATGAAATAGTATGTCTTAAAAGAGTTCTCTACCAGTGAAAATCGTATAGAAATATGTCAACTCTTTATAGCAGCTAACGCAGTATACTACATAACCGTATGACCAGCTGTCAGCTTGGCAAACTACCACAAAAGGTCAGCACAGTGAGGTATGTGCGCTATATGAGTTTTTCTGCCAAAGGTCAACCGCATGCAGAAGTTAGTTTGGAATCCATGACTGCAATCGTGTTATACCCGAATTCGATTTGTATCGACGCTTATTATATCGAGAATCTGGTGTAGTAGCGTCTAGGATGTGTCTGTACTTAGAAAATTAATTTAAAAGGTAGAATTGCTGAAATGCATGGAATTGCTGCTTTGTACTGTTTGGATGCTGTGGTCAATTGTCTGCTTATTAATTTAGGTACCTGAGTGTTGTATGTATGAAAAACACTAAGCTCATTTGGCTGTATTCATACCGTTTGTCGTTCTGTTTTAGGGCATCCGGGCATGTTGCTAGGTTTGCTGATTTCATGGTTAAGGATGTCAAGTCTGGTGAATGCTTCCGTGCAGATCATCTTATTGAAGGTACCCATCTCACGGCTAGTGTTGATTTTTATTCACTAATTTTGTAAAAAAAAATTATTTCAGAGGTGGCATGAGAGTGGTAGGTAGCACTGCAGCTTTTTAAAACTTGATGCATTTGACAGGAAACGTTTGAAGCCTTCTGTGAAAGTTTGGCTAGTTATTTTACTATTCTTGATTTTACTTAGTTGAGCTGAAATGGCTAAACTGTTCAGCTGTATACTACAATATCACTGCTTTCAGAATTATGCATCCTTAACATTTTGGGCTCATAGTGAGTATTGTGATGCGAGAACTGTTTATGGCTTATAATGTTTATTTTGTACCAAAATTCAATTCATAATATTTATTTCGTAACAAAATACATAAATATTTATTTTGTAACAAATACATAATCTCATTTTCTTAAAAGTATGGTTTTATAGTAGTGATCTCCTTGGTTTCTGAATATTTTGCTATTTTTTATGTAGGTTTGTTTTCTCTAATTTGCACATGTTTTATTTTATTCATGTTAAATAGCTCATCTAGAGAAGATGTTGAATGACAAGAAAGTTCCTGAAACTACAAAAGCCGAAATTCATGCTCTGATGCCTCGAGTAAGCTGTTCAACTTTATGCTCAGTGAAAAGCTTTTGAATTCAATGCTGTTTAAACCTCTGAGTGTGCTATAAATTTAGCTATTCATGCAGCTGTTCGACTTTATGCCCAGTGAAAAGCTTATGAATTCAATGCTGTTTAAACCTCTTGAGTGTTCTATAAATTTAGCTGTTGATGCAATGAGATTGGAATTTTGGTCCAACAGTTGAGGAAATATCTCAGTTTCCTAGTGTGAACTGTGCGACACAGTGGTCTACTGGTAATGGTGGTCTATCAGTAACACCTGTGGTCATTGATCATGATATTGATTGAGGGTTCAACTCCATGTAGCGACCTTGGGCAAGTTGTTTGTGCACACCGTGCCTCTGTCACCAAGCAGTATAACTTGGTGCCCTTATAAGCTTGGAAGTGAACGGCAAGTCTTGCAGCACACTGGTCCTGTGTCCTGGACCTTGGGATTTGTCCGTTGCTGGCTCAGGGGCCTAAAGAAAAGGAAATAAGCACCTCCCCTATGTCTCACTCTTTTTAGACTGAACTATTATGTTGGAGTTTCTGGGTAAGTCGGCTTCCTAGTGGGCTGACTGAAAAATCAAGTTAACATTTATGGTCAAAATTTGTTTTTAAGATTGACGGCTTCAGCCAAGAGGACATGAGGGCTACACTGCGCAAGTATGACATGAAGTCTCCGTCTACTGGGAACGATATCACGGATCCTATGGAATTCAACCTTATGTTCAGCACGTCTCTTGGCCCATCGGGTGCTGTAAAGGGGTAGGAAGGAGTAACTTGAATTAGGCTTAATGTAAATTCTGTATCTTAGCATTGAAGGACTGTGTTGAGGTTGTTAAAATCTTACTTCAAATGGTCGTCACAAGGTTAAAAAAATTGACACTACTGTAGCTGATTAAAATTCTACTGTCTTTTGGGAGAATTGATAATTGATGATTCTAGTGAATACTTGTACTAATTATAAAAGAATCAGTATATCTAGTGGAATTTATTGACTAAGTTGTTTGAGCTTTTTGAAATAAATTTCTTCATTGGTGGACAAAGTAAACAAAAAGGTTTATTCTGATGTTGGAAGTCGTGTGAACTTTAGAAAAATCCTATACAGTAAAGAATTATTTCAAATTTTTTGTACCCGTTTTTAGTTGACAGTAAATTCTGTCTTATTAAGGAAGTCTTGCTGTCGTAATGAAAATGTGAAATTGCTGTTGATGCAGATATCTTAGACCAGAAACGGCACAGGGTATATTCGTGAACTTCAAGCGCCTGCTGGACTTCAACCAGGGCCAGCTGCCATTTGCTGCGGCCCAGATCGGAAGCGCATTTAGAAATGAAATTTCTCCAAGATCTGGACTCATCAGGGTGAGGTAGGATGTGCAAGGAAATCTTTCCTTGTTTTTTTGATGTGGAATGAAATAAATCAGGAAATGTTAAAGATATCTGAAAAGTGTCATTTTACTTTTACCTGTATTAAGTTAATAATGTTAATGTTTATGTAATTACAGTAATTGTTATTAGTGGTTCTGATAATGTGGTTTAGACTTTTTTTAAATGGGACATCGGGCCAGGAGTGCCTTTGATGGAGTTTTATCTTGAAGTGGCGCTGTTTAAGTTTTTGATTACAGTTACAATTTTAAGCTGTTTTGCTTTTATAAATTTTTTGGAATGATTGGACATAGTTGTGGTTCACTGAGTAGTGTTCTCTGCATTGGTTTTTCAAAGGGAGTTTACAATGGCAGAGATTGAACATTTTTGTGATCCAACTGACAAGAGTCATCCAAAGTTTGATACGGTGAAAGATGTTGAACTGACGCTCTACTCTGCCTGCAACCAGATGGCTGGCCGATTGCCCGAGAAGAGAACAATTGGTGATGCTGTTAAAGCAGTATGTATCATTAATTCAAGCTTTGTCTGAAGTTTATTTTCATGTGCGATTACCATTGCTATTTTGGAGTCCTCTGAAGCGATGGATGGATGAGATGTGTACTGTATATAAAGACAGCATAAAACTTAAATTTGATTCTTTATTAAGTTTTTGGGGATATCCTAAATGCTGCATATTTGTAATCTAAACAGCAATGCAATTTATGTAATAAATTACTGTTAACCACATTTTTAGATCATTTTCTGGTTTTCTTAAAAGTAACGTGTGGAACCAGGAGATACTTGAAGAAGCAGAATGCTTGCCTAGCCAGAACACTTGTAATTAGACAAAATTATACCTGACAAAAGCAGTCCCTTAAGCTACCCTGTGATGCAGCCTTGGGTATGAAGTGTTAGCATCTTCATTTTTCTTAGTATCAGCATATGAGGGCGAGAGAGTCCAGCCCTCTCCCTCGCTGCTTTTTATTCCCACTGACAGTGTACAGTCAGCGTTCTTGTTCTAGTTCACCTGGCTGGGGGGGGGGGGCGCAGGTGCAGCTGAAATTTTGAAACATGTTTTTGCCCTGGATGGGATTTGTACCTGACCTTTAGATTGACACTGCAGGCTGCTGACCACTAGGCTATTTGTGTGCAACCCGTGTATGTGTAGATGAATGTTCTGATACTTGGATGCATACATTATACCCAATTTAGTGTCTGCTCTTAGCAAAGATAATAAGAGTTGTGTTGTGTTTAATTTATTTTTGTGGCTTGTAGGGACTTGTGGCTAATGAGACACTCGGCTACTTCATGGTTCGCATATACCTCTTCATGATCAAAATTGGAGTTGATCCAAAGAAATTCCGATTCCGTCAGCACATGGGCAACGAAATGGCTCACTATGCTTGCGACTGTTGGGATGCTGAGTGCAAAACATCATATGTAAGTCTCCTGTCTGGTGGTCTTTTCAGTTGCAAGTTGTATCTAATTGGACCTAGTCACGTGGCTCGTTGAGGGATGTTTGGTATTGAGAGGTGATTGTTTCTTGCCATTTCAAAACATGCTCATCAGAACTGAGCATGATAGATGAATATATAGAAGAAAGTTTATCTAGCAGATTAGTATCTAATATTATTCAGGAGTTGTTTTTTGGTGTACTGTCGATGAATTTGTTTATACCATATTTGTCAAAAATACTGACTGAAAGGCATTGATGACCCGCTCAGAACAAAACTTTGCACATGGCACCTCTGGCCACCATTAGTAGCAACTGTGTGGAAAGTCAGTAAACTTGGTGTATTAACCGGATGTGTAAAATTAAAATTCTGTTTGTTTATGTAATATATATTGAGTTTAATGCACAATTCAAATGTAATACTGCTCTGCCTGGAATGGACATATGGTGTGTTAACACATGCATTACTTACTTACTTGATACTGCTTAGTAGTGGATTTGAGTAGTTGGCATGTAGTCATGGCATGGCTTTAATTTCAGGGCTGGGTTGAATGTGTCGGATGTGCTGACCGCTCATGCTACGACCTGACTTCACACACAAAAGCAACCAACGTTAAACTGGTTGCAGAAAAGCGATTGCCTGAACCTGTATCCTTCACAAAGCATAAACATTTTATTGTCTGTCTTGTTTGAAGGTTTTGCTTATTCTGTTAATGCTTCTGGCACATTATGCTGATTTTATTTTTCAACCTGGGCAGATAGGGGCAATTGCTCATCTTCCTAAATTAGGGCATTGGTTTGGTAAAATGTTTCTTCTGTCCTGTCCCTCTTCCTATCTTCTCCCTCTCCAGCTATGAGGCACCTGTTCCAGATGTATGACCACTAACCACATACATACATAATTAAGCAAATTATTATATAGATTCTTGCAGTGTTTGAGATTTTTTCCTTAGCAGTCTGTCTGTAGGTTGATCGGGAGGTGGTAGAAATCATACCAAACAAAGGCATATTTGGCAAACAGTTCCGCCAGAATTCGAAGGCTGTGTTGGAGCAGCTGTCGAACTTGTCTAAGGAAGACTCTTTGAAAATAGAGGCTGCTCTCAAGGAAACAGGGTAAGTGCTTATGGTTTCTTGGTCAGCTTTTGAGATCTAGTGTTTGCATGTGCAGGTTTAAGGTACGTGCCTCTGTCAACGTTAGTCCTAAGAGGCATGGTTCTGAGGTTGAATTGAAGGCTGAAGGCAGAAGCAGCAAGCCAACTGTTAGGCAACCTTTCCTTATGGCTTGACAATGAGTTGTCACCTTTATTTGAGGTGCTGATATTCAAATGGAATACAAAGATGGAAGAAGAATGTACAGTATTTTGTAATCTGCCACTGTATTCCTCATATACAGGGGTGTTAAATTATTCTGATAAGTGATAATTTTAAATGTAATGTTGATTCACTTTGTTACTGTGCATCTTAAAAGAAATTATGCTAAAGTACGAAGAATGTGTTCTGTGGTTATAGAACTCCGTACTTGTTGATCTAATCTAAGCTGAAGACTTTTGTATAGCTGTTGTCGCAATTCATAAGGGATCAATTGATGGTCACTTCAGAGTCAAACAGAGACAATCCATTAACTGGAACCAGTAGAAAGCCCAGAGGACTGTGGCAGGTAATCAAGCTGGGAAGGCTAGTTTTGAATCAAGTCCATTTGAGTGAAGTTCCTTGAGAATAGTCTAAATCAGCATTGGAATGAAGTAAAGAAGCCTTTCAGATGTTTGTTAACCCTTAACTGACGAGAGAAATTTTTCCGCCTAGGCCCTGACGACGAGCGATTTTTACCGGAAAACGCCTATTAATTAAATAGTTTTCAACTTGTTGTATCTCAGTCAGTTCTTGACCTACAGACATGAGGTTACCATCAATCTTTAGCATTTTATCTCCTCTTCCCATCCATTCGTCTAGTTTTTGATACAAAAAATTTTGGGGTACCCAAAGTTGCCCCAAACCGTACCCCACCTCATGTTTAAAACTTTTTTCATGTTCAGGCTACTATGGAAAATAAATTTCAGTGACAACATATGTAGTGTCAGCACAAAAATCGTGCAGAAATCAATACCAGACAAAACCTCACAAGAATTTTGAAAATATTTTCATAAATGAAGGAGATACAGTATTTTTAGTATGTAAGATGAAGTCGTACAATTTGAAGGAAATATAAGAAAACACCTGAAAAGTAAGAAATGTCTAACTTATCAGATCTTGGTCATTCTTTGACACACAGACTTGAGGTTATTATCATTCTTTAGCATTTTATTTCCTCTTTCAAACCATGTTTCCAGTTGTTGAGAAAAATCTTTGGAGGTACTTATAGTTGCCCCAAACTGTACCCACCCCATTTGAAAACTTTTTTCATGTTCAAACCCCTATAGAAAACATTTTCAGCGACAACTCATGTAATGTCAGCACATGAACTGTGCAGCAATTAATATCAGACAAAACCTCCAAAAAGTTTGAAAATATTTTCATAAATGAAGGAGATATAATATTTTTAGTATGCAGACAGTAGTCGTACCAGAGGAGTAACAAGAAATGCCTAAAAAGTAAGAAATTTTTAACTTATCAGATCTTGGTAATTTTTGGCATACAGACTTGAGGTTAACATCATTCTTTAGCTTTTTATCTACTCTTTCAATCCTTCTGTCCAGTTTTTGATAGAAAAATTTTGGGGCACTCATGTTGCCTACTCACCCTATTACCTCCCAAACACATACATAGTAATACAACCACGACATCAAAAACACTGCAGCATGCACACCAACAGGACAAAAGTAACATTACAACAAGCCAGGCACTCAGAGAGGCAAACACACTGAAGTTTGTTTCCTTTTCAAATATTTGGTAACTCTCAAAAGGGCCATTTTTATGAATGCCTGAGTGCACTGGATGGTCACCTTGAAGATGGATGAAGCTCCTGAATCGACTCCTCTTTCTCAATAGACTGCACTGAACAGTTCTAAGAGGACAATTTAGAATGGAAATTTTAACATTTGTATCGATGTGCTATATTGCTTACCTTCCTTACACTCCACAGAACCACTATCTGATTTTGCTCGTTGCAAATGTGGAAGCATAAAACTTTGCACAAAGCAACTTTACATGCTTCACATTCATATTGAGCCTTCTTGGGGCAGCCTTTGGGATTCTTGATCTTGTTCTCTAAAATAAGATGCTAGAGGAGAAGTAGGTTTCCATTTTATTCTGTGGGGTTTACCTGCCTTCTGTGCATTTGACCTACTCTACTCACCATGCAGGCCTGGTCTGTTCAACTAGCACATCAAAAAAGCTTATCCAAAAGCAGTTAGAAAAATTTCAAAAATGGTGCATCAGGGGCTGGTCTGCCACAGACGCTTGTAAATGGCACAGTTAGGGGTCAAATGGGAAAATTAGCTACTTGTTCAGTCCTGTCTATCACGCCCAAGTCATCCGCCTGACCCAGTTTGACGGTCCGCTAGCATGTATACGTAGCCGTCTAATTCGGTGTCGATGTCAGAATGTTCTTTAGCCAAAACCACTTTATCTTCTTCACTGGTAGCAAAAGACAGGTTTTTATTGTCAGATGAGTCAAAACTGTCATCATCTGATGCAAATTCATCAAGAATTTGCCGAATTTCGTCGTCAGTAAGGCCACAACAACAACACGCCGCCATTTTGGGTTATTTAAATTCGTGATTTAAATGTCCGATTTGATTGGTCGATTTTTATGTTTATAACCGAATTCTAAAAATATCTTCCACTTATTTCTTTACTTAATTATAATATCTTGGCCTAATTGATGTAAGGTTTCAAAAATATAACGTCTGCGATAGCTTGAGAGTGGTCTAGATAATAGTACATGCCCACTACCAATTACTACCTGCTCGTCGTGATACCTACACTACCAATCACTACCTACTCGTCTGTATTGGGTTAACTTGCAGTTCTGTTGATGCTTTTCTTAGATTCTAAGATTTTCTAAAGTTACTAATATATTTTCTTGAGGCTTGTTTAATACTGCTAGATGTATTCCCCTGAATGCATTCTAGTACTTTTTACTATAATGGAAATACCGATGTTGAAATGTTAGTCATATGCGTGATATAGAGAGATTGAGATGTGATTGTTTTGTTTTTCAGATCTTACAGTGTTAAGGTTGACCAGCAGGAGTTTTCTATCACTGCAGACATGGTAGAAGTGAAGAAGTATGTTGAGAAAGTTCACGGTAAGTTTTGGCTGAAGACAACAAATAAAATAAGCTCTGAAATTATTATTCAGCTGAATGTTTACTGTAGCTGTCTGCCCTGTATCATCATCAGTCATTTTACTGGTTATTTGAAAGCCTTGTGCTTCAGCAAAATTGTGATTAGGCTAGCTTGTGTTCAGCAGTTCAGCCTGGAAATTGTTAAAAACTGTGCAGTCCTTTATCAGATTTCACTTGCTGTAATAATTAGAGACTGATTTGTCTAATTATCTGATTGTTGTGTTTTTCCCCAGTGGAGGAGTTTGTGCCGTCTGTCATTGAGCCATCATTTGGTGTTGGACGCGTCATGTATTCCATCTTTGAACATAACTTCCACGTTCGAGATAATGATGAACAGAGAACAGTAAGTTTTTGATCGTAATTCAATGATATTGTAGGTTACAGTTTGCTTGACTCGATCAGTGAGTGGGCATTTGTATTATACACTGTAGACTCTTTTACAATATGTCACATTGTAATTTGCATTCTCTTGCATATCACAACTGTAGACATGATCCCAGATTTAATTCACGTTCATAATATGACCTTGTTTTAACTTACGGTATTTGACAGGGCTGCCCAGTGCAGCATTACAAGAAGGTTCTAGTTTATTTAAGTTTTTGTCTTGTTTTTGTTGGTAGCTTATTCCAGTTCAGAATGTTGTGCCATTAACAGATGGTTTAATTTCATCTGATCCATTTAAAATATTATCATCACAGAGGTTTAGACTCTGATGCTCACCAGTTACATACATGGCTGCTCATTTATTGCAGCTCATGAGGTTGTATTATGAATTTTGGATGATTTTTGGAATAGATGAGCACTATTATCTTTCTGATTGTGTTCTGACTATCATTTTTTGCATTTCAGTACTTGTCTCTACCAGCTATAATTGCACCTTACAAATGCTCTGTCCTACCACTGAGCCGAAACCAAGAGTTTATGCCATTCGTTAAGCAGATTTGTAAGTATAAGTCAAGTTTAGTTTTTAGCATTAAATTTAGAAATACTTTTGTGGTCTTGATGTTTTTGTTGGACCACTCAAAGTTATTTTCAATAGGGCTTAAAACCAAAAACCTCTGTTGGAGCAGTCACAGAAAAGAGCATGGGTTAATAATTTATTAGTCTTCAAAAATCTTTGGTTTTGTTGTTATGCGTATACCACTGGCTGTTTTTGGTGAATCTGTTAAGTAAAGCATTCATTGTCCATAGTGTGGCCTTGAGTAATTAATTACCTTCTTTTCTGGATCTGTCAAGAGACAGTAACAATTTGTACAAATTGCCAGTTGATTCTCGAAGCCTTTGCCCAGGTGAACCTACATTTATAGGGTTCAACCTACATTTATAGGGTTCACATGGCAGGCATGTACATATTTGGAATATTTGTCCTCTGTGTCATAAAGGCATGTTTGAGATGGGCACTTGTGCAGTCAATCAGCAGTTTCTAGAGTTCAGGTAGAAGTTGGTTTGTCAATTTTTCACATTTAAGCTTTTCGTCTGATTTGCTCTGTGAAGCTCCTTGACTTGAATCTACAATTATAGGGTTCACAAGGCAGGATGTACATATTTGGAATATTTGGCCTCTGCATTAAAAACACACATTCAAGACAGGCATGAGTACAGCCAGCTAGCAGTTTCTAAAGTTCAGTTAGTCAGTTTTTAAATTTTTCATGTTTTAAGTTGCCTCTGATTTTCTGCATTTTAGCTGATGCTCTGACTCGCCTTCATGTGTCACATAAAGTGGATATTAGTGGAACGGCCATTGGCCGCCGCTATGCCAGAACTGACCAGATAGCCATCCCATTTGGCATTACAATTGACTTTGATACAGTCAACAAGAATCCTCACACTGCTACCTTGCGAGAGAGAGACTCCATGAAGCAAGTTCGTGCCCCGGTAAGTCAGTCGGTAGTTTACTTAATGTAAATACCTGTTGAAACTGGAACTGTGTCTTGACTTTCATTTCTTGTGCTTTAATTGTGTCTCTTTGATCAATTAATTATTAAGAGTTAATTTGCAGAGTTGCATTAATTTAAAATTAATACAACAATAAGTATTTTATATCACAGTATATAGTCATTTGTTTTGCAATAGGACTTAGACAGAATGATAGTCAACATGCTGGGTCTAGACAGTCTTTTTTCCAGGCAGTTTACCATCATTGTCTTTGTACATGATTTTGTGACATATTTGCCAAACATGTTGAGGTTCTCAAGGCTTTTCCAGATGTCAAACTTCTTTTTGTACTCCATGGCTTTGGGTAATGTTAAATCGTTTTATTGATCCAAGGAATTGAGATTTTGGATTGACTTAATTGTGTTACTGGTAAAGATACTGGTTTTTATAACAAATGTTAGCATTACAACTAAAATTAATAAACTTTCTTTTCAATTAAACTGTGTCATCGATTGATGTTTGTCTTAGTTGGAAGATCTTCCAAAGGTCGTTAGTGACTTGGCTGGTGGTGAGCAAACTTGGGACGAAGTAATGCAGAAATATCCAGCATTTGAGCAACAGGAAACTGGTTAACGTGTTCAGCTGAGGGAACATTGCCACTTCTAATGTCAAATTTAGATATGATGTCTTTGTTATTAAACTCTTGTTTGTGTCAGTTGACGTTTTGGTGCGACTAGAAAACATTTAAATCTACAGCTGTGGCTTGGAGATAAAGCAGTGTTATTAAAAATATTTATTAATCTTTTATTACAATTATTGATCATCTGGATACACAGGCGTAACTGCGGACTCTAATTACAAGAAGTATGCAGTGTGATTTGTCGTCGCCTTGCTATGTCATTTGTTTTGGCAGTCTTGTTTGACCACAACAGATTGTATGTCTGCACTTAAGATCTGTGAAACCTAGGCTACGCCTTGGGTCATTTGGCTGGAAGATGTCTTTTGCAAAATTCAGTGGCTGCATTGCTGTAGAGCCTAGTAGGAATAGCACCTTGCTGAGGTTTGAAAGAGGTGTCTGTTTCTGTTCGATGTTAGAATAAAATATAAATAAAATATCTGCTTGCAAAGTTTGTTGTAATAATGCCTTCAGATTATCTACACACTAAATTTTGTTCTTAACTATTTGGCTGTAGAAGATGTTGGTTTATCCAAAACATGTCACAGGGGAATAGCAATTGGCTTGCTTTGATTACTAATCTAGAATTGTAGCCCAATTTGAAACACTATTGAATTAGCTTTTTAAAATACCAGTATGTATATTGAGTCTGCACTTAAGAAAATGGCAAGTGTATTATGCAAAGGTAAAAAATTGAATGAAACGGCCTGGGCACAAGCGAGGAGATGTGGATGGAACAGTTGTCCTTGGGCGCAGGTCTGAAAAAGTGCAAGTTGAGAGTGTAAAATTTTCTAAATTTAGTTTAGACTTTGGACGGAGGTTGCAGATGTTGTGCCTCGTCTCCAAGCGCAGAAGACCCTAGCTACACAGCTGGGCTAAATTAGGCCATGAATTGGGTTTGTGAATGAATTGTAGCTGCTGTAATACAAATGAAATGTAGGGATAACACTAAAAGCATCAAGTGTGGCAAATTCTTTCCCATACAGTGGTAAACTAAAAAGGGGTGATACGAATTTTAGGTCGAACCATGCCCTGCAAGAACGTTTAAAATGGCCGGCCTATTCAATTGATGCCCTTTAAAAGCTTGCACAGAAATTTCAAATTGGTGAGGTGGTAGATTCATGCACTTACATACAATTATAGGGTACAAATTTAGGGTGACATTACTTGGTATGTGCCAGTTCTCACGTAGTTGTGCCACTATCAAACTTTGTTTTTATTGCAGCAATGCTCTAATTGCACTCTAATGTTTTGCCATTCCTGGAACCGAACCTGACTGGAGAATTTAACTTGATAGCTTAGCTTGTGCTGAAGGTTTGCTCTCACGATCACAGAACAGAGACACGACGACTGTCTAAGCCTGAACTATTGCACATTCTAGCGTTGATTAAGCGTTGAATTTGAATTACGAGCATATAGACTGTAGCAGGAACGTGTGCACTCATTAAAATCAAACCTGGCTTCTCTTGTAGTTTTTGGCTGCTATACGGTCGCCTAGTATACGTCACGCGTAGACAAGTACAGTGATAGGACCAGTGGAAGTAATGACTACTTGCATACTTACTGAAAATATTTGAATCTTTTGAACTTACAAACACCCCGAATTTCTCAGTTCAAAACATCTCAACTTTCAATTATGAATCGATAGACTTATCAAGCTTGATTTTATACTATATAAACCTTTAAAAACTTGGAGGTTTATGAGCGCAGCCGTGTTGTATTGTCATTTTCCGTTGTTATTGGCTAAATTTGGTAGCTCGTGACCGATTATGGAGAGGAAGTTGATAACCGATGTTACTTCGCTTGCAAATTCTTTGCACAGTCCAATTGATATTCAAGGTATTCAACAGAAGATACTTTTGAAACTGAATTTATTTTGATTTCTCGTAAATTAGAATAGTTTATTTTTTGTTATGTCAGTTTACACGGAAGACAGCGTTGAAATATGCAGAGCATATGATTGCAGTTTTAGGGCAATCATTTATTTAGCAAAATAATTTCCCTTCCAAGCCAGTATCCTTGCACTGTGATTGTAGGGAATTTCCCATATGTTTTTGTTGTTATTGGCATTAGTATTATTTTATGGGGATTTTAAAAAGTCGGGAGTTTAAAGAAACTAGATTCTGGGATAGCTAGAACTAGTCAATGTCAATATCGTTATTGTTATTACTTTTGCCTTTTTTTATTATTATATCAAGAGACATTTTCAGCTTGTCGTAATTTGCACATTTTTAGTCTTTACTTTTTGTAGATAACTATGTTCACAGTCATTTGAGAACTTCCTAAATCATGCCACTTATTTACCTACTCGTTAATATTTACTGGATACAGAAGTAATTTAACACAGTCTGATAGTTGATTAATATCCATCCTTAGTTTATAGCAACTTGCAAGTTAATTTTAAATTACAAAAGATTTTTTAGGATTTGTCCAAAAATATTTTTAGAGTTTGAGTCAAGTTTGGAGCTAGGGTTAAGAACTTGTTATCTGACATACTTTTTTATATACTGAAAGGCTGGCATTATTACTGAACTAGCTGGTGACATAATGGGGCATCATATGAGTAGACTGGGTGTGGTTAAACAACTTACATATTACTTTGTTGTAGCGATTAAGTTTTTAATTTATTTTTGTTTGCTTATATATGAACCTTTCAGAGATTGGCAGGCAGTTTGATGATGCATTTATTGAGGATGCTGACCAGAACAGCACCCCCCTCGAACGTTCCAGTGAGGCAGTTATTGATAAAAGTGTTATGATGTTGAATAATTCATCCTCTGCAGCAGACTGTCTGGACATTTTGCACCGGCCACTAAAGGGTCGTAATAACGTAAATAGTTCAGAATCCTCCAGTGAAAACTTCTGTATTTGGGAGATAGCTAGTATTACACCAAAGTCTACAGACAAAACATTTTGTGAATCAGCAAACCAAGATATCCTGATGGAATACTCTACTAAAACATTGTCACCAACAGGTTTAAAGGACAGCCCATCTAGCGAATCCATAGAGACAAAGAACTGTATAGTAAAACTAAGAGACATCTTCCAGCCCTGTGTCGATTCACCAAGCAAGAAAACTGGTAGTTTTTCTAGCAGTCTGGGATCACTTGCTTGTGGACAAATAATTAACAGTAACATAAGACAGTGTCAGCCTTTGAAAAGTGATTTGGAAGCTGAAAGTGACACTGTGAACACTGACAATCACAGCAAAGGCAAGAGAAACTTAAATTCTTTTCATGAAAAGAAACTTCCTATAGAAAGAGCAAGGTTGGTCAAGAAAAGAGCATGGAAACACAATGATGTTCCAAGGAAAAGAAAATATTTGGGTCTATCTATTGCTCCACTTGTGCCTCCAGTAAGTTTAAAGAATAGTCCATCAAGAATTTTGTTAGATTCACATGAGGGTCTCATAACAGACAAAGACTTTTTACTGACCAGGGCAACTTTGCCAAACAGCAACACAGCACAAAGTCTGCCCTTGAACAGTCCTTTGGAAACTGTAATTGACATTGTGAACACTGACAGTCAGACTAAAAACAAGAGAAGAGTTAGGCCTTATTCTGAAAACAAAATTCTTACAGAAAGTATGAAGGAGGTGAATGTTTTTCAGAGAAAACGACAACGCATGGGTCGGCTAGTGGACGAAACTCTTGCTGGAGGTCAATCCATGTCTGAGAATGAAATTGCAAAACTTCCTTTAAATTATGAAGACATTCAAACTTCTTCTGAAGAAAATATATCAATACATAATGAACAGCTAAAGAAGATGGATCAAAATAACGATGTCTTATATGATGATGTTATTGCTAGCTGGACAGTGCCACCTGCATCTGATGAAAATTTAGAGCTAATTTCTTGTAACCTGGCATCCTCAAAAAGTGATTCAGGTAAACAGAACTGCTTGTGGGAAGTATATTCAGGAGAGAAATTGTTTTCTTTACCATATACCAATATTGTATTAGCGAATGCAGGCGCAGGGCTCAGCAGTGATGAGAATGCTGCACTTGCCAATGAGTTGAAGAACTGGAAGCCATTTTCAGCATGTGCTTTTAGTGAGACAGTTGGTGCAGTACGAGTGGACACAGAACTGGCTGTGCAAGAAAATGTAGCGTCAGGTACATGCTTATGGAATTTATGAATAGTTAACTAATTTCTAAATTATTCAGTGGCTGAACTAACTGGAATCTATAACTACTGGAAGCATTACTCAGAATTTTTGCAATCTTGCAGAGAACTCAAAATGTTGATCTAGCTTAATATCTATTATACTGCCTAATTGCTTAACTAGGTAGTATTTAGGAAGTGAACTGTGTGTTCTCATTGGAGGGCATCTATTTAAAACATCAGAATTTCCTGTTTCAGCTGCCTGAATAAGCAGCAAAAGTTGCTGACTGAAAGTAGCTTTATGCCCTTCAGAGGGCAGTACAGTTCCAAAGCAGGTGAACTTAATATAGCTGCACTTGTTTCCACTCCCCAGACAGATACACCTAATAGCAGCTGTAGTTGAGATACTTTGGTACTTATACCCTTGCCTGCCACAGCCAGTCCAACAAATACTTGCAGGAACTTAGCTGTTGTCTCAACCAAGGTTACTGTAGGTTTGGCGGTCCAATGCAGGGACTTCATACTTTAAAATAATGTCTGGAAATGGTATAATGTTATTGTAGCCAGAAACTTAATTATCTAGTATTAAGTGACAATCACTTTTGCCCATAACAAGACAGCAATGTGGCCTTTTAAAGTAATTGGAGGGAATCATCTGTAGGCAGGTACAGTGCAAGTGCCTTCACATCAGACAAACTATATCTTTTAGCTTTCTAGTCACACTAAGGCACATGTATAAATCTTACTAATGAATTTCAGCATGGCCCTCTTAACCTGTGGCTCATGAATACGCTGTCGCAGTGACTTTTCCTCTCAACGACTGCATATGAACGGATCTGCACTGTAATTGTTCTGTTTTAGCACCAGAACTACAGGAATACAATCAGTCCCAATTTTGATGCTAAGTAGCATATGTGCTGTTGTGACTAGACTTTCTAAAAGTAGTTGTTGAAGTAAACTATTCTTTTTTCACTCTGTTCACTTAGATACAAGACTAGCAAGCACTGAGTTGTTGGATGATCAGTTACAGCCTGCAAAGAAGAAGAAAGGACGAAAATCAATGTCAGCAGATAGAGAAATAGCTAGTCAAATGGTGGAGAATACCAGCCCTCAGAAATCTGACTTCAGCCAGGCATTTCCACATAAACGATATCCACAGAGACGCAGGTCCACTGCACTGCTTCAGTTTGCTCAAAATGAAGCATGCTCTGATGTTCCAGAAGCATCTATGACTTTTCCAGTCAAAGGGTCTCAGTCGGATCCTAATTTGCTAAAAGCTGGAAGTGAATTTGGTGTGTTCTGTAGCCTTTCACATAATTTTGGATTTCTGTTCCTAGACTATTAGAGCTGTTGATAAGACAATATCTGTAAACATTTTATACAGACACTGGCAGCACAAGATAGCAAACAGGGATGTAACATGCCCTTAATAAGTTTTCCAATGAATTTATCAAAACGAAATGTTCAATCTGCCCAGGAAATGACTAAATGGCCAAGTGCAATGCTATTAACCCTGACATTTTATATGCTGTATTGTATTTTAATCAACACATCATCATACAACAGTCTGTAGTAGTTTCTACTCCATGTACCTCTGTTGTTTGTTAAAGGTTGGACAAGGAGGTGTAATGGATATCACAATGGATTAACACATCTGCTTGATGACGTAGGGCAGATTATTCATGTGTACCACATGTAAATCAGTGGATAGTTGCATATTTAGTACCACGGATGTGATTGGCACTTGGGTACCTAGGAGTCTGGTATGCAGGCATTGTTTTATTAAAGTTTTGACGCGCTTATCCTCCATCTGGGTTGGAAGACAGTATTCTAGTAACTTGGAGGTGTCTAGCAGATGGAAAACCAAGTTTACTAGTTTTCAGGTTAAAGGACTCACGAGAAGAGAACTTATGACTTTTGAGAGATACTATAAAAGGTGCTATATTAACTGGTCTGATGGATACATATATACATTCTGATCTGGAGGCCTTGGACCATGGGTGTTTTAGGAGCCTGCCGAGTCTGTGATAAAAAGGCTTCTGGCCTAAGGACCTGTACTTATTTAAAATCAGTTCTGCTTTTGTTTTTTTGCCACAGAAATCCATCTTGGGAGTGAACCATATGTGAACATTGATGAAACCAAGCTCGGTTTTGAAAATACGGTCAAATCTGGAGATGAACTAACCTTGGATCTTGATGCCTCAATCCTCGATACTGATTTCAACCTGTACACTGTTCCTGCAAAATGTTCGCGCAGATTACGGCGAAAGTCAACAGAATTGTATCGTTTATCGCGGAATAACTCGCATCCACTGCTAGCTAGTGTGGAAGAAATGTCAGAACAACAGGAGACCACTGCATCACAGAAAGCTCAGAATGGTAGGAAAACATTTTAGTTCTTAGTTTAATAAGGGAAGACATTCGTATTTAAGTGCGATTAACTCACTTCCCCATGCAAATGAAACTTTAAGCTGAATTTCATTTTAACAGTGAGGTTGAGGGTGAAAACTGTCACAGTTATGCATTGCAGACACACGCTCCTGTCTGCTGTAAGTCATGAAAGATCCACAATATCTACAATGCATTTTTCTTGGTCAGATTGATGTACCTGTAAACTGTTTGCTGTTTTATTGCATTGTAGGAAGTATTAAACCAACATTTAAGCAAGCATCATGCTTTTGGCTTCTTTGTAGGAAGCAGAAGGTTTGATGCCAGTCGATGTAAGAGAAGTATTGCTTTAGAGCTAAGGATGTGTCTTAACTCGTGGATGAAACTCCTTGAAGTTCAAATATTTAAGGAATTCTCGTTTGGTTACTGACTTTTTATTTTCAAGGTGGTTAAAATAATTGCAAAAATAAATTTCAAACTTCTGTAGTGCATCGTTTTATTATCCCATTGTCGTAAAAAATTACATCAGGATTTGTTTCACTAGTGCATCACTTTTGAAGTGCCTGTGAGGTTTCTTAACTTCCACTAGTGCCATTGAGGTATATTATATGATGAAAGAGGTGGAACACCGTGGTCTGCGGGGATTTGGGCACCAGTCCACAAAACAGTCTTTAAAGATTAATCATTTTGCAATTTATTTGCAGAAATTAATAATTTTAAAAATTATTTTAATTAAAATCATTGGTTAGTTGAAATTTTGACTCATAAATTTATAATTTTTACGTAATTAAAAATTCTGCGCATGCCACAGTGGGCCACAAACATAGCATACGAAGCTACTGCTGGTCACTGGTTTAATAAAATTTAATAACAATTGCATTACACGACTGTCATTGAGTTGTGTTTCGTTGCAGAACTTGTGAATGTTGACTCCAAAAGGCAGCAAAATGGAATAAATAAATCATCAAACTGCCTGAAACAGAAGAAGGGCAAAGCGGAGAAAGGTCCGCCTCTGGAAGACATCTACCTCAACCGACTCTGGAGGAGTCAGATGCCAAAGGAAGTTTCATGGGAAACGATACCTGAAGATCCAAAGTACAACAAAGAAACTGGAGGCTTAAGACTGTTTTCAGTTCGTAAAGCGAAGCGCTTCTTGGACTTTGAGGAGGGACCTAGCTTGTTACGCCTGAAAAGTCGTAAACTGAAAGCAAAGAAGCTTGGCTGGAAACCACTGACAAAAAAGAAGGAAACTGCTTTAAGCAAACTACTTATGCAAAAACTTTCACAGTTGGATGAAGAACTTGGAGTTGGCAGAGAGCTTGTATGAAGGCATTTGGCATAAAGTTTCAGAAATTCATCTTGAAATATGAATTTCTGACCAAGAATACTGTGGTTGTTATCTTATAAAATGTAAGAAATACATTTTAAAGTAACATGTCTGTTTCATACAGAAACTTAAAAATGGAAAGTAGTGTTTCAAGGTACCTAATGCAATATTTTGATGGCCCCAACATTACTTGTCTTGAAGTAAATAGCCAATTGTACATTGCTTGTGATTAAATGCTCCTATAGTCTTAGCAGGCATACATTAGTTAAGTGAAATCAGTTCATGCAACAAAAATACTGAGTTTGCAGGGTGACGGAAATACTGGCCCTGAAATTCGTTTACAAACTAGCTATCAGGTTTGTGAGGTTTTTCTGGCAGCAATTAATACCAGTAAGTGAATGCTTCCTGTCACGTTCTGGACTATGACCTTTGACACTGTTAGATAGATTTAATATTCGACTGGGTAAGCTTACACTGCCTGCAAACAAGAAGCTGTAAAGGTAACTTTCATTCAATAAGTAAGTAACACATTTGTTGACATGCCATAAGTCCATAGGCTGCAGCTGCAAAGATTCCATTCTACTGGAAAGCAAGTTCCACAAAAAAGATACAGGAATTTAATAAAACTTGTGTGGCATTGAATTAACAAAACATCTTACAGCAGATCCCAAGTAGATTCTGAGGGAAAGATGTTTATTTAAATAAAAAGAGCATCCCAGCAGTTAGCAAAGGTTTACTTAATTAAAGGAGCAGATTTCAGGATTTAAATTCTAGCAACTGTAACATCCCTCCGGGTTTGACTGGGGTCGTTGACGCTAAGGTACATACTGGGTAAGTGACCTAGTTAAATTTTTATCTTAATTTAGTTAAGTAGTGTAGTAAGGTACTTAAGTGACCTAGTTAAGTGACAGTAAGGTACCTATGGTACCTAAGGTCCATAGTTAAGGTACCTAAGGTCAACAGTTGAGGTGCCTAGGGTGTCTAAGGTCCACAGTTGAGGTACCTAGGGTACCTAAGGCCCACAGTCATAGTATATAGGGTGCCCACAGATGGCCTATATAAAAGGGTAGGTAAAAAGATTCTGTCTAGGATTTTGCTGCCTCGGATTTTGTCCGTCTTGGGTTTCGTCTTGCAATTGAGCTTTGCCTTGCCATGGGGTTGCTGGCCCATCTGAGCATTTAGAGTTCATTGTTTGCGGCTTGAATTATAATTGTTGACTTTTAGTTTCATGATCGCCGTGAATCAACAGAGACTTGTAAACTTGAAGGCTTCATTTAATTCAGCCTCCTGCTATACCACGGTAGCCTTCCTTACCCTTACATAGGCCGGGTGCTGGTTAGCACATCCTAGTGTATGTTTGGACCAGCTGCCCGTAGGAATGATCAATTTTGACGTCGGTACCCCTGGATTCCATCACAAATCATTTTCTGGTTATTCTGTGGAGCACATCTGATGGTCTGACCAGAGTAACATTGATCAACATAGATCTGGCCGTCTGACTTGTTCATGGTTCTGGAGAATGTCACATATTTGTTTGTCTGTATTGGAACATTTATACATCACCCTTCAACTATCTCTGGAAAGCGCAGGGTTGTGGCTTTCAAACAGTTCTAAAGAGGTGTTTGTTAAGTTCTGCATAAATAATTCTTGTGACTCAACCAGAATGTTTTGGATTTCCAGCAGAAATTTGTTAATGAGAAAATTTGTTTGTTAATGAGATCACAACTGAATAACGATTGCCGTTATTAAACTTTAATCGCTGTAGAAATGTCTATACAGTTATGCTTTTGCATGGTCAGAAACAATCCCTAACATCTTAAAATTTGGGGTCACGTCTGCATATATCATCCACCACTTCCAATGTTTTTATGTCTGGCTTCTGAATAAAACAACTAGCATTCTAGGAAGCTGTATCTGAGAAAAGTAAACATGAGGGCAGACTGTTATAGCAGTTGTAACTATGCCAGTTCAGAGTACATGAAACTGCTCTAATCTTGCTGAAGGCAGAAATTCTTTTAAAATTTCTATCTGATTACCTAGGAGTGTTTGAGACAAGTTCAGGAAAAGCAAAAAAGCCAAGAGTCGCAAGTTCTGGCTATCTCCTTGACCAAAGACTGCCATGCAGTTTTTGTTCTATTTCACCAACAGCCTTAATTACGTCAATTGGTATTCCTAGTAACTCGAGGTTACCAGATCTACACAGTTTTGACACTAGAATCTTGTCTTGTAGGACATTTGAACATTTCTTCATCTGGTTTTGGTCGCACTTGATCTTTGCTGGTAAGAGACTTTTTACAACTGTCTGGGCAGCTTCTTCAGCCAGTTGGTGATTTGTTGCTCTTAACATCAGAGTTGATCTATTGTCCTGCAGAATAGCAGGAATCTCCAAATCTTCAAGCACCTCCTTAATCCATTTCCTTCCTTTCTTACAGTTCAGCTTATCTGCTGCTTGTGTGTACTCAGCTAAGTCAACTTCTGAAAACCCCTGAGCATCTTCAATCGCTTTCTTTATATGATCAGTTTTCTTTTTGTCAGCCATTATTATTTCAAAGGTCGACTTGCTTAGTTTTATCATGTCATAGTCGTCTGGTAGTAATCCAGGAATTCTTTTGTATCTTATGGTTGTGAGTAGAAGCTGGTCTAATTCTGTAGGTCTCTTTTGTGAAGATGACTTTTCACCTGTGAAAGATGCGTGTTCATCTTGGCTTTGAATTTTATTATCTTCATTGCTATATTGCCAACTCTCTAGTTTCTTTGTATCTTCATCCAATTCACTCTGTGAGTCAGACTGTGTGTCATTTTTCTGACTGCCAGTATCGTCGTTATCTTCAAGAGCTGAATACCATGATGTCTGCTCAGTTCCCTCTGCATTGTCATCTGCATCTTTGTTTTCACTGCACTCACTGCAGCGTGGTCCCTCAACAACCTCGAATATGTTGAGTGGCCTCACAGTGAACTGTAATTCCTCAAGTTTGTGATCTGCCTTTAAGTTTTTTACAACTGAAATTTAAAGCACAACTGTTTTGCTAACAGAATTATTCTTTATTACGGTAGTATTAATTATCATTAATTAGTAACTTTTATAGCACCAGTGTCTAATGCCTAGAGCATTAACTGATGGTGCACCCAAAACAAACCATAAAAAATAGTTATTCTTCGACTGGCACAAAACATATATGTATGTATATATGCATGTATGTGTGTAAAAGTGAATATGGCAATTTATATATATATATTTATATATATATATTATATGTTTTACTAACCACACAAGGGCACTAAACATAACTTTCTAACAAGGTGCAATTAACATCAGTTAAAATAGATTTCAGTTAAGCGTAGCATGGAGAAAACTCTTCTGCATGACTTGCAATTAAATTAGCAGCTGAAGAAATTGATTCAGACTAATTTTAAAAGCAATGTCTCTAACTCAAGCCTTCAGTTTCGTCTATCACTTTGTTCCATCAAGTAAGGACCTCTGCATTTCACAGCTCAACTGTAGTTCTGGGGTAGAAGTATATTCCAGCTGAAGTATCAGAATGAGAGTGGTAATCCAACACCAAACAACTATAGATACCAGTTCCATTCCTGAACAACAAATTGTTCATTTCACATGATGCAGTCCGATTACTGAATTAATCTTGAGATTTGAATTCGGGTGCAATAGAGAAAGTCCAGTGCATCTATCACCATGCAATCCACTGAAGATCCCCAGCTCTACTAAGACTAAATGCCAGTGGAGATGAATTTCATGGTCAACTACTGTTGCAGCTATCAAACTCACTTAATTCCCTAAGGGGTCATCTGTAAAGAACATCCACAAGAATGATCTGCTTTAGGCCCCTACCATCCACATACCTGCATTTGGTATTACCCTCCCCCATTACCCCATTCAGGACGTCTGTACTCTAACGGAGTACTAAATCTTAGATTAGGTTACCCAGTTGATCTTACAGGGCTAACTGTGATCCTGGTGGGGTACTTTGATACAGCCACATCCAACAAAGGGACTGATTATATTCCAACGCAGTACAGATTGCTGTCTGACTGAAGTTAGTGTTAAGACAGAGGCTACACTGAAATAACTACCAATGTTAGATGGGACATCTGCATTGAGCAAAATCCCTCCCCTTGTTCGCAGTTGGTTGACCCTTCCCTTTCTCCTCTTTGCGGCTGTCCTTGGATGACCCATAACTTGTGGGGGTGAATGAAATAGAGAAATTATTTTACCCAAGTATACAAGTATACAGGGTAGATATGCTCAGCACCATCTAACTCCAAGACAACACTTTTTTAATCAAGACACAGCAAGGAGATTTTAACTACATTCTAACTCGAAGACGGATTCCAACTCCATTTCAAACTTAAGCCACAAGTCAGGTGCAAAACATCCTAATACGAAGAAAAGGGAGGAGGCTTAACCAATATCCAACTTTAAGACTAAAGTAAAGAAAAGCTGCCAAGAGACACAGCCTACTCTAAACCCAAGTATGGCGCAATCTTATGGAGAAAGGTGGAAAGTTAACACACGGGTTCAGACTACCCCTCATTGAAGATGCATTTCCCCACACATTTCACTACTGCCTACAAGTCTGCTCTCCCAAAATACGTTATTAGGTCTACATCTAAACACAATTTGCACCCGACCCCAAATAACAAAGGAAATGTTAGCTGTACTCTACATACAACGGTTCTTTTTGCTCAGACCTTTAAAATGAGCAATTTAGGAAATTACTGCTTACCATCAGGGCTTTCAAACTGCACAATAGCGGCACAACCACAAGTCAAAACCTCCAGACTGACAACGTCTCCACCATTTGGACAGAATCGTTTGTTTTCAAAATACAGCACCAATACAGAATCTGTAAGACTACCAGTGAGGCCAAGTTTTTCTGGTGGCAGACCGGTAACAAGAACCCTATCCACGAGAGGAATGGTCTCCAAAGTAATCTTGTAACCGCGTAGGGGCTTTTCATTGATCTTCATCTGCAGTTTTTTAACATCTGTGAATATAAAATTGAATTAAAATTATCTAATGTGGCAATCATCACATGTAACATCAGCTGTCTTCAGCAGCATGATTCTGCACTTGTAGGGCAATTTGGGAGAAATAGAACAAAGAAAAGTCTGGAAGTAAGTAGTTTTTACTAGTATCTGACAAGTGCATATCCACCAAATAGTACAGAAGGGTTAACAGGATTATACATGACAAAGGCAGTTCCAAGAGCAGAAGTTCATAAACGTAAATGTAAATGAACACTTTCTATAGCAACCATAAGGCCGCAACCCTGCTCATTTTTCAATGACTATATCGATGAGATCCTTCACCACCACTGCCCGTTTGAATGGGTGCCACACCATTTAAGGTCCCATGTATGGACCATACGTTGTATACCACAAAATTTGTTCCCAAACTTCTTCAAGCTGGGACAAAGTTAGCATCATACAGTTCTGTCGTGGCAAACCGTCCTGTCTTAACAAATTTACATTTGTAAGAGGACACAAAGAGGTTCTAGAATGGAGGTTATATGCTGTATACACATACCTATCACACACAATAAGTTCACAAAATTACTATGAACTCATCAAGTAGCCTAATGTAGAAATTAGGAGCGATCAAAAAAGGTAATTAAAGCAAAAATTAATAAATATTTTGTAGCATTTTGGCATAGATATATATGTAATAAGAAACAATTATCGGATTGCTTAACTTATCCTACCAACCTACCTTATCTAAGAAAATCCATCACTCGATCAATCTAGCAATCACTCATTTTGAAAGCAAAGAGATTTAGATTTGCTTACTTTGCACGCATAGTAAGTGCGTTAAACAAATAAATAAAACAAAAAATCCATAAAATGGAAATAATTTAATTCAAGCATATTGTCTAGTTTATTGACCTACCATCAACTGGCTCATTAAATTTGATGATCACACAGCTTCTTGTCCCATTAAATTTAAAACTCATAATTTCATCATTTGTAAGGTTTTCCATGAACATCTCTAAGCATTCGAAGTCCTTATCTTCATCAGTTACTGCAGGATTAATCTAAGAAAAAATCACTAAATTTTGTAAAAACAACAATAACAACAGACTGATTATATATATATATATATATATATATATATATATATATATATATATATATATATATATATATATATATATATATATATATATATATATATATATATATATATATATATATATATATATATATATATATATATATATATATATATATATATATATATATATATATATATATATATATATATATATATATATATATGTATATATATATATATACATATATATATATATACCCCCTCATTAGGGTCAACAATAAGTGCAAGTGCATTATTTTTTGCTAACATTTGCCTTCTTTAGACAGACCCACTACCTACTTGTCAGCCATGTTTTAATGGTTACGTTTTAAGCTCTCATGCATCCAACTATTTCCCAAGATTTATGTTGATCAGTTGACAAAAGCTTTCCAAGCCCAAAAGGTTTGTAGACTCACAAATCAGTTTCTTATTACAGGTAATTCTATCACGCCATTCATTGAGAATTCACTGCATTGTTTCTTTTCTTGCCTAATCACCTCAGTGGTCCTTATAATATTGTAATTGTACTTGTAATCACAAATTTATATAGCGCCTCCTCAAGAGGAACTACTCACAGGCACTCCTGACCTAACAGAACAAATCCATGATCAAAACAGAATGGTTTTCAACTGCTTAACTGAATGAGCAACATTAAACTGGTCATCTGTACCGCCCAGTCTTAGCATTTATAAATATTCTAAATTAATTTTTCTTGTTCTCTTTCAGGATCTCATACTCTTTTATTGTAAAAACTGTTCCAAGCTGGACTAGCGTAAGGTTGATTACTCCATAATTAATGCCTGAGTTATCTACATGATCACACATATTATAAGCGCCATTAATGTTAAAGGCCATTATGCATTGCACCTTTTGTAAATGCTCAAAAATTATCCCTATGTGGCCTGGCCTGAGAGCCCTTCTTAGACGATATCTTGAAGTAGCGCTACAGAAATTCTCTGAATAAATGATTGAATGAATGAATTTCTATTACCTGGTTAGACAACTGCGAGAATTAAAGTCTAACAAGTGAGAATTACAAATTTAAGTCGGTCGAAAATTATCCCATGGTTTAACCCAAACTGCCAATTCCACATGAAAGATTGTGGCTATAGGTTATACTCGCCGTAAAATTACCTTGACAAGAAGACAGTATTTCGGGTCAAAGTCTTCGTCATCCATGACTGTTTTACAGAGAAAATCTGTTTAGAATTGTTCTCTAGAAGGTCCACGAGTTCATATGATGATCGTTATAAATAAGTATACGAATAATTCCGCGTAATGTAACATTACTCACATATAAACATAGTTATTTTTAAATATAAGAGTTATACTCTTGTAATCACTATGGATTTTTAAATTTTGTTTGCTGTTTAGAATTCTCAAAAATAAGTCAGTTTTGGCGACATGCAAAAAATAAAAACGAAAGCGAATAACAATCTTCCGTTCAGGGTATTCACTTTTTGCTAAACGCTGTTGAGCTTTTTCCATCTTATGTATTAGATCTCTAAATCTCTTTGTCAGTTATATAACTGGTGTCAATCAATTCTTTTACTGTATCATTATATGGATAACGTGCATCTGAATTCCTTTAAGCGTCTGTTAATACTTTGCTTGGTTTTCTTTATGCAGCCTTAGATGTGGGGCGCTGAGAAGTTTGAGCTTACATTATGGATGGAGCATCATCATCATCAATAACCGTGGGCTCAATGCCCGTAGGTGTCCGATGCCCGTTTCACAATGTGTCTCCACTCGATTCTGTTTTGAGCCGCATGTCCCAGTCTCTGCAAGTCCGCGCCACACCACTCCTCAATGTCATCCACCCACTCTCGATGTGGTCTGCCTCTTTTGTTCGTACCTTCCATAATTCCAAACATCAGAGTCTTAATATTTCTGTCATCCTTCATTCTACAGACATGTCCAAACAATCCAAGTTTTCGCTGAATAACCTTCTGCAGTAGATTCTCGGTTATAGCCACTCTTTCGTAAACCTCTTCATTCCTAATCTTCTGAGTCCATCCGATCCTTAGGATTTTTCTGTAACATTTTCTCTCAAATGCCAAGACTCTCCGTCGTGAGTCTTTTGTCAGGACCCATGTCTCACATCCATACATCATGGTGCTAAATACACATGTCTTTAATACCTCCAGTTTTGTTTTCATGCTGATTGCTCTGCTCTTCCAAGTTTTATCCATTGCTTTCAACACTGCTATTCCCCTCGCTATTCGTATCTTTATTTCACTTTTGCAATCTAGGTCATATGTCATATTACTTCCAAGATAAGTGAACCTCTCTACATTCTCCAGCTGCATTCTTTCAACCACTATCTGCTGGGTGATATTTTTGTCGCCAAATACCATTGTTTTTGTCTTATCAAAGTTCATGTACAGTCCATATTTCTTTGCTTCTTCATTCAGCATTTGTGTTGTGCATTCCAGTTCTGTAGGTCCCTCCTCCAATATGTCCACATCATCTGCAAAACGTAAATTGTTTATGCATATTCCCTGAACTGATATTCCTTTGCTCTTGACCTTGTCCATTGCTCTTTCCAAATCTGTTATAAACACCATGGGCGATATTGGATCGCCCTGTCTCATACCCCTGTTGGTTCTAAACCACGGTCCCAACTTGCCACTTTGCTTGGTACCATTTATATCTTTTCTTGATGCAGCCTTACATGTGGGGCCGCTGAGGAGTTTGAGCTTACATCCCGCCTGCTTGGATGGATGGAGCGCTAGTTAGAATATCATGATAATAATAGGTCAGGAATTAAAATTTCTGCCGGGATAGAAAGATGTTGCAGGGTTTCAATTTGACTATAGCTCCACTGCTAAGAAGGTCAAGTTGTTATCACTTTGTGTAATTCTGATTCACGTATAGCTCCTCCCCGGGGTTGGCGTGAAGGAATTAATTAATCTTCGTCTTCAGTAAAGGCTATGGGACTACACTACACGTGCATTACATTAAGTTGATATAGCTGTTCTATGATCGAGGGCGATTTAGAACTGAACCTGACTCAGTGTAACTAAGAGAAACAGTAACAGTTGAGAAAGGAAGTGTATGCGGCAACAAAGAAGCAGATTTATGTAAACGAAGTAATTAAAGTTGAAATCAACAACACATGCATAGTACAGTAGCAGCAGTAGGCCCACTGTCACCGGAGTCTGAAACCCTTCGTCATTTATTAAATCCAAAAAAAATAATTTTGTCATCACTGTAATAAAAGCCGGATCTATCGGCTTAGTAATTTGGGGGGCAGAAGAAACGAGTTCACACTGGCGTAGCTTGCGACAGATAAAACAAAACAGGTGTGCTGCCATGTTTTTACGTGGTTTTGCTTTAGAAAGAAACATTAACCCACTTAGGGGATTTCCGATAGTTTCACTTTCTAAGGCGTTGTAGCAGTTGTCAGCGTTACAGCTAGTTGTTCTCAGTTTTCTTGTCTACTTTATGGGTTGTTACTGCTATGGGCTTTGTCTAAGGTATTAAAATGGGGTTTAAATACATCCAGTAGAGGATTACTATAGTGCAAAAGGATATAGCCTACATAATACGCGCTAAAGGCACGTACAATGGTAATCGGAATCGTAAACTCGAGATTTCTTTAGCGACCAACGGAAGCTAAGTCGCGGAAAGCAGCTTATTCACAGGCGCTCAGTCAAAACAAAATCGTTAGACAAGAAGGGTTCAGTTCCAGGTCAAGATCCAAGAGTCAGGCAGACAAGCAGGAGATGGGTATGATGGGTATGGTGTTTGGAATTGGATGTGCAGGACGGATAAGGGGAGAAAGGAGAATCAGGATAGGATATGCGGGAGAGGAGAGTTTCAGGTTTGGGTGGAAGACCTGCGCAGAGATTGCAAGGGGTGAAGTGATGGTGGGTTCGCATGATGGATCAAATTATTATCATAAATCTGGTGGGAGTATATTGCACAGGAGTGGAACTTATTATTCAACGCGCAAAACATCAAACGATGGCGCGCCATTGAATAATAATATTAACACTTATTATAACACCTAGTTTCGAATGAGGTCTGATTCCGAAAGGTATTGGTATCCACCGAGAAGTTTCAAGCAATATTAAAGGCTATTAATTCTGTGGATGGAGAAAGTGATAGATTTAATCGTAATCGTAATCTCGAGATTTCTACAGCGCTCAACGAAAGCTAAGTCGCGGGAACCAGCTTATTCACAGGCGCTGAGTCAAAACAAAATCGATAGGCAAAAGGGTTCGGTTCCAGGTCAAGATCCAGGAGTCAGGCACTCAGACAGTCGGACGGCTACGGTGGATGATGTTTGAAATTGAAGCGAGAAGAGAGATAAGGGGAAGGGGAAGAATCAGGATAAGATTTTTGGAAAAGAAGTGTTTTCAGTCTTGAGTGAAAGACCTGCGCAGAAACTGAAAGAGGTGAAGTGTTGGTGAGTTCGTATGATTGACCAGACAACTGTCGCAATTCTGGCGGGAGTTTATTCCAAAGGGGTGGGGCAGCTATGGCTATGGACGACGACGATGATGACAAAGAATGTTTATGTGATTCTTTAGCTTCTGTTCTTGAATCATTTAGACAAATCGAAGATGTCTGACGAGGCTGAAAATTGTCAAGTGCAAGTGTCTGGCATTCCAGAACATCTGACCTCAGAAGAATTACTGTTGTTTTTTGAGAGTGAGAGGTACTGTCCAAATGGGGGAGAGGTGAAAAACATTCGTTATCTCTCTTCTGATGTGGTTGTGGTGACATTCGATGACAGCAAAGGTAAGCTGTTGTCACCATTCTTCATTACATCTGCTTCTAGCCCACTTTTAAATTCAGGCTTAATGTGGAGAAATTTTTTTTTAAATTTAATAAAATATAGTACTATTATGATTTAGGAAAATTAGTTTTTAAAGGGTTTTGTGATTTAAACAGATTGCGCTAATTGACAATTTGAAACTGTGTCCAGTTTTACTAATTTGCAGGTGCAGTTTTAAAGTTTACTGATTGCTTTTGCTTTCTGTTGCTATGTCGATTGTATTTAATGTGACAGTGATTTGTGTTTGAATACTGAAATTTTTTGTTGAGAAGTATTTTTACTCTAATTTGCATACTACTTTAAAATGTGAGACAAACTGTTAAATTACACTGCACTGCACTCATTGCCAGTGGAGCCAGAGGGCCCTGGGTCACTTACCCCAATTCTGAATACATGGGGTCCTGCTGTAGTGTAGAGCCCCACATTTTGTGCCACCACCATCTTAGTTTAACCAGAACTTAGACGCCGCATTTGAGATTAATGCAGTTTACGCCCTTGACATGCATTTGGCACCTCACTCTTGACTCTACTTTTTGTTAGCCACAGTCTGCTGGGCTATTCTGTGCTATGTAGCAATGATGCTAAAACTTCAACTCCTTTGAAACTCCACTGATGTTTTATTTTTAGTTGTCGGTCGTCTTGACAGATGTCTCACATTTCCAGGCGAGGTAAAGCTTTTTGTAGAGCGATTCAAAACTTCCAAGAGTCTGGATGTGGTGATAGATGACACTGGAATCAACACAAGTCGAGAGCACAGTGACAGTGAGAGCAGCTTTCGGAGTAGCAGTCCATGTCTCTTCAGTGAAAGAAATGAAGAAAATGGAGAAGACCATCAAGTGAAGACAGGCAGCTCAGGCGGAGCAAATATGTCCAGAAGTAGTAGCAAAAGTAGCATCAACAGCATCAATAGTCAAAGGAGTGAAGAAAATGGAGAAGACCATCAAGTGAAGACAGGCAGCTCAGGCGGAGCAAATATGTCCAGAAGTAGTAGCAAAAGTAGCATCAACAGCATCAATAGTCAAAGGAGTGACAGAAGCAACACAAGCAGAAAGAGTGCCAACAGTTTCATCGATTTTCCAGACATGCATCATCATAGTGCTGGCAGCAGAAGCAGCAGCAGCAGCCAAAGCAAAAGTGACATCAGTGTTGCTGTTGCAAGTGAATCTCTTAGCTGGAACAACAATAGTAGTGAGAAGCTCAGCAAGCCTTTCGGTAACAATACAAGCAATGCTGTCTTTAGCCACAAGACCAACAGCAACAGGAGCAACAGTTATGCTGGCAACAGGAGCAACAGTTATGCTGGCAACAGGAGCCACTCTTTCTGTGCTAAGAAGAACAACACTTTAACTTTTGATAAGAGCAACACTTTCTCTGGCAAGAAGAGTAGAAGCAGATCAAAAGCTAAGAACCGGGATGTATTAATGAGAAGAGATTCCAGTATGTTGGAATGTGGATCTGAAAACAGTAGACTCAGAAATAGCAAGCACTTGTGGAAATCTCAGGAAGAGGTTCTAACAGATTGCCCTGCTGATGACCTGTTTCCAACAAGTGATGAAGATGTTTCAAGAGTTTCATTTTCAGCAGAAAAGAAACTTGAGAAACTTTCTTTCAGCATAGAAAAACTCAGGTTGCTAAAATTATTTTACGAATCAAAAGGCAGGAGAAATACTGATGGCTGTTGTGTTAGGTTTGATGAAACAAGTAAAACAGTAACTCTGGAGGGAAGGTGCAACGATTTAATGCGCATGAAATTAGACATTCATGAAGTTGTTTTGCAAGCTGTAACCAATCATGTGGAAATAGCTAAATCCTCTCAGAAGTTGCTGCTGTCTAAGAGGGGAGGGGAATGGTTGGCCAGAGAATTCTCTCAACGATTTCTGGTGGCCATTTTTTATGTTTCAGAAGGCAGGGCACACATCATTGCTCTTGATGATACTACCCTGCAGTCTGCTTGCGATCTTCTTAATCAGATTCTTACCAGTCAGAAGTTACCATTTGATGAGAGCACTAAATCATACCTCCAGACAGCCACGTGGGCTACAAAAGTTGAGGAAACTGAGTCTTCAGGTTTGGTTTCCATAGATACCGACTATTCCCAGAAGCTCATATTGATAACAGGATGTGCGAGTGATGTCAGCAACTGCACATTGGAAGTAAGAAAGATTCTGAAAATGAATACCAGCACGACTCGTTCTATCAAGCACAAAATTGGCGTTGTTCGTTTGGTTAAGAGTCACAGTCATGAGATAACAGCTAAAGTCAGCAAAGCAACAGGGTATTTAATTTTAAACATTTCAACTTTTGTTATGCCTGTTTGCTAATTCTCATATTTATTACATTAGTGCTTTTAAAAGTATTTTGACATCTGGGATAACAATTGCTTCTACAACATGGTAATATCTTTATATATCGAAAGCATTCTTTGTTCTAGCTTTAACTTCTTGTAATTGCTACTCTACTCTTTTACAAAACTAGGGATTGCTTTGTATAAGTAACTAACTGTTAGATGTTTTATAATATTTGTATGTTACAGTTTATGTGATGCAACTGAATTGTAAAGTAAAAGTGTTATATATGATTTCTAGGGCAACTGTGCATCTGGAGTTTGATGTTCAGCAGGGAATGATCAAAGTTACTGGTCTTCTGGATGATGTTGACCAGGCTGCCAAATTTATCGATACAAACTACTTAAAAGTTGTTTGCTATGAGAAATATGAGGTTAATATTCAAGGTAAAGATGTTTTCAGGCTATCTTCACCTTCAAAAATAAATTGGTGATTTATATATTATATATATATATATATATATATATATATATATATATATATATATATATATATATATATATATATATATATATATATATATATATATATATATATATATATATATACGTAAGTACACAGATAACAGGAAAGAAAGTCAGAAGCAAAGGTGAAGATGATTGACCTGATGATACGACAGGGACTTCAAAAATTTAAGATCAGAGAAGAAGGGCGTGTTTGAGAAGTTGAACCTAGTGAAAGGAAGAAGATATGACAGTTAAGACATTTAGGATGATAAGGACGACCATGACGACGATCGTGACTATGATAACAATGCTAGATTTGCCATTTATAGAATTATGATACAAACAATGCCTTTCTGTCTGTACTGGTGCATTTGGTTTTATACTGAAAAGTATTTTTAATTTCTCAATGTGAAATTTGCATATCATTATTATTATCATTATTATTAGCATTAATTTTTTACTATTAATTTATTATTTTTATTTTTATTATTACAAAAATGTATAGTGCTCACAGTTGCACAGAGACTTGAACCTGAGGCTCAACTAGTCAGGTGCAAGGCATTAGTGCTGTTAGTTATTCAAATGTGAGAAAGCCTGTGAGAAATGTGTAATATCCCAAGTTTTTATGTGATAATAACAGGGACTTGCACATTTTGTAATTGTTTTTTGGTTCTTAATCATTCAGGTTTGACACTTGAAATGTTTAAAAGTAAAAGCAGTCCTGGCAGTGAAATGATTGATTTGTTGGAACTTCGAAACAAATGTGTAATAGAAGTCAGAGGAAATTCAACCAGGTGTGAAATTTAATGTTTCATATTAAATTTTATTTCCATGGTTCTTTGCACAAGTTTTCTTTTCTGTTCTTATGAACGAGCATTATTATTTGTTTAGTTTGCATGCTTTATTATTGGTGCACTCCTTTAAAATGGATGTTGCAGACATTCGGTAATAAGTGCAAATGCAAGCCAGTTATGTATTTTTAAAAGCTTAATGGATACATGAAACAAATATTGTTAAAACTGAACACAATGCTACTATAACTGATTACGTAATCAACTGCATTAAGGAATATCTGATAATTTGGCCCAAGTTATAGTAGACTTAAATTATTATAATCAAGTAGGCCGTAGCAGCTTGACCAGATGATGATGAAGGAGCCGGACTGGGCTATTGAGAAGTAAAGGACAAAGCAGAGAACACAGAAGAATGGCTTGATTGGATTCACGGACATGCCTGAAGCACAGAACGCCATAGAAGAACAAAACCCAATTTGACAGAGTAACTTCTTGTCAAATTATCACTGTGTATCATAAAAGATAAAAGTATTTTGGGCATATGACACTTGAGGTGTTGTGTAATGTCCAGTTATATGCATTATGATAGCGGCACTATAGAAGATTAGATTAGAACTAGATTAGAATTAGATTAGAACTAGATTAGATTATATCAGATTACTATTTCGTTGAGAATGAAAACTGCTGGCAGAGCTGTTTATTGTACTCATTCTGGAACAGACTGCCATGCAACCTGTGAGAAGAGCTATTTGTCCTTTTGTTGCCTGTCTTTTGCCAGTGGTTTAAGACCATTCTGTTGGATTGTGGTCTTGTGATGCCAGGCCAGGAGCACTCCTGCGGAGTTTTCTTGAAGAGGCGTTATCTATATTTTCACTTACAGTTACAGTTATTATAACTGCATTTGTTAAGTGCCACTATCTAATGAATAAGCATCAATCAACTGGCAGCAGTAAGCAAATGTGAATGAAGGACTTGCTCAAGGTCCCTACACGGTCACTGCTTCAGAGGAGGAGACTCAAACCCATACCCTCTGCATTACAACCAAGTGCTCTAGCCATGGTCAAAAATCTAATATAATATAGTCCAATCTGGTTATGACATCTATAGCGGTATTAAGTACTGGTAACATCCCACTGACTCAGGTCTTTTTCCTTACTATTATTATTACATACCTGTGGTTGAAGGTAAATTTTTGGAAACTGTGCAATGACTTTTGGCTAAAGATTCTTGGATCTTAATTCTGATGCCTTATCTGCTTTATTTCGTCAAAACATTTTGGTTGATTTTCGAAATTAGAAAAATGTATTTGTAGAGCTGCTGAACCGCAGAGGGTACCTAGAGCAGTGGAAAGTGTTGCAGCAAAGGCAACCAAAAAGAAATGGAACAGGATTCAGCTGCATCAAGGCAGCATTGTTGAATTTAAGGTATCTTGCAAAATTGCAGTTTTGATAAAATAAACGACTGTATCGTAGCATTTGGTTAAGTTTATTTTCGTAATTATCTTTCATTATCTTGGGGTATGACTTTTGAAATTTATTAGATTTATGTTAGTGTCTATTCATGTATTGTTTGAAATAACTTGTTTGAAATTGTGTTGCAAAATAGGAAATATTTCATGTAATTCAGCAACTGGGCTTGCCTACTTTTAAATAATTACTCAGATTTTTGTGAAAATATCAATACTTTTTAAAACTTAGTTTTTTATTTTAAGTAAGCTATATTTTTTAAATATGACATCTTGGAAAATTTTGGTGATCATCTTCAGAATCAGTGCATTTGGTTTTGCTTTTTGTTTCCATTTGCGTAAACCAAATTTATTACTTAAAATTATTTTAATTTGTAACCTTTAAAGTTGAATTCTTTAAGGTGAAGCAAGTAATCTGCTTCATTTGTGGACACTTAAGAAATGCTTTGTGATTATGATGTGATTTTTCATAAGGCCGATGTTCTGGTGAACTCAATAGCAAACAGAAACCTGGAAAGAGCTGGCATCGTGACTGCCTCTTTTCTGAGAGCTGGAGGATCAAGGCTGCATCAGGTACAACGCTTAACTTTATAAGCTATTTGATATGCGGAAATTGTGATAATGTTTATATTTAAAGAATATTTTTCTGTGAGATGCGTATCTATAGACTCAGCAATGACAACGGTCTTCACATTTATCTAAGAGGAACACTTTTGTTGTAATGTGATGTCATGTAATGCAATGCGATATAGTGTTTTATAAATGCCTTTGAAGATATGTACCCAGAGGTACATTTTTAATGCTCCCAACTCAGCCCAACAGAAAACGATTGTTTTTAGTGGAGAGTGGAGTGTATATGAATGAGGGATTGACTGAAATTGGTAACTTGCTCCTAGCTTCTGATGAACTTCTGTGGCCACAAGAGAGGCTAATAACCATGAACATTTGCCTGAAAGTTGTTGAGGAGTCATTTGAATGCACAACATGAGGAATCATGTCCCATAATAGACTGTTGGGCCAGACACAAAAAAATTCGGTTTTTGAAGGCATAAGTAAATAGAGGCAAACGGCTGTAATATCACTTGGTTTGCGTAATTTGTTTTTAATTAGGAATTACGGCAATCAGTTCCACAGGACTTTGGAAGTGATGTTGTTATGACTTCTGCCGGTGGACGGCTGGATGCAAAGTGGATCTTCCATGCTGCCATCAGGAGATATCGAAATCAAGAAAGCTTAGACGTAACCATTTATATTTCTAGACAAATTCTTGCTTAATTAGAGTTTCACTGCTTCTTCTAGAAGTGAATTTTACAGCTTAATAATGTGTAATATTTAAAGTCAAGTATGTCAGAGCAGGAAGTTCTATGGTCATGGAATACATAGTTTTGTAATCTGATTGGTGCACTAGTTGGGAAACATGGTATATTATGAGCCTGGGTCTGAGTTACTTTAGAAAATTCTTGTCCAACAGTTGTAAAATAGAGATAGACATCAATAAGGTATTAATAAGTTAATGACATAAAGAATATGGTTTGAAGGACGTTTAAGATCTCTATAGGGTGGAAAGCCTGCCAACCCAAGTTAATCTGAAAGAATATTGTGGTTGACTGTGAAAAACAAGTTTGTGTTAACTTGTGCTCAGAGATTGTTTGACCTGATCAAAAAGTGTCTGGAGATGGCAGGCAAACAACATGGTGTAAGCAGCATTGCCTTTCCAACACTCGGCTGTGGAAAACTTGGTTACGACCCAAAGGATGTGGCAGACTGTTTCAGTCAAGCCGTTAAAAAGACAAGTTCTGACCTTCAGGTATGACTTGTGACTTATTAATACATGAATGCTGTATGGTATTTAATGCTAATTTGCAGCATAGATTCTGTCATTCTCGTTCAGTTTTTCAACTTTTGTCGTTTTAGCGTAGTTTTTCTAGTTACAAAAAGATTACTATCTGATTTCTGTGTGAGGTAGCTATTTAACCCATCTCCGGCTGTGGTTTTGAGTGCCAGGTTTCAAGTATACTTTAAGTATGTCTGCTTCGTAAGGGGTTAGAGCTTGAGATGGCATGGTTTTCATGCCCAAAGGGATAAGTCGATGGGAAAGGGATTGGGTGTAACCCTGGAAATTGGCCTGACTCACGGAGAAAGGCAGTTTTTGGAGAGCTGGACAACCCATATGAACGGAGAAAATCACTGATCGACTGATTTTGTTTTTTCCACTAGGTATCTATTGTTGCATTTGAAGATCACCTTCTCCGAGATTTCAAGTCACGCTTCTCCCACGACTCGTCGGCAGGTTCCAGTGACAGTGGTTAGTATACAGTTACTATGTGGCTGATTTCACCTTGAAATACTTTAATGTCTTTATTCACCTTTACTTCTGCACTCCTCATACACTGCTTTCCTCAAATAATTGTAATTTTCTGTAATTTGAGATTTATAAAGCGCCTCTTAGAGGATAAACTCAACAGAGGTGCTTCCGACCCGAAAAGGTAAAATCGCTGTTAAACAGTACAGTCTTCAGGCGCCTGCGGAACACTGAGAGGGGTAGAGAAAGGAGCTCAAGTCGCAATTCTCGAGGGAGACGATTCCAGCAAGTGGGACCAACGTAGGCAAAGCTTCTGGACTGGGCTGCAGCGGTACTCATGCGAGGGACAAACAGGAGATCTTGAGTGGCCGAGCGAAGGTTGCTACGGCCCGGCCCGGCAACGAGGAGACCAAAGTGCAGAAGTCAATGAGGTAAAGGGGAGCAGAGCCAATAATCTGCCTGTGTTAGTTTAGATGTATTGTAAACTGTGTAAACTGCTCGTTTTTAAGTGAACATTCAGCTCCAGAGGTCACACATAGTTCAACAGTCAGGACAGTGAAGGTCTTACAAGAAAGCACTTTCAGGCATTGGTGTGGTCTTTTAGACTGACCAAGTGGATAATCCATCTCTGTTCAGATACTTTAGTCTTAGTTAAGGTACCCAAATGGGACTGAATGTGCAAAGTGAAAGAGAAAGTATTAATATGCTGTTAAAGTGCATACTGATGGTTGTTATGACTTTGCTTTTTAGAGCCTGAAGAGTTTTCGAGTTTATGTTTGTAATTAAAGATGATTGTAACTGAAGATGATTGTAATTAAAGATGATTGTTCTTTAGAGACAAATGATTCTTGGTTTGGTGGGAAATTTAAAAAATTCATTGGTGGGTTTTCTCGCCCAAGAGATATGCCTGTCAACAACAGAATTGTGTTTCATATCAACGCAATGAGTGATGATGTTGCACGAGAAGTGAGAGAAAATCTTGTGAGAAGAATTAATGAAATGGTGACAGAGGCCCCAATTAAAGATGAAGCCATAGCAGATCTCAGCGATGAAACTGCCTCCAGAATTGCAGCTTTAGCGTCTTCAGATGTTGACGTCAGAATAGGTAAAATCTTCGAAGTCATTATGTACACAGTATCCTTTGATCATTAAGGTTAATTACCGCCAATGAAGAATAGACTAAACACTAATCAAAATTAATAATATTTTGGTTTATATCATGCACTGACTCGTTCGTATTAAGCATTTGTTAAATTTTAAATTTTAATTAAGTTAAATTTTCTCTCCTTTTCATGAATTTCTGGTGGTAAGATCATGTATCCACGCTTGATAAAGCCTATACTGTGTAACAACTAGAGCAGGTAAGTTAACCCACAGATAAAATAAGTAAATTGGTGTAGTGATTAAATAGTATTCAGACATTTTGTATGACCTTCTGAGTAATCTAGTAATGCAAATTTTGTTCTGTTGGTGAACATATTTTTAAAATTAGCAACTTAGTTCATCAGCTAATGTAAATATTTTGCATTGAACACTCATGACTTTCATCATTCCTCTGTTTTGCAGACAGGAAAAAAAGTACGATCACTGTGAAAGGAGTGAAGTCAGTAGTCGATGAGATAAAAATGAAAGTACTTTGTTTGGTATACAAGGAAGGTTCTACACAAGAAAGACACAGAGGCAGCCAGTCACAAAGTAGTATTCGATATCCAAAGCACTGGTCCCATTACAAACTGGGACAACCTGCTGGTAAAATGGATCATAGACGTACAGAACTACCACAAACTGTAAGCGTATTTGATGAAGTATCACGTTTGGTGATGAAAACCTGGGAACAGCAGAAAGTTGGTCATGGCAACGATGCAGCTGGTCTTGGGCCTCATTCCATCAAAATCCGTAAAATCTTTTGCATAGAAAATCCGTCACTGTATCGCACTTACATGTCCCGAAGAGAAGAATTTTGCCTTGGAGCTTCAGTAAACAGATGTCATCGTGTAAATGGACTGCAAGGGGAACGTGAAATCATGACAGTCAAATTAGGTAATAAATCCCACTTCTTCATTAGCAGCCACTGTGATTAAATTAATGGGACAAAGCTTCAGCTGATATCTGACCAGTGTGTGGTCAATATCACTTGATACCCGAAAATCACTGTATTAGAAAAGAGAGGCTTATGCACGTATTTCAAGATTTATTTCTGCTTGGGTTTATTTCTATAATTTTTTCATATTCATGCTATTAAATAAACCAAATAACATCAGTAACATTCACGTTCTCCATTCTTACCAAATGAACTGACTAAGCATTAGCATGATGGCGCTTCATTACAAATGAGATTTCTTTGAATAGATTTGATATTACCAGAGCTTTATTTATTAGGTCTGAAGCAACTGGAAGCGTCACTGGCCAGTGAAGTCAACGAATGCTACCTTCTGCATGGCACTAAGCGTGACATGGTAGAGTCGATCGAAAGCACAGGACTAGATTCACGATTGTCTGGACAGAATGTTCTATTTGGTCCTGGCACATATTTCACAGAAAGCTCAACGAAAGCTGATCAGTATGCAGGTTAGCTGAAATTTCATAATTTTTATATAATATATTTTCAATATTTCTGGATGGTCATACTTGCATACTTGGTTTTATATTTACATCATTTACGACGATTATGCTTAGTAACAACTATCGACTGATGCCTTGAGTATTATTACAGTGGCTCTATAGAAGTTCTCAGATTGTTTATTATTATTATTATTATTATTATTATTATTGTTGTTGTTGTTATTATTATTATTGTTATTGTTATTGTTATTATTATTGATGATATTTAATTATGTATAAAGACTAGAACTAATTATAACTATGCATGTGCTTCAGCTATAAGAGCTGAAACTAAGTACCATTACTTTTAGAACTTGCACACGTGTTTCTGAAGAACATTAATTACCTTATCCCTTTACCTTCCATACTTGACAATCGTGGCCTAATCAAGTCACTCTAGTTTGATATTTGAGAACATTTTTATGAAGTTTTTATGGGATTATGTTATGCAGCCAGTCATTTTAGTTGAGCTGCTTTTGCGGATTATTGTTACAGATGCAAAAAATCAAAGGGTTCCAAATGGTCAGCCTCTCTACATGTATGTGTGCCGTGTATTGCTGGGACAAACTTTCATATGCCAGACTCCGAAGCCGTTCAAAAGGCCACCTTGTATGCAGACGGGATGCCACAGTGACCAGTGTTCCGCCAAGCATCCATTTGTTGGGACTTTTGAGTCTGTTATTGGAACTCACAAGAGTCCTACTGTAAGACTTTTATTCCGTGAATTTGTCATCTACCATCCAGACCAGAGTTATCCGGAGTTTCTCGTTGAGTATGAACGCCAATAATCCTAGACTTTAGATGCATAAGAATGAAACCTTGAAAGTCTTGTGTGACATAATTTCACACAATTTCATAACATACCAAAACAGTCTGAGTTTGACTAATGTTTGTGATAAATTACATACTGTATTATGAATTGTTGTGTATTACACCATGCAAAATTACATATTTGTAATTGTAATTTGAAACTTCTGTAGCGCCGGTATCTAATGCAGAGGCATCAACTGATGGTGAACCAAAATCAAGCCGCATTCAGGTCACTATGCAGAAAATCAGTCTGATGAATCAAATTACATTAATACCTGCATAATATGCTATCAGATGGGCAAGGAGTTTAGAAGTGGTGCTGAGTATAATTACATTTCGATTGTACTGAGATACAGGCATAATATGAATACAATTAGACTGTACCTATTGATTTACACCACTGCGTAGCTTATTGGTCATGTAGCGTGGTTCACCATGTGTAGCCATTTAAGTAAAACCCTCACCTCTTCTTTCCAACCAAAATTTGTCTTTCAACAAATCATTGTCGTTGTTCTTTTGTTTCATTTGAACTTATGATTCATTGAGGATATAATTGATTTCCATTTAATGGGAGTCATCGATACTGTGATAAATATTCATTTCGAACAAATTTGTATCTCATGGAAAAAGAGAAAAAGAGAAGAGAGAAAATATGGGTAAAGACTGATATAGTAAAATTGCACTTAAACGTATCTGTCTCAAGTTCCTACAAAGTACTTATCGTGCATTTGATTCCAAGCCTGTAGCACTTGATGGAGAATAAGATACAGTGGTACAGTGTGTCAGATGACAATTTGTTGATGAATGTCTTTTGCTGTAAATGTTGTGATTTATATGATATATGTATATTAGTAAGCCGTGTACTATATTGAAGACTTGTGATTAATTATTAATATGCTACTTACAAGTAACAATGTCTTTACCTGAATCGTTATATGCCACTTACACTTTTTATTTAAGCAACTGGGATTGGTACTGGGCAGATTTCAACTAGTTACCAACCTTTTCTAATTGCCTCTTACATAGAGGAAACAAATAAAGAACATATAACCCTAAACCTGCCCAAATGTAATGGAAGCAATATGAATTGTCAGTGATGAAAGCGCTTGGAATTCTTAATGGACTCAGATCTGTTAGAATAATTGTAACATTTAATCCAAAGTATGTACTTGGTATGTATGTAAGTAGGCTATCTGAGCATTTATATAGCACCTTTAAGAACCTGTCAAAACCTATGTGAAATGGATAACAGATTTTAAAGGTTTCACTGTAGGTGAACTGGAATTTTTTGAGTTGTTTCTGTTGGAACGTTAAATATTTTCAGTGGAAGTTTGTTTTTTAAGTTCCTTTATAGGAATTAGATTGCCTATGGCTATTTCTGCTTTTCTCGGTTTTTTATCTGATTGTATTTGATTAACCTGGGATTGGTACTGGGGAAGCTTTCTTGTGTGAATCTCGCAATTAATTGTCTTGCTTTTAAAGATTTATACTACACGCTAGTATCTTAAAAATTGTGCACGTAGTGCTACGGCCATTTTGTTGCTACTTTAGGTTGTTTGAAAGCGGGAATGAACGGAAATTGATTATCACAATTACATTTAAATTTTAATATTATAGTTGTTGCAAATTTGTGTGGTTGTTACAAGGTTGTACCATTCATGACCTGCCTCTTGGGCAGATATATATAAAACACAATAAATAGTGTATACGAGTACAGAGGGGGTCTACAAATTCTCTGTATAGGCCTAAATACAATACATGTACAATACAGTACAACTGTAATTGGATAATGCCCTCCTTTCAACGTTCAGAAGTGCACACTGAGGCGGGAGAACAGAAAAGGTTAAGGACCGGAAATGGACTGGAAAAGGTAAGTTTTCAATTTAGAGTGAAAGATTGTCTTGGTAAGAGAGTTGCGAAAATGAGGAGGCAGAGAGTTCCAGATCGAGGGACCAGAAACTGTGAATAAAAATGTTTGGCTACATTCTAATGCTGTACAGTAGTTAAAATTTATTACAATGTGATAATATCTGGATTCACAATTAACCACAGTTTCAATCAAATTCATCGGTTCCGATCACGGAAGGTGGATTGGGTTTTAGATGATTGCCATCTAAGGCTTCTTTAGCCTACTCGGTTGCAACCAATCGGCAACTCTACCGTCGTAACCAAATGCACTGCTTGTCCACATCGATCTTGAGGAATTATTAGCGACGATGTATTGTTCCAGCCATCGAAGTCAGAGTCATCCTTTTCTAAAGCGATGTTTGTGTCTTGTAATGACCAGCACCCACTTACTATCTCTCTCAGCCTGTACGCTAACTCATCTGTCCGCAACTTAGGTGTGCTCTGCGACGAAAACCTCATTTTCTATGATAACATTGCCCATCTCCCCCACTCTTGCTTCATGCATATCCGTGACTTATGCAGAATACACCTTATGCTTGACTTTAAAACTGCATCAGTATATAGTCCATGCTGCAGTAGACTATTGCAATTCACTTTTCCTGAACATAGGCTCCACCCAAATAAGTTGCCTTCAAGCCATTCAGAATGCTCTTGCTGGTGCTGTCACCAAAACCCCCAAACACCACTCCTGGCTTAAAATACCTGAACGAATCGGGTAATCGTAATAGTAACGCCGAGATTTCTACGACGCCCAACGAAAGCCACGTCACGGGGACCAGCTCATTCACAGGCTCTATCACTATCAAAGTCCTATCACTTAACTACAACACACTGCAATCCTCCCAACCCTCCTATCTTCGTGAGTTATTTACAATCCAACCACTCCACTCAACCCGCTCCTCTTCTGCCCTAGCACTTCTCCGCCCGTCCGTCACCTCATCATTCCTCCCAGAACTGCGACAGTTATCTGATCCATCATACAAACTCACCTATGCTCCACCGCTTGTAATTTCTGCATTGGCCTTTCACTCAAAACTGAGAACATTCCTCCTTCACAGAGCCTTGCTCCCTTTCTTTCTCTTATCTCTCTTTCCGCTCCAATCCCAAACACCACCCACTTTAGCTGCCACGCTGTCTCTCTGCCTAACTTTTGTATCTAGACCTGGAACCGAACCCTCTTTGCCTATCGATTTCGTTTTGACTGAGGCCTGTGAATAAGCTGGTCCCCGTGACGCGGCTTTCGTTGGGCGCTGTAGAAGTATCGGGATTAAGATTGCAGACATACAAGTTAACGCCTGAGTCAAGCACTACCACAGCCATCTGGCGATTAACCAGAACCCGACGTCAGTTACTGCGAGCAGACTACTGCCAACGTGTCTGCAGCCGCACAGAGACCAGTAGCGGATTTAGCTATAGGCGTGGGTGAAGGCTCAGCGCCCGCGGCAATCGCCCCTCAGACCAAACCCGTGCACGGTGGATTGCCAGAATTGGCGCCCCTCTGGAAATGCTCTTGACCCCGACGCCAGCAATCCTGGAGCCGCCACTGACAGTTCTTTGACCTATGAAGAGTAAAAGCCAACGCATTTACTGCATAATAGTTTACACACTTATTGGAATTAATTAATCTCGGATGATCAAAGCGTGGTTGTATGCCTCATTAAATGCATTTCTGTAATGTTGTTTTATTTGATTCAGCACTGAACGTGGAGTTGAAATTGCTTTGTTATTAAAAATGTGCATGATAGATTATGATAGGCCTAGGCCTATTAGCTGTAGTCTGTACATCTCAATCTCTTGTTTTCTCCTATATAGTTCTCCCAAACACTCATATTAACTTATCTTGACATAATTTTTATTAACTTATTAAGTTCGTCCTAATGTAAATTCCAACTAGTTAGTCTTTGGGCTCGCGATTCAGCCAGAGGCGATATGTCACGGGTACTTGTACCCCACGGCTAGGATTGACGATACCGTCCTCCTCACCTTTTCTTGCCATTTGTGAATAGATAGCGATCATCAAGCGCCTTATGAGCTTATCACTTAGCACTTATCACAATTATACGAGATTTAGACCTACGTTATCTGACTTGATTCATTGAAAAGTGAGCAGAGTCGAGGCCATACGGATTACGGTCGCTATAGAAAATCGTGTATATTTACATTTCACATTGTTTTACATTTTTACATAGCGATATAATGTTGACCGCGCTTGTACCGGAAGGCCCAACGAACTGAAAACGTAGCTTTCGATTTCGTTTTTGCGAATGGGGTGATGGTTTAATCAAAAGACGGACATTTACGTAAGGAAAGTTCATAACTTTAGATTGTGCGCAGCAAGTCGAACTAACCTTAAAACGCAGCTTTCAATTCGCTTTCGTTTTCGCGCTTAGTGTCTGGTTCAAATACTGTAATTTTTAAAGGAATTTCTATTACCTATTTATAAACTGTGGTTCGGTATTTGGTAGTGCAACCATTCAATCTTTTCCGAATGTCTCGATTTCCGAATATTATAACTAATTCTTTCATAAGTTAGTTGGTGCAGATTCATCCGTGGCTATGGACCTATCTGGTCCATTTCTGGACGTAGTAGGCTAATTCAATTCCGGTAAGTTCCCAAGGGCAATTATTATTATGCCATGCCGTTTTAAGGTCGTCGTAGGCCCTAGGCAATTTCGCATTCGTAGGCCCCAACTGCCAACTCTGCATCAGAGCTAAACATATTCACATTATTTCTTAACGTCTATCTTCCCTTGCACTACTTTCAATTGAAAACCACTTAATGCGGGAAATGACATTTGAGGACATTAAGAGCCGCGAAGTTAAAAAAAGTAAAAAACCGCTTAGACGTGAGAGAAATGAGTCGAGAATTAGGCGTCAGAGAACACAGTCGAATAGCTCTGAGAAGTTCTACTCTCGGAGATAAAGCGCAGGTGAAATGTAGGCTCTTATACAGAGTTTAGCGCCTTCTGGTGCTGTAGCAATCGTTATAGGTAAATTAGATCTTAAAGTTTGTTGTTGGCTATGTTCTTCTTCGCTCGCTCCGTAAAGTAACTCTGTTCGAACTAGAAGCATACTCGCGTTACTACAATTATTGCATCAGAAGAATATTCGTGTGATAAATGTCGATCCGAAATAAAAGATTATGAAAACTGAACAATACGAACCGGATGAGAAACTATATCACAACCGAAGGCGAAAATGAACACTATACTACACTGCTATGGGTATTGCATATAGCGGAGCGGAGACAGCTTTATGCGTGCTTGATCATACTTGTCTTGAAGCGAATTACTAAGATTTAGAGTAGCCTTCTCGAGCAGTGGCCAGTCCCAGTAGATTGTCTGTGGATAGGATTCTGCTTGCCAGTGTGTTAGCTTAGCATCGTATTGTGCATCTATGAGATTGGAGGACTTGAGAGACAGGGTGCCCGCCGCGGAAGCCAGAAAGGTGGGAAGTGACAGCGATGACACTCTACGGATACCAAGTCCGCCCATTTTAATGGGGAGGGATGCCTGAGACCACTGGTTCTCATTGACAGCAACATTTAGGATGAGATCAAGACCCTTACGTAGGAGGGAATCATAAACCTCTAGACAGTGGTGATTGACATAAGGACAGCAGCTTATCGTGTGCAGCAGTTTTGGAGCTTCTGAGCAAACGCAGGGCACCTTATCTGGCAATCAGCGTGAATTTGTCGAGCGCTAGAGAAAGCTCAAAGTTGTGAACTTCAAGGGTGGACTGAAGGGCGTCCAAGATCGACAGAGGGGCGCCGAGCAATGTCGCTGAAGCTGGTTTAATGTGTGAGAATTGCCTCAGTGGTCTATATTTGCCCTTAGGATTGCCATGTGAAATCACCGTACATTTTGTGCGGTTAAGGTCCAGTCCTATGGCTGTACAGCTGGGCACAATGACCTCTACATCGGCGGCCGCTACCGATGCCTCCCCAACCAGGGTGAGATTGTCAAGGTAACTAAGTGTTAGGGGGAAGCAGCTTAAGGAAGACCGGTTGCAGAGGGAGGCAGAAAAGCAGTGGACCCAAAGGGTCTCCTTGTTGTGGTCCAATCTGGGAAAGGACGGTAAAACTGCCAAATTTGAGGTTGGTGGGCTCAGAGTAGGCTGAATAGCAAACAGGTGCAAGTTCGGGTAGAATTTCGTTAACTGATGACAGCATGCAGTCAATTCTGACCGATACAAGCAGTTGAAGGCGTTGGAGAAATCCAGCTTCACTAGGATGGATCCCTGCATCATGTCGGCCATGAATCGTCTCGTTAAATAAACGGCAGCCTCACATCCGCCTGGTATCCCCACACCGACCTGTCTTGAAAGTGCACGAGGTTCCGCAATTCTGACTCAGTTGTTTTAAAAGGTTTGTCGGTGGTTGATGGTGGGATAAGGGGTCGGTCAGGAGGGGGAGCTGGTTGTTTTGAGCGTAGTTCCTCGCAGACTGGGGCAGGTCTATCGCTGGAGCATAGGATTCTGACCGCAGCCCTAATGTTCCCATCCTCCAGTTTGGATGCTACTGCTATCGCCTGGTCTTTGCCTGGCGCCCTTCCCACACTCGTCCCCGGCGGATCCTGTGGGTCCCAAGCGAAAAGTTCGGCCGACTTAACTGGCAAGGTGTTAAAAAATTCCGCCGCCCGCTTTTTGATGGTAGATGTTAGGTTGTGGCGCTTTCCCCCTCGAACTGGCCTCTCTGATATGATGGCCTCAAAGGCGAGAAGACTTCGCCAAGTGATGAGGTTCAGGGGATCTGACAGAATTTGGTTGTTAATAGAAGTTAAGAGTTTGCCGACACTTGCTATAGCTCCCCTGGGGATATGATTGGGAAGCCTACATTGTAAGAAGGGATGCTGCATGAAGTTTTGGGGGTTAGTAGGCGTTGTGTTATGCATATTGGTCGCCCTAGAAGTAGTTATTATTTTTTTTATTATTATTATTATTGTTATTGTTATTATTATTATGATAATCGTCATCATCATTATATCATTAAAATTATCATTATTATTATATTGCGGTGGGCCCATAGGCTAGCAGTTGTTGTAGTGCTTTAACTGACTTTAACTTCAAATAACACGTGGTTAAAATTTGTGAAATTGTGTAAGTTATCGTTGAGTAGTCTTCCTGAAGGAACGTTCAGTTTTGTTTAGGCTACGTTTCATTACATGAAAACTTCCTACACAAAGTAGACAAATTCCCGTCACTGTTCGAATTACAACACTGCAACGAAATACTAAACCAGCAAAAATCGATATAACGGTGTCTTAACATACACCTGCTATTGAGCGACATAATAAACTAGCCTTCAGTTCTAACTAAGCTTATGTCGACTAATTTTACTGTTTCAAAATAAGAGCAGATTAATAACTACAAACTTTGCCGCTCAACAATCGGACGATATATTAACTATTAAAGATATGATTTTCCGACTGTATTGGCATCGTCATCATCAATGACTAAAATAATTCTTTGTCGTTCACTTGTTCTGTGTGATTGTAGATGTACATGTTTTTCCAGGCGACCGTATGGCCTCGACCCTGATCATTTTCAATCAATTTATGTGTAGGATCAGTAGTAAATAATTAACGAATGAGTTCTGTTTTATGCAGGTGCGGAGTATAAATAAACGCTACTATGTCGTCTGACTCGAGTGGCTGCAAAGTCATCATCTCGGGTATTCGAGGTCAAAGCGAGGATACCATAGTACTATTTCTCGAAAGTCCGCGTTACTGTCCGAAAGGTGGCACCGTAAACCATTTTGTGCAGATATCAGAAGACAAGGCGGTTGTTATATTTAAAGACAGTCAAGGTGAACATCAGCATCTCTTGTTTATTTCACTGTGATATGTAAAAGTTTTGTACAAAGGAAGCTGATGTCTAGTTCAAGTAAAAAATCTGGTTACCTGTTCTTCTTTAGATCGTATTTTCTAAAATATGTCTTACCTTCATACTGGTATATATTAAGTAATCCTTGTGGAATAATTTTTTTGCTTCGTGATATTCGTTCACTGCCTAGTGTACACTTATTTAAAAAATATGCGTACCTATTTGAACTCACTATCCATTAGTTAAGTTTGTTTTCTTCTTTCTTGGATTGGTGTTTTAGTTTCATTTCTGTCAGCTCTAAAATGGTTAAAATCTTACGGTCCAATTAGACTGCCTTGAGTTTTCCATTCGTCATTGTAGGCTAAATTTACAAGCAGCTCCGTTACTTCTGTCCTTTCGGGTTTGCAAATATGAACGCACGGCAGATACAGTATACCTTGTGTATTGTCATTATGATGTTACTATTGGGTTCAATAAATAAACAAACGAATGAATATGTATGAATTATATCGCCGTTTTTTCATTGGTTTCCACAGTTGCCGACCGACTTGAGGAGCGATTATATCTGCCCGATGGGACACAGATTCAAGTTGGACCATATATAGAGTACCAGAGACGTGAGAAGTCTCCAACTGCAGCGAACAAACATCGTGTTTCACCTGAAAGTGATTATTATTCCAGAAACCACAGAAGTGGCAATAAAAATAGATCAAGCAATTTGGACAAATCACAAAAAGGGAATTATCAATCGATACTCTGGAGTCACAGAGGTAGCTCAAGACGTATGAGTAGCTCAGACAGCTGCAGCAGAAAATGGAAAGGTAACACCCACCTGAAAGAATCAAAGTTTAGGTCTACCTGTGGCGTCACTCGGAACGAAGCACATGAGAGATTGCACAAAAACGACAGTAGCAGTAGCTCTGACACTGAAACAAGTAGCAGCTTGGATTACAGAGGAAGTTGCAGCAGAAATTGCGATACTAGTAGCAGTGATAGCAGGAGTAGAGAGCGAAGCCGAGAAGAGAGCAAGAGCCACGATGGAAAGACTCGTGGCAAAAATACTGGAAGAAGAAAAGCCAGGAATAGCTGTAGAGAGCAAAGCCGAGCAGAAAGCAAGAGCCAATGTGTCAAGACTTCTGGCAAATATGGCGAAAGAAGACAATCGAGATGCAGCAGTGGTAGTAGCAACGAAAGACAAAACAGAAAAAGCAGAACTCGATATTCTATAAGAAACAATTACACGAACGATACAACTCACAGCGAAGCGACCTATCAACATTCAAATATGCCAAAAATCAACCCCACGGCAGAAGCCAAACCTACAATTAACAGGAGCGTCGAAACGCTTAAGTTTTCCTTCGAGAAACTTAAACTATTGAAATTGGTTTGGGACTTGGAGTCGCTGAGTTCAACGTGCAACTGCAGTGTGAAGTTCGATGAACAGAATCACACCGTAGCAGTAGAAGGCGCGAACAATGACATTCCAACAGCAAAAGTAAGTCTTTACGAAATAGCCATTAACTTTGAAACGCAGAGAGTAAATATCGATCCGCAAATCCAGAGGCTTCTTACGTCTGCTAGAGGTGAAGCATGGTTAATGGAAGAATTTTGTAAGCTACGCATCGCGGCTGTTGTATATATCAAAGACGGCTCAGCCAATCTGATCGCAAGAAACCAGGACACTCTGAGCCCTGCGGATAACTTCATTAAACAATTTGTGTCGAAACAAAGCATCTCTTTCGATGATTGTCACAAATGTTTCCTACAGTCACCTCCTTGGTCTCAGAAAGTGCAAGCGATTGAAACATCTGCTCTGCTCTCCGTACATACAGACCATTCCGGGAAAAAGATTGAAATTGCAGGACGTGCAAGTGATGTTGCTCTGTATGCAAATGAGATACGCGAATTGCTGAAAACAAATCGCACCAAAACCAGTACTTTAAGATACAAGATCGGAGTTGTGCGCATGCTCCAGAAACAAGAAAGCTCCATTAACAAAGACATCCAGCAGGTTGTCAGGTACGCAAACCTTATCTAGCCCTATTCGTTCAATTTTTCATACCATACAGTAAAATCTAATATCGGCTATGCAGTTAAGCAGCGAAATACTTCCAGGTTCATATGCAGGAAGAATTGTTTAGTCGCTTAGGATCTTTACTAGGAAACGTTTATGGTCAGTATGTCTTAAGCTAATGTCGTAAGCTAGAGTCGCACTGATAAAGACTGCATCTTGGAGGGTCGCATGTACAGGTGAAGGATCTCATCCGATCAACTGATTGCAAAATAAGCAGAGTCGAGTCTCTACAGTCGCTGCATTTACATTTACATGATTAAAGAAAATCACTTGCAAGGACAATCTTCAATTTCGCAAGAGGCAAGTACTGATCTTTTATGATGTGAGGTTATCCCCAAATCATAGTAGAACAGGGGGTGTAAGCTTGATCTAGAAAGTGGGGGTACCAATTTTTCCGCTCCGTTCCATTTTCGCGTAATAATCATTGTTTGACAAACAGTATGAAAAGCCATTGGAGAATACCAAGCCCATGATGCACATAATGGGCATTGTTTATTCACGGTATGAAAAAGTTGGGGTGCGTTACCACTCAGTCCAAAACTATGAGTACTCCGAATCCCCAAAATGACTATTTTGTAGAGTTAGAACATAGTAAATATATGTCTTTGCTAAAATATTACGCTTCAAATGTTTTTCCAAATAAAATTATAGTAAATATAATGAAATTAGCTTATGACTTCTTGAGATGGGGAGATTAAATAAGCCCGCGTAATCTTCATCGCATACTATCGCGTATTTGAGCAGCTCACCAATTCAATTGGAATTCAGTTGTCAAGAAGGGACTGTCAAAGTGATTGGACCAATGGATGAAGTGTCTATAGCCGAGGACATCATTTGCTACTTCACGAAGACAATCTGTTATGGAATACATGAGATCTGTACGCCTGGTACGTGTTTTCAGTAAGAAGGTAATCTGTAGCTAACCGTCATTTCTATGCTGTGCTATTAATAGTCCTAAACAATGCACAAACTTATTACAAAGTTTATTCTAAAACTCTTATTACACGTAAACGTGCACAAACTTTTATTACAGAGACCATTACCATTGGTCACTGAATTTTATTCGTAGAATCGCAGCATTTTATTGATAAATATTGTCACAGTGATAAGACTCTCTTACCTCAATTTGCCTGAGTTACGGAACAAACGTAAGCTAGAAAAGGAGCTGAAAATGTGGATTTTAGACTCAGTTTGATGTCGTACTGCTTTCGTTAGGCCTGACAAAGGAAATGTTCATATCGAAACACGGCAAACAACGAGATGTTATCGAGTTACTGGAAAACAGACACAACTGCGTTATAGAAGTCAGAGGAGGCAACAATCGGTTCGTTTTTTCTTCATTTTCGGTCATAATGAATCAAGAATGTAATCAGATATACAGTGTAGATCTTCAAATATAGGTTTAAGATCTTTTAGTTCTTTTGAAGACCACTTATATTGCCCTTTCTATACCTGCAAATTTCGTAATTGATTAATGGTCAATCTTACAGTATGCGGTGAAGAATCCTGTACAGAGCCGCTGATTTCTGTTGTAGTTCGTTGGATCGTTCTCTCCATCCAGCCGACGGTCGGACAGAGTCTCCATCAGCAGGAATTGAAGTGACTTTAGGAAATATCGTCCAGTCTAAAATAATCGCAAATCGTAAAACTTGAAATGCTTATTTATAAGCTAGCGCAGGACGCCAGCTTATTCACGAGCCCTCCGTAGAATACTGTATGGTTAATTATGAGATTTTTTATTACCGTCGAGATCTTTGTCTAATCTCTTGAACGCTAAGGTTGATATAGCAAAATAATGTAAAAATAGTCGCGGATGAGCGTCTGCTGACAGGAGATGTCATGCCCAGGCAGTTTCTAGCAAATGCTATAACATTTCTGATATCATGAGATGCGAGATACTTGAATTTATGCATCCAGATATTTACATAGCGCAATTTGATAACTCATGAAAGGTTCCTTTACCTGAATTAATTATCTGTGCTATATGAGGTTTTGTTTGTGGGTTTGCTGTTATAAATGCATTTATCTGTTCCATTTTTCAGGCCGATGTGCTGGTAAACACAATCGCAGATGAGGGTCTAGAGAGAGGAAGTCTGGTATTAAAGCAGTTTCGGGAAGTATGTGCCCCAAAACCTCAACAAGTATGTACACATCTCTCAAAAACCTATTGGGTGATGTCCTTCAGACTCTCGATATCAACTAATTGACAGAAAGTTTCAAAATTTAATAGATACTCTTTTATTTGTTTATCTGAGAACACTAATTTTGTAGTGTCTTCCTTTTCTGTTATAATATTATGCATGTGTATGAGTGCATGTATGGTACTGCGATATGTTTCACTTCACTTAATGAAAGCTATCTTGCTAGGATGTATGTATCTTTAAATATGTGACTGTATCTCTGCTTTGTAAGGGTTGGAGCTTGAGATGGTAATATCTTAATAGCGTCTGGTGTTCATGCCCAAATGGGTAAGTGAACGGAAAAGGATGGTGTCTAACCGTCAAAATTGGCCAGAATCGTCAAGTAAGGCAGGTTATGGAGAGTTGGTAACCCAGATAGACTGAGAAAATCACTCATCAACTGATTTTTTGTTGCTACAGATATCCATTGTTGCATTTGAATATCATCTTCCCCGATCTATCAAGTCACGCTTCTACCATGACTCATCGGCAAGTTCCAGTTACAGTGGTTAGCATAAAACCACAGTGGCTTATTTCACCTTGGAATATCTTAATGCCTCTATTTACCTCTACTTCTGCACTGCCAAATTCACATATGTCTTAAAATAATCTTCATGTGTTACTTTTTTGTTAAAATCATAGTTTTTAAGTGAATATTCAACTCCAGAGGTCACACATAGTTCAACAGTCAGGAAAACGAAGGTTTACAAGATTGCACTTTCAGGCTTTGGAGCGGTCTTATAGAATGACCACAATACTCCAATTCAGATACTTTATTCTTTCTTAAGGTAACCAAATGGGAGTGAATGTGCAAAGTGAAGTAGAAAGTATTAATATGTTATTAAAGTGCATACCTGTGGTTATCATTACTACGCTTGTTAGCGGATGAAGAAGTTTGGAGTTTATGTTTGTGATTAAGATGATTTTTTTAGAGAAAAACTACGATTCTTGGTTTGGTGGGAAAATAAAAAAATTCTCTGATGGGTTTTCTCGCCCAAGAGATATGCCTGTCAACAACAGAATTGTGTTTCATATCAACGCAATGAGTGATGATGTCATACGAGAAGTGAGAGAAAATCTCGTGAGAGGAATTAATGAAATGGTGGCAGAGGTCCCAATTAAAGATGAAGCCATATCATATCTCAGCGATGAAACTGCCTCCAAAATTGAAGCTCTAGCATCTTCAGATGTTGACATCAGAATAGGTAAAACCTTAGAAGCCAATTTTTATGCAGTATCCTTTGGTCATTAAGGTTAATTTCTGGCAACGAAATATTTACTAAAAACTAATCGAAAGGAATAGTGTTCTAGTTTATACCATGCACTGACTCTTATTTGGCATTTGACTCGATAATCTAAAGTTAAATTTTCTCCACTCTTCACGAATTTCTGGTAGTAAGATCACATATCCAAGCTTGATAAAGCAGATTCTCTGCAATAAGTCCAGAAGGTAAGTTAACCCACAGATAAAATAGGTAACTTGGCGTAGGAATTAAATTGGTGTAGGGACTGAATGGTATTTACACATTTTATAAAACCTTTTAAGTAATCTGATAATGCAAATTTTGTTTTGTTGATGAATACATTTTCTAAAATTAGCAACTTCGTTCATCAGCCAATGTAAATGTTTAGAACTGAACGATCATAACTTTCATCAATCCTGTTTTGCAGACAGGAAGAAATGTACGATCACTGTGAAGGGAGTGAAGTCAGTAGTCGATGAGATAAGAATGAAAGTTCTTGATTTGGTTTACAAAGAAGGTTCTACACAAGAAAGACACAGAGGCAGCCAGTCACAAAGTAGTATTCGATATCCAAAGCAATGGTCCCATTACAAACTGGGACAACCTGCTGGTAAAATGGATCATAGACGTACAGAACTACCACAAACTGGAAGCGTATTTGATGAAGTATCACGTTTGGTGATGAAAACCTGGGAACAGCAGAAAGTTGGTCATGGCAACGATGCAGCTGGTCTTGGGCCTCATTCCATCAAAATCCGTAAAATCTTTTGCATAGAAAATCCGTCACTGTATCGCACTTACATGTCCCGAAGAGAAGAATTTTGCCTTGGAGCTTCAGTGAACAGATGTCACCGTGTAAATGGACTGCAAGGGGAACGTGAAATCATGACAGTCAAATTAGGTAATAAATCCCACTTCTTCATTAGCAGCCACTGTGATTAAATTAATGGGACAAAGCTTCAGCTGATATCTGACCAGTGTGTGGTCAATATCACTTGATACCCGAAAATCACTGTATTAGAAAAGAGAGGCTTATGCAAGTATTTCAAGATTTATTTCTGCCTGGGTTTATTTCTATAATGTTTTCATATTCATGCTACTAAATAATCCAAATAACATCAGTAACATTTACGTTCTCCATCTTACCAGTGAACTGACTGTGCATTTGAGTGATAGTGCTGCGTTACAGATGAGATTTCTTTGAATAGATTTGATATTACCAGAGCTTTATTTATTAGGTCTGAAGCAACTGGAAGCGTCACTGGCCAGTGAAGTCAACGAATGTTACCTTCTGCATGGCACTAAGCGTGACATGGTAGAGTCGATCGAAAGCACAGGACTAGATTCACGATTGTCTGGACAGAATGTTCTATTTGGTCCTGGCACATATTTCACAGAAAGCTCAACGAAAGCTGATCAGTATGCAGGTTAGCTGAAATTTCATAATTTTTATATAATATATTTACAATATTTCTGGATGGTCATACTTGCATACTTGGTTTTATATTTACATCATTTACAACGATTATGCTTAGTAGCAACTATCGACTGATGCCTTGAGTATTATTACAGTGGCTCTATAGAAGTTCTCATATTGTTTATTATTATTATTATTGTTGTTGTTGTTGTTATTATTATTATTGTTATTGTTATTATTATTGATGATATTTAATTATGTATAAAGACTAGAACTAATTATAACTATGCATGTGCTTCAGCTATAAGAGCTGAAACTAAGTACCATTACTTTTAGAACTTGTACACGTGTTGTTGATGAACATTCATTACCTTATCACCTTACCTTCCATACTTGACAATCATGGCCTAATCAAGTCACTCTAGTTTGATATTTGAGAACATTTTTATGAAGTTTTTATGGGATTATGTTATGCAGTCATTTTAGTTGAGCTGCTTTTGCGGATTATTGTTACAGATGCAAAAAATCAAAGGGTTCCAAATGGTCAGCCTCTCTACATGTATGTGTGCCGTGTATTGCTGGGACAAACTTTCATATGCCAGACTCCGAAGCCGTTCAAAAGGCCGCCTTGTATGCAGACGGGATGCTACAGTGACCAGTGTTCCGCCAAGCATCCATTTGTTGGGACTTTTGATTCTGTTATTGGAACTCACAAGAGTCCTACTGTAAGACTTTTATTCCGTGAATTTGTCATTTATCATCCAGACCAGAGTTATCCGGAGTTTCTTGTTGAATATGAACGCCAATATTCCTAGACTTTGGATGCATAAGAATGAAACCTCGAAAGTCTTGTGTGACGTAATTTCGCACAATTTTATAACATACCAAAACAGTCTGAGTTTGACTAATGTTTGTGATAAATTACATACTGTATTATGAATTGTGAAGTATTACACCATGCAAAATTACATACTTGTAATTGTAATTTGAAATTTCTGTAGCGCCGGTATCTAATGCAGAAGCATCAACCGATGGCAACCCAAATCAAGTATATTAGTAAGCCATGTACTGTATTGAAGACTTATGATTATTGATCTGCTACTTATAAGTAACATAATGTCTTTACCTGAACCGGTACATGCTACTTACACTTTTTATTTAAACGATTGGGCTTGGTACTGGCAGCTTTCGACTAGTTACCAACCTTCTCTGATTCCTCTTACATAGGGGAAACAAATAAGGAGAATAATTATAACCCTAAACCTGCCCAAATGTATAAGTAAGCAACATAAATTGTCTGTGATGAAAGCACTTGGAATTCTGAGTGGACTAATTGTAACACTTAAATCCAAACAAAGTATATACTTGGTATGTATGTAAATAGGCTATCTGAGCATTTATATAGCACCTTTAAGAACCTGTTAAAGCCTATGTGAAATGGATAACAGATTTTAAAAGGTTTGAGTGTAGGTGGACTGGAATTTTTTTGAGTTGTTTCTGTTGGAACGTTAAATATTTTCAGTGGAAGTTTGTTTTTTAAGTTCCTTTATAGGAATTAGATTGCCTATAGCTATTTCTGCTTTTCTCGGTTTTTTATCTGACTGTAAGAGAGTTGTGAAAATGAGGATGTAGAGAGTTCCAGATGGGGGGACCAGCAACTGTGAATAGAAATGTTTGGCTACATTCTAATGCTGTAGTTAAAATTACAATGTGATATGATCTGGATTCACAGTTAACCACAGTTTCAATCAAACTCATCGGTTCTGATCATGGAAAGTGGATTGGGTTTTAGATGATTGCCATCGAAGGCTTCTTTAGCCTACTCGGCTGCAACCAATCGGCAACTCTACCGTCGTAACCGAATGCACTGCTTGTCCACATCGATCTTGAGGAATTATTAGCGACAATTCCATTATTCCAGCCATCGAAGTCAAAGTCAAATAGCGATATTTGTATCTTGTAATGACCAGCACCCGCTTACTATCTCTCTCAGCCTGTACTCTGCCTCCACATACACCTTTAACACTAACTCCTTCGTCTGAAACTTAGTGTGATCTGCGACCAACACCTCATTTTCTCTGATAACATTGCCCATCTCTCCCGCTTTTGCTTCATGCATATCCGTGACTTTTGCAGAATACGCCTTATGCTTGAATTTAAAACTGCATCAACCATCGCCACATCCATAGTCCATGCTAAATTAGACTATTGCAATTCACTTTTCCTGAACATAGGCACCACCCAAATAAGCCGCCTTCAAGAAATCCAGAATGCTCTTGCTCGTGCTGTCACCAAAACCACCCAACACCATCACATAACTCCTGTTCTTAAATGACTTCACTGGCTTAAAATACCTGAATGAATCGGCTACAAAGTCCTATCTCTTACCTACAACACACTTAAATCCTCCCAATCCTCCTGATTTTGTGACTTATTTACAATCCAACCACTTGGCCCAACCATCTTCTCTTCTGCCCTAACACTTCTCCGCCCGTCCGTCACCTCATCTTTAAAATTTGGTAATAGCTTCATAGCCATAACTGCCCCACCACTCTGGAATAAACTCCTTCCAGAACTGCGACAGTTATCTGACCCATCATACAAACTCTTCTATACATCGCCGCTTGCAATTTCTGCATTGGTCTTTCACTCAAAACTGCAAACATTCCTTCTGCACAAATTCTATCCCAACTCCCCTTATTTCTGTTATTTCTCTTTCCGCTCCAATCCCAAATACCACCCACTGTAGCTACCTCGCTGTCTCTCTGCCTGACCTTTGGATTTCAACCTGGATCCGAACCCTTTTTGACTATCGATTTTGTTTTGACTGAGCGCCTGTGAATGAGCTGGTCCCCGTGACGTGGCTTTCGTTGAGCGCTGTGAAAGTCTCGCGATTACGATTGCAGACATACAGGTTAACGCCTGAGCCAAGCACTACCACAGCCATCTGGCGATTAACCAGAATCCGACGTCTATTACTACGAGCACACTATTTCCAACGTTCCTGCAGCCGCACAAAGACAAGTGGCGGATTTAGTTATAGGAGTAGGTGGCGGCTGGGCCCCCGCGCCCATCTTGGTTATATGCCGGCGCCCCTCAGACCAGACCCGTGCACGGTGGACTGCCAGAATGTGGCGCCCCTCTGGAAATGCTCTTGACCCCGACGCAAGCAATCCTGGAGCCGCCACTGACAGTCCTTTGACCTATGAAGAGTAACTGCATAATAGTTTACACACTTGTTGGAATTAATTAATTAATCTCGGATGATCAAAGCGTGGTTGTATGCCTCATTAAATGCCTTTCTGTAATGTTGTTTTATTTGATTCAGCACTGAACGTAGAGTTGAAATTGCTTTGTATAAATATGTGTATGACAGGGAGGCCTAGGCCTTTTAGCCGTAGTCTGTACATCTCAATCTCTTGTTTTCTCCTATAGTTCAACCGAAACACTCATATTAACCCATACTGACATATTAAATTTAGTTGGTTCTAATGTAAATGTCGACTAGTCTTTGGGCCCCTCGATTCAGTCAGAGACGATATTTTGGGGGTACTCGTACCCCACTGTTAGGCTTGACGATACCGTACCGTTTCACTTTTTCCTGCCATTTGTGAATAGATAGCGATCATCGAGCGCCGTATGAGCTTATAACTTAGCACTTATCACAATTATACGAGATTTAGTCCTACGTTATCTAACTTGATTCACTGAGCAGGGTCGAGGCCATACGGATTACGGTCGCTATAGAAAATCGTGTATATTTACATCTCACATTTTTACATTGTTTTACATCTTTACATAGCGAAATAATGTTGACCGTGCTTGTAGGCTACCGGAAGGCACAACGAACTGAAAACGTAGCTTTCGATTTCGTTTTGCCAATGGGATGATGGTTTATTCAAAAGACGGGCATTTACGTAAGGAAAGTTCATACCTTTAGATTGTGCGCAGGCAAATCGAACTAGCCTTAAAACGCAGCTTTCAATTCGCTTTCGTTTTAGCGCTTAACGTCTGTTACAAAGACTGGGATTTTCTTATGGAATTTTCATTACCTATTTATAAACTGTGGTTGTGTATTTGGAAGAACAACCAAGCAAGCTTTTCCGAATGTCTCGATCTGCGAATATTATAACTAATTCTTTCATGGGTTAGTTGGTGCAGCTTCATCAGTGGCTATATTTGGTCCATTTCTGGACATAGTAGGCTATTTCATTTCCGGTAAGTGCCCAAAGCAATTTTTATCATGGCTGAATCTTCTTTAGGTAGGGCTAGAATTAATTCTGATGTCCAGCCTATGCTGGTCGGTTTCGAAATATTTAGCCATTGTGTGTTGAGCTGCATTATGTATACTTCTATAACTCAGAGTTATAGATACATATAAAAACGATACGTAAATTTTGTTAATACAGAGAGTTAAGTACACAGGCCTAAGCTTCATTTATTATACCCACCAGCTGATAGTATACGTAGCCCTATAGGTGTTTTGGTTTATTGCGACTGTCTAGCTAATATATTACGACGTGAAGAGGAGCGCATTATGGATGGCACGTGCTTCTGCTGCAGTTGCGGTGGTTCAAAGATGGACAACAGTGTTGTTGTCAGCGAAATCGGAGACGATGTGGATTTGAGTGAAGTGCAATTGTTCCTGGAGAGTCGACGTTTCTGTCCACTGGGTGGAGATGTAACAGAGATTACACGGATTTCAAAGGATTCCGTTCTCGTTACGTTTGGCGACAGCCAAGGTAAATATTCAGACGCTGTTAAGAACGACATTCATTAAAAATATTGTAATGATAGAATTCGATTTCCGTTCAGCTCATTTAGACTGTTTTAAGTGTTTACATGATTAGGCTCAGCCTGCGACTAGAACCTTGACTTCGGCGGTGAAAGTGTGGGCTTATCAATTAATGTCCTACTGTAAATGTAAATGTTCACGGTTTTATATAGCGACCGTGTGGCCTCGACCCTGCTCACTTTTGCAATGAATTGACTGGGTGAGATTCTTCTTAAATGGCGTGGCGCCTGTTCGAGTGATTCTCGAAGATTTTGACTTTCTGCTTTTTGTTTCTTTTAAGTTTTTATAAAAATTATGTCAATAATGTCGCATAAAACTAGCTTTGCAATGAAGTTATAAAATTGAGATGCTTAAGACAGGGGCGTAGCAATAGATTGTGCAGGTAGTGCAAAGCACAAGGGCCCACGAGGCCAGGGGCCGCCTGGGCCCCCAAGGGGCCAAGGCCCGGTTGCTCAATTACGTAAAGCAAAATAGCCAAAATTCAGTTTGCACAAGGGCCCTAGGAAGGCTAGCTACGCCACTGGCTTAAGATATCATTAACTTAAGTAGAAATGTGATTTTGTCCGTCAAAGGAACAAAGTAACCCCGTGGAGAGTCTATTTCAACGGGGAATGAAATAAATATTACACAGGATTCTTTGTTTCAGAATATAGTCTTCGGGGCGAATTTATCCTAAAATAGATTCTTCGGAGAGAATCTGTTCCAAAACAGATTCCAAGGGGAGACTCTTAAGGAACAGACCGCTGTTTGGGGCAGCGGCGCCCTTTCATTGAGCGTTCGTTCTCCACAGCTTCCATCCACAAATCTCGCAAAATATAAATCTAGTTGCTATGGAAAATAAAACCTTCGCCGAGTAGCATAAAGCTGGTAATTATTTTACAGTTGCTGTTAGTCTCGTTGGAAATTCTCTGACAATGCCAGACGGAACTAAACTACGGGTGCAGTCCATTCAGACACTTCATCACCAGCAACAGACTCTTGACCACCAGCAATTGGATCACTGTGCTGATTACAATAAAAACGACAGCAGTGAAGAAAAAAGTACCGGTAGTACCCGAAAGAGCTTCATCGGAACAAGAAGAAATGAAAGAAATGAAGATAGCGATGAAGATAACGGTACCGGAAGTACCAGAAAGAGCTTCAATGGAACAAGAAGAAATGAAAGAAATGAAGATAGCGATGAAGATAACGGTACCGCAAGTACCCGAAAGAGCTTCATCGGAACAAGAAGAAATGAAAGAAATGAAGATAGCGATGAAGATAACGGTACCGGAAGTACCCGAAAGAGCTTCAATGGAACAAGAAGAAATGAAAGAAATGAAGATAGCGATGAAGATAACGGTACCGCAAGTACCCGAAAGAGCTTCAATGGAACAAGAAGAAATGAAAGAAATGAAGATAGCGATGAAGATAACGGTACCGGAAGTACCAGAAAGAGCTTCAATGGAACAAGAAGAAATGAAAGAAATGAAGATAGCGATGAAGATAACGGTACCGCAAGTACCCGAAAGAGCTTCAATGGAACAAGAAGAAATGAAAGAAATGAAGATAGCGATGAAGATAACGGTACCGCAAGTACCCGAAAGAGCTTCAATGGAACAAGAAGAAATGAAAGAAATGAAGATAGCGATGAAGATAACGGTACCGCAAGTACCCGAAAGAGCTTCAATGGAACAAGAAGAAATGAAAGAAATGAAGATAGCGATGAAGATAACGGTACCGGAAGTACCAGAAAGAGCTTCAATGGAACAAGAAGAAATGAAAGAAATGAAGATAGCGATGAAGATAACGGTACCGCAAGTACCCGAAAGAGCTTCAATGGAACAAGAAGAAATGAAAGAAATGAAGATAGCGATGAAGATAACGGTACCGCAAGTACCAGAAAGAGCTTCAATGGAACAAGAAGAAATGAAAGAAATGAAGATAGCGATGAAGATAACGGTACCGGAAGTACCAGAAAGAGCTTCAATGGAACAAGAAGATACGAGAGAAATGAAGATAGCGATAAAGATAACAGTACTGGAAGTGCCCAGGAAGAAACAAGCAGAAACAAGAGATACGAGGAAGGGAAAGATCACAGGAGAGGAAAACGGAACACCGACAGCAAACGCAGCAGCACCAAAGACTTCAATAAGAAAAAAGATGCTGAAACTCAGAACGAGTTTTCTGATCAGTCGAACGTTTCTTCAAATCGTACAGAAATCAAAGAAATTTCGTTCAGCCTGGAAAAACTGAAGCTAATTCGACAAGTTTTAGACTTCAATTCCAAACCATTCACAAGTGTAGAGTTTGATGAAAATCGCCAAACAATAACCGTTCATGGAACAGCGGATGAGATTGCGACCGTCACACTTCGGCTCTACGAAATTACGAACAAAGCCGTTTATGAAGCTATTGATGTTCCTAAACAAGTCGAGGAACTCGTGCTGTCTACGAGAGGAGAAAGTTGGCTGAATAAAGAATTCTTAAAGCGCCACCTTCCGGCTGTTTGTTACAACTTAGGCAACAGGGCGAGTATCATAGCGAAAGATGAAGAAACGCTCGTGTCTGCTTGTGAACTATTGGCAGACATTCTTATAGTGGAAGAACTGAATTTCGATGGAAGTCATCTGCCTTATTTGCGATCGCTGACTTGGACGGAATACGTCGAGGCAACCGAATCTTCGAGAATGGTTTCCATTACGATAGAAGAATTGTCATCTGTTGTCATGATTACAGGATACACGAATGACGTTCATGATTGCGTCACAGAGGTGCGAGAACATCTTAAGGCGAACGCTAGCACGACTCATGACATGAACTGCGAATCAAGAGTTGTGAGTTTGTTCAAGAGTCAGGCGAATGCTGTAACAGCAGGTATCAGCCAGGTAGCAAGGTATGCACCTAATATTGTTGTTTAGGCTAGCAAGGAGCACCTTCGAGAAATACTCGGAGGGTGTTATTAAAATGCTCAGATACATTCACATACATACATACATGCATACATACATGCATACATACATACATACATACATACATACATACATCATACATACATCCATCCATACATACAAACATGCATTATATCAAAAGTAAGTCTATTCTTATTGATGCAAATAGATTCGATTATGTATCATTGCTTATTAATCTCCTATAAGTTCACATTTTGGCCAGACTATACATACAGGTGCCTGCCCATTATGTTAACTTTCTTTTATTTCGACTTATTTTTGTTTTCTGTTCCTCTGTATCAAATTTTAGTTCAACAGTTCAGTTGGATTTTGATGTAAAGGAAGGCGTCATCAGACTAAGCGGACTTCGGAGTGACGTCGAAGAAGCTGTTAAACTGATAGAAGCCAATTTCATAAGTGTTGTGCGTCATGACAAATACGAAGTTAACATCCCGGGTATAATAAACTGTCGAATTCCACTTGCATCTAATCTGGACAGTGAGATTCTTAACGCTTAAACGTAGGCCTAATTTATGTTGCGCTTTACATTCTAGGGTCTGAAGCGCTATGTGAGTGAGTGTAAACTTGAAGTTGTCTAATTGCTGGCATTGGTTTTTTCTACCCTGACTGTTGTTATCTTACCTGTACTTGCCTTGCAAATGTATCATTTCGCTTAGTGATCTTCTGATTTCTACCGCGCCCAAAAAGCTAAGTCGCGGAATCCAGCTTCTTTACAGGCGTTCTGTCAAATCAAAACTGGTAAGGCAGGTAAGGTCAGAGTCGGTTTCGGATTGATATCCAAAGGTAAGGCAGGTAAACAGACGGACCACTACAGTGGATTGCTTTGGGAGTTGAAGCGGCGTGAAAGATACAAAGAACATGAGATGTATTAGAGGTATGTAGGAGTTCTGTCTTACCCAATTCCATCATTACAAAACAAATTAAGACAGAGTTGGGCGAGACAGTAGAACTACATACCTCCAGTGATCCTAATGGCCGTTCTTTGAGTTAGTCCTATTTGTTCGCGCTTACGAACTTATGTTTCGCCAATTGCTTTATGGTTTAAGCCGGTGTTGAATGTCAGGTTTTCTTGTTTTTTACTATTGTGTGCTGTTCTGTTTCTAGGTTTCAGTGATGTTATGTTTAAAAGGAACCAGAGTGCTGGCGGTGATCTTATTGATTTACTTGAACTCAAATATCAATGTGTAATAGAAGTCGGGGAACAATCTGGAAGGTAAGATTACTATGTATACACGTATATATATACATAAGATACAATTCCTATTAAATAATGTAAATAAAAATTATTGGTAGCTTAATGCCCCGGTGTCTAATGCAGAAGGCATCAGCTGATGCATGGCCACCAAAGCTAAGCCGCAATCATGTCAATATCCAGAAGGTCAGTAATTAGATAAACAAATGAGCAGAAGTTAATATATTCCTTTTATGTTTCCTTAAACGACTTTCCAATTTTTATTTTTATGGTTTCATGGTGGAAACTATTACAATAATCAAAAGCGTGTTTTCAGATTTCATTTTAGAATCTCGACTTAGAGATCAGTGATCTTTCTAGCCTACAGCCTGTTTATTGTTTATTGCTCCAAAAAAACAGAATAAAACATTGCAAATGTAAATGACACAAACACTTATTTGGATGCAAAGGTCTACCCAAAAGAGGCCAAGGTCCCGCTAATTTAGGGCAGCCTATAACACAATAATATATCGATGGCTAATTATTTAGGCCTATATACGAGCAGCTAATCAATTCTTAACTAAAATTAGGTTTTGTTTTAAAATTAAATTTCAGACTTGAAAGTGATTTTGATTTGCATCATCCTCGTAGACGTGGCGCTATACAAGTTCTTCAGGGTGATATAGTCAGCTTCCAGGTAGGCTTCTACTTCCTTTGGTTGGGGTCTGCGTATCCGTCGGATAGGCTCTACGTGTGTGTGGGAGCCCACCATTGGTGACTTTTCGAGTCAGTTTCTCTTGATGTGACGCTGTCCAAATTTCAATTGCATATATAAAATTACAATTACAAAATACTGATACGATAATCTCTGTGTTTTGAGATAACAAACTGGTATCTTTTGTTACTCATGCGACTTGGGCTCAGACTTTGAGACCCGGTCCCTACAGAAATAAATCAAGTCCGTTATAAATGCGAGGAAATGGGGGCCGCAGAATTTCAGCAAGTGTAAGATACCCTCAAGGTCTGAATCTGGCCCCTCTGCGTCCCATAATTGGGAAAACAGTAAACAAATGAATTCAGCAAAATGCAAGGGAAGAAACATCATATCATTTGCCTTTATTTTGCTCATCGTAATTGTATAAAATTCATGTTACAAGTTCTACCTCTTGGTAAATAGACGTTTGCTTACAGTATATTACAATACAACACCAGATTTGTTTGTCAGATGGCGGAAGTTTTAGTGAATCCAGTTGTGAAGACCGGAGGTACTGTGATGCGATGCTTTCTGAGAGCTGGAGGAGAGAAGCTGGACCAGGTATTTTAGGCCATTCTACCTACCTCACGTAGTTCTTCATAGTTTCAGATAAAGGATTACGTAGTTTAAGCTTCGTGTATATGGACATTAAATTTTACAGAGCCTTCTAAGTAGCGTCTCGTATTGAATGCCAGTGGTATACGCAAAAAAATGATATGGTTAGAGTTTGTCATTGAAGTTTGCATATTCAAATCATAATTTTTCACTTTTCTGCTTTGCCGAGGCTGGTTTTGGAGCTCCTCTAAGCAGACGTAGAAAATTGGCGCTCTTATGTATTTTGTCTTAATCGTAATCATAATCTCGAAGATGTCTAAAGCGCTACTTAAAAGCTTAGTACATGGCACAATCTTATTCACAAATGCTGCTTCACGAGCAGAGGTTGTCAGAGATACCGTAAGAAGGTGGCCTACAGGATCTGTTTACGGGGAGACCATAAGTACATTACACCATACAATACACTGGGAAATCTGCTACACGCATAAGACTATCTGTAGCTAAGAAACGATCATATATAGGCCTAACAGTTTTGGTCGTATTTTTATACGAAATGATCTATTAAATTATTATTGTAGGAATTAAAGCGCATGGGTCACCCAGAGCGTTTCGGATATGACGTCATCGCGACACGCGCTTACGAACAACTAAAGGCGAAGTTCATCTTCCACGCTGCTGTCGGAAATAATCGAAATGGAGAAAGCACCGATGTATAAGTTTTGTCTGCATAGAACGAGTCATTAAATAGAACTACTGAATAAGCCTATTATTACCAGGCTGCAAGAAACTCTCGTTAAGCTACAGAGTCAGAAGTATACAATAAATAGGATGTCGAATAGTTACATTGACCATTGCTTGGCTGCTACTGTGAGAGGTTATTAAAAGACGCTACACAAATATTGATATACAAACTATTAATATAGTTATTAATATAGCTTAAGATACAAACGACTAATATAGCTACTAATATAGCTTAAGATAAGTTCTACTAACAGAGCTTAGCAAACTACTACCATAGCTATATAGATAGGGTTTTTCAGTTACTACATGGAGGTGGTTGCTTAATAAGGTGCTAAATAAATTTTCGGATGCAAATATCTTTACAGAGAATGTGTCGCCTCATAAGGAAATGTCTGGAGATGGCGGTAAAGCGTGAAGTTAAAAGTATTGCCTTTCCGACTCTGGGATGCGGTAAACTTGGCTTTCGTCCCCGTCAGGTCGTCGACTGCTTCGTAAAGGCCATTGAAAAATCCCACAGCGACCTAACGGTAAGCACACTATGTCTGTTCCGACAAAAACATCATATACTTTCAGCAGAAAATCTTAGGCTATATACGTGAAATTTGTACTCAGAAGTAGATGTGTTTTTGTCTGTGTAACAATATTACAAGATCATTTTTACGACCGTGCGAGTAATAGATGGGCAAATTAAAGCCAAAGCCTTAAACTCTCGCAATCTCAAACAAACTTATGTAACGTCATTCAATGATTTGTCTTCGGAAAGCAAGAAGCTCTGCTTGTATTTAACTGTGCTTCCTTAAGGAAATAGCTGCATGCTTTACAATAAAAATGGCGTATGTTGCTAATTATGACCTTGTAATTATGCATTAAGTTTTGCTAAGTTAAATATTATGTCTTGCTAAATTAAATAGATATTCATCATTGCTCTCGAAGATGATCTTGTCAAAAAGTTTCAGTCACATATCACTCGGGCTTCTTCATCAAGATTCGGTGACGGTAAGTGCCATTTTTTTGTGTAAAACACTTTCTTACGAGCTTGAACCTCATAACGCTTCGCTACTTAACAACCGGAGAAGTTGGAGGTATACCCATTGTCAAGTAGTTTTCTGCCACGACGTTTCTCTTAGTTTTTAGCCTTTGAATAATTATTACAAAAGTACAAATATTAGTATTTTTCTGTTTAATATTGATTATAGTTACCTGTAGGCTACGTTGCATCTATCCAAGCTGTGATCTTCCAACTTATCGTATACAATAATCAACATCGAAGCTTGGCTTTCCTAACAAGCTATTAAACAAACTGAATCCATTCCCTACCGTTAAAAGTTTCATGTTGGATCCAGGTTTTTGGTGTTGTTGATGCTAACTGCTGTTCTTGCGATATTCAGAATCAAGAGGAAAAGCTACGGGTAGAGAAATGGAAAGGTCACACACCAGAAAACACTTTACTGCTCCCGATGCCGTTGTGTTTCATATAAGCGCATTAAGCGATGACGTCATACGTGACGTGAAGGAAGCGCTTGGGAAAAGGATCCGTGAAATGACAACAGAAGCTCCAATTCACGACAAGGCCATTGCTAAACTGAGCGGTGAAGCCCTAACCTTTATCAGGAAACTTCAGTCGTCGCATGTCACTATCAAAATAGGTAAAATCATTTAGCGAGTTCTCCGTCTTCTTAAAATAACCTCCTATTCTATTAGGCTACTTCAGTTTAACACATTCTTAAAAGCTCATTTTGGTTTCTGTATAGCTTATAGGCCCCTTTAAGCCTAATGTTCCATGATTTACCTCTGTATCTAACAAAATATTTGTCATTATGCTGTCTTTTTATGTTTTACTGTAAATACAATATTATATTGTATTAAAAAAAATCAATTTGAATTTGAAAAATTGGGTTCTATTGCATTTGTGTAATTCTGAATTAAGATTCATAGATGTATATTTCTGTGTTTCAGACAAGGAGAAGAGAACTATAACCGTAACAGGGGAGAAATCCGCGGCCGATGAAACCAGGCTGAAAATTTACAGCATCATCTACAAGGACTTGGCTAAACGCAAAAGCCAGGATAACTCCAACCGAGTTCCTATATATTGGTCAAGGCACAAGAGCTTACGACACGTACGACCGGGGACCACATGTACACGTGTCCGGCTCTCGCCTCGAAGTGTCTGGTACAGAGAGGTGTCACGTCTTGTCATGAAAACCTGGGAAGAGGACAAAGTTGGTCAGGGATGCGACGCGGCTGGTCTTAGGCCGCATAAGATCAGAATCCGTAACATTTTCTGTATTGAAAATCCAAAACGCTACAGCAGTTATATGGCAAAGAAGCAAGCTCACTGTAATCCATGTCCGAAAATAAACGAACTGCTAAAAGAACGCAGAGTTCAGACATCAAATTTGAGTATGTATATATATATATATATATGTAGGTTAGGCATGAGTATTTTAATTTTAATGTATATTAGGAGTTAAATATTATGGTATAATACTGAAAGTATACAAAGCTCGTCTAGCTTTGTCTAATCGTTGAACATGACGATTCGCTAGATACCCGGCTGTGAAGATGGCTAATACTCACGCGTCTTATTTTCCTTCATTTAAGCACATTGCTTACTTGCGTTGCACTTAAATGCTAAGCAAGTAAGATCGATGTTCTTGAATAGAGCAATTATAAGTTAGTCAATGAATAATTATGTAGGTTATGTAGCCTACATAAATGTGTATGGCAATTGCAAGCATGCAAGTCTGATGAAGCACTTTTCCTTTTAAACACACAATCTTAAAAATTCCAAGAGAATTCAGTTGCTTTTATTATTTCTTCTGTCAAGAACTTAGGAATCTCGAAGCGACTCTGTCGAAACACGTCAACGAGTGTTTCTTACTGCACGGAACCAAGGAAGATATTGTCGACTCAATTCAGGCAGAGGGGTTAGACTCACGACTGTCGGGAAGTGATGGCATGTTTGGCACTGGAACCTATTTCACGGAAAGTTCAACTAAGGCGGACCAATACGCAGGTAGAGACCTTTAAACATTTTTTCAGGAATTCAGGATTTAGAATAGAACCGATAATTCTGTGACTACAAACTTTAAACGTGAGTTCCGTTCAGTTTGGTAAGTCCATAGTATACGCATCTGTACACCTAGACTCCTAAAGTCGTGAAGTTCGATGTAAGTGTTCATTTTGAGTTGAGTGTAAGATCAGTGTCTTGGAACTTGAGTCTGAAAAGTTAATAGAGATATTAACGATTATTCACAAATTGACAAAGTGAATTAAATATTATAGAACTAGTGAACAGTTAGTCCTACTAAATTTTTGAATTCATCAGCGTTGATTATGTAGATCCATTCATAAATTCTTGCGCCTTTAAAGTGTTGTTAAAAGGTGGTGTATAAGTGTTCAGGTACATACATACATACGCACATGCATGCATACATACACATACATAGAATAGGTCATATGCGCTGTTGTGCCACAGATTCTAAGAAGCAAAGGGTTCCAGACGGTCATTCTCTGTACATGTACGTCTGTCGGGTTCTACTGGGAAGTCCCTTTGTGTGTCAGACGCCAACGCGGTTCAAGCGACCACCATGTAAGCAGCCTGGTTGCTTCAGCGATACGTGTGCCGGCCAGTCGCACAAATCTGTCGGCTTCTTCGATTCTGTGATCGGGACGCACAGGGCGGGTAACGTAAGGCTGCTCTTCCGAGAATTCATCATCTACCACCCGGACCAGAGTTATCCGGACTTTCTTGTGGAGTACGAACGAAAGTCAGAATGATTCCCATCGGCCGATTCTAACTTGCACTTATGAATCATGACACAATATCTGCAGTTTTGCGCTTTTGCGTGATTTGTAAAACGTATCTATACAGATACGTTGTATAGATGTAGGTACAGGTGGATACAATTATGTGCATTGACGCTGTGGAAATTTTGGCCAAATAAACGAATTTACTCAATTCTTCTGTCTCTTTCAAAAATGTTTGCGGACAGTTCAGCTTTTGCTTTCAGCTTTGCACTATTCATCTTTTAGTCTGTGAATGTATGTGTAGGCCTACAATTGCCGTAGATGTTTATAATTCAGTCTTTCAGTAGTCTGCCTAAACATTTAGCGCCAGGCAGTTAGGGTGCCTTCTTCAGTGACGTATTTAGAAATCGAAACGATGGGAAGAGACCGCGGTGGGGTGATTCTAATTTGAGTAATTGTGCGAACTTTAAAAGTGTGTACGTGTGGTAACTTGCAAAATAGTTTTACAATGAGTTGTGTTGCATCAATGTATATGTATGGAAATAGGGGCCAAGGAGTGTAGCACAAATCTGCTTTACCAGCAGCTTTGCACTAGGCCTACAATATGTCCTGATGCGTATAAACTATGCCTGGCTAACCATGCAAATTCCATATGCTGTTCCTACAGGGTGCAGCCACTTGAGTCAGATTACATCGTTGCATGATTGTATTCATACTCAGTACCTGCATAAAACAACTTTTTCGATAAACGTTTCCTGCTGAGCCTACAAAGAACACTTGAAAAGCAAAGAATCATTTTAAGGCCATGTGTACATCATGTATGCATACATGCATGCATGTATGCATAGATACATACCACATATACATAAACACCACACACACAGGCTACATACGACAACACAAAAGTGTCTAAGGTGCTTCATTTCACTAAGCTACAATTTGAAAACTGCTGCCAGTATCGGCTGCCCGCTGCCCATCAATCTAGGTTATTCATTCTATCACATGACATTGTAAACAGGTCCAGCTTTTGCTTTCGCATTTAGACCAAATATTCGCTTCGCAGCAGACATATGCAAGCAGTCTCTATATGTGGAACTGTATATTAGCTGGGTAACAGATAAGTACGCGTTTTTTCGTAAATTTTCGACTAGTGGTTAACGCTGGATTCGCATTTGTTTTTGTTGATTATAGTCAAGTATGTCCATCGTTCGGGATATTGAAAATCGCTTAAGTCTAGGTTGCTACGGAGAGGCGTTTTTATTCGAGTTAAACCATTGCAACATTATGGCGTCCAACCAGCTTTCCATAATGGCGACATAGCTTGTACCAACCTTGTTTCGTTATCATTATCTGTTATCTATCATCATCATTATTTATTATTATTATCTATAAAAATATTAATAATAATAATTATTATTATTATCATCATCATCATCATCATCATCATTATAATAATAATAATTATTATTATTATTATTATTTTGTTGTTGTTTTTGTTGTGATTGGTGCATTTGTTATCGTACTGTTGTGCTGACTTTAACGTCAAGTAATGCATGGTAAAAATTACGTGAAATTTTGTTAGTTACCGTTGAGTAGGCTTACTAAAATACCGTTCACTTTGGTTTAGGCTATGTTTTATTTGTCCTACATATGAAAACTTCCCACACAAGCAAGATAAGTTCCGGTTACTTAAATAGCCACAGTTCGAGTTAAAACAACGAAATACTAAACAAGCAAAATCGATATAACGGTATCTCAGGCTACGCCTGTTAGATGTAACGACATAATAAACTATTCTTTAGTTCTAACTAACAAAATTTATGTCGACTAATTTTACTGTTTCAAAATGAGAGCAGCAAACTTTGCAGCTCAACATTCGACCAAAATCGAACATAGATTAAGGATCAAACTTCAAAGATCTAGTTTCGTTATTAATATCTCTAATCTATCGTTATTGTTATTATTATTATTATTATTATCATTATTATTATTTATTGATTGCTGCGGATTGTATTAGCATCGTCATCATCATTGACCTTAAAATAATTATTTATCGTTTGCGTGTTCTGTGTAAACGTAAATGTAGGGTACATCATTTTCTAAAGCGACCACATGGCTTCGACCCCATTGATTTTTCAATAAATGAATGTTTAGTCTCAACATTAAACGATTCTCAAAGACATTTTTATGCAGGTGCAGAGTATAAATAAACGCTACTATGTCGTCTGACACGAGTGGCTGCAAAGTCATCATCTCGGGTATTCGAGGTCAAAGCGAGGATACCATAGTACTATTTCTCGAAAGCTCGCGTTACTGTCCGAAAGGCGGTACCGTAAACCATTTTGAGCAAATATCAGAAGACAAGGCAGTTGTTACATTTGAAGACAGTCAAGGTGAACATCAGCATCTCTTGTTTATGTCACTGTGCTATGCATTTTTTTTACAAATGTAGCTGATGTGAAAAAGCTGGTTACCTGTTCTTTTGCATATAGTATTTTCTTAAATGTGTTTTATTTCCTTACTGGTATATATTAAGTAATCCTTATGGAAGAAATGCCTCATGATATTCTTTCATTGCTTACACTTGTTTAAAAAACACATACGTACCTATTCGAACTCAGTATCCGTTAGTTAAGTTCGTTTTCTTTCTTGGATTGGTGTTTCAGTTGCATTTCTGCCAGCTCTAAAATAGTCAAAAACTTACGGTCTATAGTTAGACTGCTTTGAGTTGTCCATTCTTCTCGGGGCATACTCTAGGCGAGCGTAGCCCTACCGATAACGAGGCGCAAACCCTTCCTGTCTGGGCCTTATTCCAAGCAGAACGGAGCAGAAAACCACAACATTCTAGGTTCTTTTTCACTACTCTAGTCCATGTAGTCTTGGTCTGGCACGTGATATCTTCTTGACCTTGGAGGATTTATTCATTGCGCCCGTAGAGCTCTTCTATGGCCCTCATCAGGTGGAGGTTGGGCGACATGGTGAAAGAATGGGAGCATGCGTTCTTTGACGACGGAAGAAACTGGTACACATTCTGTCCTTGCTTTAATCTCCTCATTGGTGACATGGTCAGCATAGGAAACCCTGAGGATTCGCCTAAGGCTATATCACGACTCTGCTGATCTGTCGTGGTGGAGGAAAGACGAAAATCTCACCCGAGCTAAAAGGGTGTTTCTGCTTTTAATCACAACAACTATATTTACAACTACGTAAAATCTACTTTGAGAATCGCTTTAACAACAGTCTCTGAATCTGTTCGAGTTCCATCGTCGGCATGGTTCTTGTTGCCCCTCTGAGTTTCTCGAGTGTCCTTCTGAGTGAGGTCTAACACCTCCTTAATATAGGGTCCGATCCCTTTACCTACCTTAGATCTACTGTGGAGCGGTCCCCGCCAGATGTTCTCATTAACATCACCTTCGACGGCTAGATGCCAGTTTGATCGGCGCACTAATGTCTTCAGCGACGGTCCGAGGGACTTCGCCATATGCCCTCGAAAACGGTCCTGTTCGACGGCTGGGCGCCCGTTTCATCGAGGAGCTGAAAACTTCAGCGACGGTCCGCGGGCCGCAGGTTGTCACATGTCAGTTCTGAAGGGGTCGGAGGTGCGCCGCGAGGGATGTCTATGATGTCTATTCAGTGTCTTTGGCGATCGGGGTTCGTCGTTCGCTCCTGTGCTCTCCAGACGTCCTCTTGAATCGGCAACTTCTTAGACGGCTGATATGATCGTGACGAATCATCCATAATGGCTGGCACGACAGTGACAAGCATCACATGTGAAAACTGTCGAGTTTCTTGTTGAGGGCCCCTGTGGTTGTCCATGCCTCGCAACTGTAAAGGAGTACTGGCAAGACGTACAGTTTGTAGAGCCTAAGCTTGGTATTAAGCTTGATACTGTATGTTGGAATCCATTCGTCATTGTACATTTATAGGCAGCTCAGTTAGAGCGTGACTTTTGTCCTTTCAGGTCTGTCATTTGTACAGCAAGACAGAGATACCGTGTAATTTCTTAATATGATGTTATTACTGGATTTATTAAGTAAACAAATGAATGAATATGTATGAGTTATAACCCCATTTTATCATTGGTTTCCACAGTTGCCGAGCGACTTGCTGAGCGCTTGTCTCTGCCCGATGGAACACAGATTAGAGTTGAACCATACAAAGAGAACCAGAGGTGGGACAAGTCTGCAGCGAACAAACATCGTGTTTCACCTGAAAGCAATAATTATTCAAGAAACGACAGAAGTGGCAATAAAAGCTCACACAACTGCAGCGGAAAATGGGAAGGTAACACCGACGTGAAAGAAACAAACTTTGGGTCTACCTGTGGTGGCATCACTCGGAACAAAGCGCAAGAGAGACTTCACAACAGCGATAGTAGCAGCAACTCCTCTGACATTGAAACACGTAACAGCTGGGGCCACAGCAGGAACCGCAACAGAAGTAGCGACAGAAGTAGCAGTGATAGCAGCAGTAGAGAACGAAACAGGAATAACGAATTGAAATCAAAGAGTCACAAAGGTAGCTCAAGACGCGTAGAAAGCTCACACAACTCCAGCGGAAAATGGAAAGGTAACATCCATCTGAAAGAAACAAAGTTTGGGTCAACCGGTAGTGGCATCACTCGGAACAAAGCACAAGAGATACGGCACAACAGCGCCAGTAGCAGCAACTCCTCTGACATTGAAACATTTAACAGCTGGACCCGCAGCAGGAACCGCAACAGAAGTAGCAATAGAAGTAGCAGTGATAGCGGCAGTAGAGAGCGAAGCCGAGCAGACAGCAAGAACCACGGTGGCAAGACTTCTGGCAAACACGGCGAAAGAAGACAATCAAGAAGCAGCAGTGGTAGTAGCAATGAAAGACAAACCAGGAGAAGCAAAGCTCAAAATACTAATACAAACAATGACACGAGCAAAGCAAGCTTTAAGCATTCAAATACACCCAAAATCAACTCCACACCAGAAACAAATCCTGCAATTACCAGGAGCGTCGAAACGCTTCAGTTTTCTTCCGAGAAACTTAAACTGATAAAACTGATTTGGGAATTGGACTCGCTGAGTACAACGTGCAACTGCAGTGTGAAGTTCGACGAACAGAATCACACCGTAGCAGTAGAAGGCGCGAACAGTGATATTCAAGCAGTAAAACTAAGTCTTCACGAAATGGCTCTTAATTCAGAAACGCAGAGAGTAAATATCGTTCCGCAAATCCAGGATCTTCTTACTTCTGCTAGAGGTGAAACATGGTTGACGGAAGAATTTTGTAAGCGACGCATCGCGGCTCTTATTTATATCAAAGACGGCGCAACAAGTCTGATCGCAAGAAACAAGGACACTCTGAGCTCTGCGAACAACCTCTTTAAACAATTTGTCTCGAAACAGAGCATCTCTTTTGATGATTGTCACAGATGTTTCCTACAGTCACCTCCTTGGTCTCAGAAAGTGCAAGCGATTGAAACATCTGCTCTGCTCTCCATACATACAGACTATTCCGGGAGGAAGATTGAAATTGCAGGACGTGCAAGTGATGTTGCTCTGTATGCAAATGAGATACGCGAATTGCTGAAAACAAATCGCACCAAAACCACTACCTTAAGATACAAGATCGGAGTTGTGCGCATGCTCCAGAAACAAGAAAGCTCCATTAACAAAGACATTCAGCAGGTTGTCAGGTACGCAAACCTTATCTAGCCCTATTTGTTCAATTTTTCATACCATACAGTAAAACCTAATATCGGCTCCTGCAATTGAGCAGCGAAATAATTTCAGACTTTACAAACGAAGAATTTCTTAGACGCCTGGGATCATTAATCGGAAACCTTTATGATCAAAACAGTCTTGTTAGCTAATGTCGTAAGCTAGGGTCTCGCTGATAAAGGCTGTCTGGGTCGGTCGCATGTACTTGATTAAAAAAATTTCTTGTAAGAGCAACCTTCAATTTCGCAAGAGGCAAATATTGACCTCTTAGGCCCCATGAGGTGAAATTATCCAAAAACACACAGTACACCAGGGACGTAACTTTGATCTAGAAAGTGCGGGGTATCAATATTTTCTCCTCCCTTTCATTTTCGCGTAATATTCAGGGTTTGTCTAATAGTACGAAAAGCCATTGGAGAATACCAAGCTCTTAGTACATTAAATGGGTACTGTTTATTCACGATATGAAAAAGTTGGGGGGTACGTTTCCCAACAGTCCAAAACGTGGGGGTACGGGTTTATTGCGCCTCCCTTTAATTTGCATTTGCTTTGTGGTTGTTGTGTCTGTCGTGTACATACTTGCTGAACTAGCTTTCAATTTACAGACTAGGTATTATAGTTAGACAAGACTTAGTTTTAAATGCTTAAATCTAGAGTAATCTTAAGCCGGCCAACAGTAAAATAAGTAGGTAATTAAACATTGAAGCCAGCTTTTATAATTAGTTGATTTTAAATTACGCTTTATGGAAATTTGCTGTGTTTTGACTGAGGATTTCCATTAAAGCCAGTTATTCCACAAGATCGGATCTCACCGTTACAAAGTACATTTAGGACGACGGCCATAATCTTGCAGTCGACCGTTTACCATGAAATTGCAATGCTGAGCATGACTTCGTATAGGCCTAATTGGATGTCCGGCATAGATCTGCAGGCGAACTTCGGGCAAACTGTATAAGCGTAAAACTTTCGAGTTGCCTTAGTCTTACGCTGGCCATGAACGGTTAAAGGTTCCAGAAGGACGCCTGCGTATTTCTCCGAGTGATATATCGAAATTGGTAGATGAAATGAGCTTAATTGCCGAGTGACTCGTTTCAGGTGAAGTTTAAGTTGTAAGCATAGCAGCATTACGATTTATCGATCCAATCTGTCGATTGTTGTTGAGAGGGACTTTATGAATTACATCGTTTAGCCTTGTTTTTGGCTGAATCGTCGAGTGCGAACGCATCATTTGTTTAAGAAACTATCAGATAACTAGTCGCTGAGTTAAATTTACCAACGGTGGAACTTTTCATCGCGTTTTCTTCGAAAAAACGCAGAATTTTACGATGAGTTGAGGGTAATCTAATGTTGGCTGGAGAGAACGCCATTTTGTCAGCGTAGCTTCGAAAGCCTGTGAGGTAAAACTCACAGCCGCGCGAAGGGTGAAAGGTTTGACTACTCTACATCAGAAGAATCCAAGAAAAGACTGGAACTGAAAAGAATCGCATCTTGGGGAGGGAAATTAAATACTTTAATATCTTAGATTTAGTTAACTTGTTGGTCTTAAATAGATTGTTGCTATACTTTTCTTCGCTTAAATGTAAATGGACCGTTTGAACATTTACAGTCAAATTTCATAATAGTCATTTAAATGGTACTTTTATCATAACGAGCCAAAACGCCATTAATAACTTGCTTGAGTTTAGGTGTATTTCAGCATACAATCAATGCCTGTGACACATGGTGGGTTCAGACGCTTATGTGATTTATAGAGCTCAGGTAGGCTTCTAGCATTGAGTTAAGTAAGCTCAAGGAAGCTGAAACCGAAAGTACCTCCTCTACAACGGGTACCCCGAAACCCTTGAAAAATAAACCTATATACTAAACATATCTATGCTACAATATTACGCTCTGATTGTTTTTCCAAATAAATTAAAGTAAATATAACAAAATTAGCTTATGACTTTTTGAGATAGGGAGAATTAGTGAGTCGGCGTAATCTTCATCGCTTGCTTTTGTGTATTTGAGCAGTTCGCCAGTTCAATTGGAATTCGGTTGTCAAGAAGGGACTGTCAAAGTGATTGGATTAATTGATGAAGTGTCCAAAGCAGAGGACATCATTTGCAACAAGTTTACGAAGGCCATCCGTTATGGAACGCTTGAGATCTGTACACCAGGTACGTGTTTTCAGGAAGAAGGCTGTCTATAGCTAATCGTCGTTTCTATGCTGAGCTATTAACAGTCGTTAATAATGCCCAAATTTTATTACAAAGACCTTTGATCAATATATACTTTTATAGGGTTGGATCATAATGAATTATAACTTGGCCTTTTGGTGACTTGCTGAGTCAAATACTTCATTTAGTTTTAGTTTATATATCACTGTTGCTCCAGACAGTATACAGTTACAAGCCTCATATCACTATTTTATTTTTGGACACAATAAGTAGGTCTTCTAACACAATAAGTAGGTCTTCTAAGTAGATAGTTAATTGGCGGAGTAGTAATCAGCTAATAGGCCTATATATGTCATGCAATGAATCTATTTTACAATCCATTTCACTACAGGTTTTATTGCGTTCTTGTAGTCATTAAATGTATATTGGCCACTAATATTGGCCACTGAATAGTTATATTGACAAATAGCATCACAGCGATAAGATCTTCTTACCCCAATTTGCCTGAGTTAGGGAACAAATGTAAGCTAGAAAAGGAATTAAAACTGCTGACTTTGGACTTAGTTTGATGTCGTACTGCTTTCGTTAGGCCTGACAAAGGAAATGTTCCGAGCGAAACACAGCAAACAACGGGATGTTATCGAGTTACTTGAAAACAGACACAACTGCGTTATAGAAGTCAGAGGATGCAACAATCGGTTCGATTTTTCTACATTTCCGAATATAATAAGTAAAACTAAAATAGATATAAATATTATTATAAAAAGAAATATATATATAGGGCCTATATATTCTAAGATCTATTGGTTCTTCGAAGACCACCTATATTACCCTTTCTACATTGTGCAAAATTTTGTCATCGGTCAGTGATCAGCTACAGCATGCGGTGAAGAATCCTGCACGGTGCCATTGATTTCTGTTTCAGTTCGTCGGATCGTTCTCAGCAACAGGCCAAAGGTCGTACAGAGTCTCCATCAGCAGGAATTGAAGTGACTTTAGGAAATATCGTCCAGTTTCAAGTAATCATAAATCGTAAATTATAAAACTCGAAATGTTTACTTAAAAGATAAGCGCAGGGCATCAGCTTATTCAAGAGCCCGCCATGGAATTTTGTATGGTTTATTATGTTTTTTTTTTACTACCGTGAAGATCTTTCTCTAAGCTCTTGAACTCTCAGTTTGATACATCAAAATAATGTGACAACAGTCACAGATGAGCGTCTGGAAGGAGGCGACGTCGTATTCAAGTAGTATCTAGCAAATGCAGCAACATTTCTGATATTATGTGATATGAGATACTTGAATGTATATATCCGAATATTTATGTAGTGCATTCTAATACCTCTTGAAAGATACTTGTACATGATGTAATTATCTGTGCTATGTAACCGTCTTGTTTTTTGTAGGTTTGCTGTTGTAAATGTATTTGTCTGTTTCCCTTTTAAGGCCGATGTACTGGTAAACACAATCGCAGATGTGGATCTATCGAGAGGAGGAGTGGTGTTAAAGCAGTTTCTGGAAGCAGGAGCTCCGAAATTGCAACAAGTATGTACATATCTCTCAAAAACCTATTAATTTATAGGAAGTTTAAAAATTTAATTGATACTCTTTCGGCTGTATATCTAAGAACTTTAATTTGTAGTGGTTTCTTTTTGTGTTATTCTATCATGCAAATATGTGAGTAGATGCATGGTACTGTGATATGTTTCACTTCGTTAAATTCACCTCACTACAATTCAGTTCACTTTGTTCTTGCTATAATGTATTATACAATCGAGATGATCTCAAAATCGCCATTCCCATTCATTTCTTTATCATATTGTGTAGTTTCTACAACGCAATTAATAATATATTTCGAAGCAGTAGTATTACTGGTGAAGCCATGTCCAAAGTACTAGATCAGTAAGAATTCCCGATTCATCAGTGAAAAACAACTTTTGGAATGTAGTCTACTTGTCAATTCATTTTCTAATGTATGCGGTTCGTGCCCTGCCAGTTGCAAGTGTCATTATCAGCGAAATAAAGAGTCATTAGAGCGCCATTAAAACTTGTTTGCGGACAGACATTAACAGTGTCGGCCTAGCAAAACTTGGCCCGTCCAAAACCGGTTCAATTTGTCAGTGGTTCTTGTCACTGATGAAAGAATATTTGATTATCAGATCTGTTAATATTTAATAAGAGTCGTTGTAACTTTGTGCTGCACCGCCTTGTAGTCAGAATGTGGCTCCTCATCCTTATAATAAAATAAAGGTTCGTTTACTAATGCCATATATGTTTACATAGGTCTGTATCTAATTTGCAAACTGACTAAATTCTGTTCATACGGTTTAGGACCTACAGCAGGCAGGAATACCACAGGTATTCGGGAATGATGTCATCGCTACGGAGGCCCATGGAAAATTGAAGTCTAAATTCATCTTCCATGCTGCTATTAGAAAATATCAGAACCAAGATAGTATAGAGGTAATTAATGCAAATGGCGAATCAATATTTGCTAAGTAATTACTTAATTTGAACTATTACCTCTCTGGACTGACTTTACTTGGCCCTTTGGGACATAGCACCTAAGGGTAAAGAACAATTAATTATGTATTTTAGTGTTAAGTGTACACAACCACACACAATCCACCATAACAGCTGCTCTCACCCTTCTCTCTCCCCCCTCTCTCTCTGGTCTTCTGGCAACTAGGCTTGGTTCTTGACATGACATCTTTGGACAACCCCACAGACTTGGCGCAGCGCTTGTGAATAAGCTGGTGCTGTGCGCTTAGCTTTTAAGTCGCGCTTTAGAAATTTCGAGTTTACGATTACGATTAAGTGTATGTATGCATGTATATCTGGATATGTATTCAGCGCCTTTCAAATAATCTCTCTACTTTTTTAACTGTCATAATTTTAGCGTTCTAGTGTTTTTCAAATGTCTGTCGTAGGTTCAAATATGTTCTTCACTGACGAATAGGAAAGTTTTACTGATCCAGTTAATGCTTTTGCACATGACTTTACTAATAAACACCACCGATTCTGAATAAAGTACTATTTTCGTTGTAGAAACTACACAACACGATAAGGAAATGTCTGGAGATGGCAGCCAGTCGAAAAGTGTCCACCATTGCATTTCCGACTCTGGGAAGCGGCAGACTAGGATTCAATCCAGCAGATGTCGTTGAATGTTTTGTTCGAGCAAAGCAGTCTACACAAACAAACATCAAGGTGACACACTGTACTGCTGTATTCTGATTTTTAATGAATGATTGTTGCAGAAATGTCTCGCATTCTGAAAGAAGAATGCTCCAAATTGATGGAGAATGGGCATGAAACAGAATTTTGAGTTCGTAGAGGTTAATTGGCGTTGTGGAAGATCCCTAATGAATTTGCTCCTTAATGGTAGGTTTCAAATCCCTGTGGACCATGTGCAGTTGACAATCAGGCCTAGTCAATTTTAACTTATATATTTCATAAATGAAAAGTAAGGATTGATGAACTTCTCTGGGAACTAACTGCCTTACTGTGCCTGACTGCATCACCTTAAAAATAGTACTTGCTAAAATTAGACACAGTTCCAGGCCGTAACTCTCTCCGGTCGGCCGTCCATGGATGCCTCATTGTCCTGTGTATGCGTACTTCTATGGCTCAGCGTAGAAGCTTTGCCTTTGTTGGATCTACTAGCTGGAATAGCCTTTCTCGTGAGTTGCGATTCGAGATCCTCAGTTTTCCCGTTCCACAGTTTCGCAGGCGCCTGGATTCTGTCTTAGCTTTAACTGTTCTGGGTCGGGAGAGTCCCTGATGAGTTTATTCTTGAAACGGCGCTTTATAAATGTCAAATTACAATTACAACTACTTAGGTCAGGTGAATGATGATTAAACAACCATGGCGGCCGAGAACAAAATTTTGAAATAGTGTCTGTTCTTTTTTAAGATTTTCACTCGTTATAGGCTTCTTATACGGTTATGTATAAGCAATAACTTGAACGAATGGAAAAAATCAATACTAGTGATCTTGCACAAGAAGGGTAGCGCACTGGACTGCAGCAATTACAGAACGATTGCGCTAATAAGTCACTTGGGAAAAGTAATGATGGCAATATTGACAGAAAGACTAAGAGGGAAGACAGAGGAGTATATGGCAGATGAACAGGCAGGGTTCAGAAAAGATAGAAGCACAGTACAACAAATACTAGCACTGAGACTGATAGGAGAAAAAGCGAGAAGAAAAAACATCCCAATATATAACTGTTTCATCGACTTCAGTAAGGCTTTTGACAGCATAGATCAGAACATAACTTGGGCGGCTATTGCATCATTTGGGGTGGACAAGAAACTGACACGCCTGCTAAAGGAAATAAATGGAAACGCAACAGCGGCAGTACGGATTGGGAACGAGAAGGGAAATTGGTTTAAAACAAGCAGAGGTACAAGACAAGGGGACCCAATATCCCCAAGCTCCTTTATCATACTATTGGAAAGAGTCTTGGATAAGATAAGAGATAAAGAAGATAGGGTAGTAATAAGCGGAACAGGAATCAACAACCTGTGTTTTGCAGATGACATTGACTTGATCGAAAGAGACGAGGAACGACTGGAAACAACAGCGCAAGCTCTGAATGAAGAAGGAAAGAGATATGGGTTAACCATGAACTTCGAAAAAACCAAAACTCTAGTATTCGGAGAAAAGGACCACAGAAAGAAACTAGTCATTGATGGAAACCAACTGGAGAATGTGGAAAAGTTCACATATCTCGGGAGCAACACGACGTATGACCTAGACAGCAGAAAGGAAGTATGGACAAGGATAGCAAGGGCTGCAGTAACACTAAAGGCGATGGATAAAATCTGGAGAAGTAAAGCGATAAAATTGGAAACTAAGGTGAAAGTACTAAAGACGTGCATCTTCAGCGGAGTGCTCTACGGATGCGAGTCCTGGGTGGTAACAAAGGATATAGAGCAAAGGATGCTGTCTTTTGAAAGAAAGTGCTATCGAAAGATTTTGGGAATAGGCTGGACACAAAAGGTCACAAACACAGAGCTATACAAACGAATACGCCCTAAGGAAACCATCATGCAGAACCTGATCAAGAGAAAGCTGAAACTTTTTGGACATATCTGCAGAATGAAGGATGATCGGAAAATAAAAACACTAATGTTTGGTAGGATGGAGGGGACAAATCGAAGAGGAAGGCCACACAGGGAATGGCTGGATGACATCATCGGGTGGGGAGGAGCATCACTCCAAGAGCTGAGTCACACGGCAATGGACAGGGAGCGATGGAAGAACTTGGTGAAGACGGCAGCGGACACCTACGGGCGCTGAGCCCATGGTTCTTGATGATGATGATGATGAATAACTTGAACAGTTGTGCATTTGATAAAATCTATTACTCTACTTTTAGTAATTAATCAGAATTCCAATCTGATAATTTGGTCAAATTTTACAACAGTGTGTTAGCATTAGTCCCTGAGTGTATACACATGTAGTGTAGCGTGCGTGTGCGTGTGGGTGTGTCTGGAGTTAGTTAATTAGTTAGTTAGTTAGTTAGTTAGTTAGTTAGTTAGATAGATAGATAGATAGATAGATAGATAGATAGATAGATAGATAGATAGACAGATAGACAGACAGACAGACAGAGAGACAGATAGACAGATAGACAGATAGACAGATAGACAGATAGACAGATAGACAGATAGACAGATAGACAGATAGACAGATAGACAGATAGACAGATAGACAGATAGACAGATAGACAGATAGACAGATAGACAGATAGACAGATAGACAGATAGACAGATAGACAGATAGACAGATAGACAGATAGACAGATAGACAGATAGACAGATAGACAGATAGACAGATAGACAGATAGACAGATAGAGAGATAGATAGATAGATAGATAGATAGATAGATAGATAGATAGATAGATAGATAGATAGATAGATAGATAGATAGATAGATAGATAGATAGATAGATAGATAGATAGATAGATAGATAGATAGATAGATAGATAGATAGATAGATAGATAGATAGATAGATAGATAGATAGATAGATAGATAGATAGATAGATAGAGAGCAAGAGAGAGAGCAAGGAAGAGACGAAGAATAGACTCATATAGTTAATTTGAGAACACCGTGACTCTCTTTATTTATCATTGGGCTTAGTCAGTCCTGAGCCTATAGTCCTGAGCCAATGTATGGTCTTTCCTGTGACTAAGCAGTGCAAAGCGAGCGTTAAGACCGTTGCATTAACCTCAGTCCGTACCGACGATTTACTGTCGCCGACTTACGACGAATAAACAACTTCAACTTCAGGTCCTGTTCTTTGTCTCGTCTTGTTGTATTTGGTTGACCATCCACGATATTCGACCCGCTGGCCCATATGGGTCGCGCCGCCATACACATATTCTACACATTTTAAAATTTTAAAATCAACTTATGTTTGAGTTGAAGAATCTGCAAGGGGCAAACGAAATAGCCAGGCTGAGAAGAGGTTTGTAGTCTACTGTCCGTACTGTAGTACAATTGCCAACCAAGTTTCAGGTGGCCGCTTACTCAGTCTCAGCCTGTTCAACAATCTTGATATTATGATTAATTCAAAGTAGTTGTCGTTCAAATGGCCGTGTTGCTTCGTTCGCAGATATTTATTGTGGCTGTTGATGATCATGCGCATGGAGTATTTAAATCATGCCTTGCAAACGCTTCATCAGAAACCTTGGAAAGCGGTAAGTTATCGTTTCTGTTATAGTTGAACATCTGCAATGTTTCATCACACTGAATTTTGTTTATATCCATGGCAGAATCAGCTGCGTTGTTGAATTCAATTAAAAATTTCCAAGCACTATTTATCTCGGATTTTCAATTCTTCGAAGTTCCTGACTCTGTTTAAGACTGACTTCGGATATAGGTCTATAGATTCAAAAAGGCCTATCTGAAGGTACGGTTGTTATGACAGAAAGTCTAATATCACTAAACTTCCATTTATACTAGACCTAATAAAAATTACATTTGATAATTATAACTAAGTGATTTTGGGCGAGTAAGTCTTAGGCTTTAATTTTATTAGGACTCAATCATTTACCAGATAGACAGTAGCCTAAAGAAAGGACCGCCGGAATGACCTACTACAGTAAAATAGTTAGCAATTCAGTACCAATTATATGGAATTTATTGAGCACATGGAAAATAATTAACACTGCGCCTATCAAAAAGGCGTTCAGAGCATAAAGGTAATTTCTAGAGTGCTACGCTTGTCATGAGTTGAGCTACAACAACATTTTCATCAACTAACCTGCTGATCAATATTCATGTAAAAACAATGTGTGCACTGATGTGATGTGGTCGATTTCTTTAAATTTTCAGAGGCAAGAGATTGCCAGCGAGGGGATATTAGGCCAATAGGAAGATGGTTTAAGGATTTGATTTTTGGAGACAAAAGACAGGAAAAGCCGTCAAGTGATAGTGAATCTGGTTCTTCGACTTCATTCAAAAATGTAATTGTATTTCATATAAATACAATGAATGACAAAGATCTTCGGATTGTGAAACAAAGTCTTAATGAAAAAATTATGGATATGCTAGACGAATTCACCACCAAAGATGACGTTCTTACAGTCCTTGACGATGTCGACATTTCGCGCATCAGATCCTTGCAAACATCAGATGTCGCCATGGATATAGGTAAATTGAAAATGTCTTCACCAGTTCTAGGACTCTAGAAAACTGTTGCTTGGTACGTTTAGTTCTTTTTCATTAATAGCAATTAGGAATTAGTGCATGTTCCATGAGCATTTATTTAAATTATCCTGCATAATTTTTGTTCTGTGCAGATCAAAAAAAAGGTACCATCAAGGTGAAAGGAGAGAGTTCAAAAGTTCAAGAAATAAAACTGCTAATCAATACTATAATTGCTAGCCTACGTGATATGGATCATTATCCAAGATACTGGACCAAGTATAAGTTTACTGACGATTCTGCTTCCAAGGCTGGAATCAAACGTGTGAGAATAAGCCCTACGAGCTCGTGGCATGCTGAAGTGTCGCATATGGTGATGGCCTCTTGGAATCAGAAAAAGGTTGGATTGGGACGCGACGCTGCCGGTTTAGGACCTCACGCAATGAAAATCCGAAATATCTACTGCATAGAAAACCCTATGTTGATGGAAAAGTACATGGGGAAAAGGAATCAACTGTCCAAGGAGGCTTCGCTAAAAAAGTTTAGTCCCGTTGGTGGCCTGAGAAATGAACAAGAGATCATTACAATGGAACTAGGCAAGTAACTTTACAATTTAGTTTATTTTTTGCCAAAACGTGGAGGTTAGGCGATAATTCAGTGGTAAATATGTCAGTGTGTAAACCAAGAGGTCGGGGGTTAAACTCCCTACCAGGGCAGAAAGATGTTTTTGTGATTTCTGCTCTACTATCATTTCCAAGTGAACTCAACCTACAAAATGAGAAATTAAATAAATCGTACACTGTTGATCGGTAGGAAGATCAGATGGCGAGGGTGAGGACTGGTCACCAGCTATCATATACCGAAACTAAGAAAGTCGCTTACACTTGATATCTGTGGCTGCCTCTCAGGTTTAGCTTAAGGAACTGCTCTCTCTTCGTTTGCCCAAATGCTAATATTAACAACAGTCTTGACATCAGTAATAATAATGAGGTTAATAATAATTTATTAATAATTATTTATTTAAAGCACTTTTACGCGCGCAATGTCAGTACATCTGAATCTGAGGCGCGGATATAATACAAAAATAATAAAACATATATTAGTAATAGACTTTATATTATAATATAATTTATAATTTCTATTAATCATAAATTATATTAATAATAGACTTTCTCTTAGATACATTACTAGACACACTTCTTCTAATTTTCTAGGACTTCGACACCTTTACAGTACACTGAACAGAGAAGTCAACGAGTACTTTTTATTGCACGGAACCAAGAAGGAGATAGTTGATCTAATTAATGGCGATGGACTGGACACTCGTATATGCGGAGACGAAACCCTGTTTGGCGTCGGGTCATATTTTGCTGAAAGCTCTACTAAGGCCGATCAGTATACAGGTACAACGAAGCACAAGTTATCAGAAGAATTTCGTTGCTTGAATCGTTGAATGAATGAATGAATGAATGAATATTAAGAGATTAACGTGCCAGGTATCAAAAATAATTTGAATCAGAGGCACGGTCAGTCGCTCAGGGGGAGACAGGCAGTAGCAAAAGAGGGAAAACTAGGTGATAGGTGAGTTGGCAAAATAGAAGGTTTTAAGTTGCCGTTTTAGGCGTGAGAGTGATGGAGCGGATCGGATAGAGAAAGGAATGTTGTTATAAATCATGGGTGAAGCCGAACTGAAGCACGTTCCCCAATGACTTTGCCCAAATAAGGTTATCGTTTCTTTCTTTATACTTTTCTGTACTGCCAGAAAACTGCTATATGAGTGTTAACATTATGCTGTCGGAGTTTGATTCTAAACTCGTCATGTGAAGACTGCAAGTTCTTTCTCAAATTGCGGAGCCTCAGAAAAATTTTGCCTTCTTGCTAGCTTAATGTTGATCGGGTCTTCTCCCAAAGAATCTGTGGTCCTTGCAATTATCGTCTGTTTCTGTTGTACCCTGTTTTCTCGTGTATTTGACCATCTGTCAGAAACAGTCTTTTATAGAAAACCGTTTAAGAAGGAATCGCACCTCTTTAGATTTCCTAGATATCCATGTTTTAGCTCCATTAATTGAGTGGTCTTAAAATACAATATTTAATATCCATATACACGAATAAGTACATGCATATATATATATATGAGGAATTCTGGTAAACAAAAACGCACATTGAAAGCATATTCCATGTTTTCATCTGCGAGTTTTGCACATTTTCATAACTATTGTCATTAGCACTTTTACGGATGTTACATGCAAAATCATCCATGCATGAAAATCGACGATTTACTATAATTATCTTACCTGTTTGATTGATGTTGTCTGCCTCGTTTTAGATCCGGTGGATAACCGAGTTGCCCTGGGTCAACCTCTTTATATGTACGTCTGTCGGGTGTTGCTTGGGAAGCCGTACATATGCGATGACCCAAAGAACGTGAAAGGCTTCAAGAGACCACCCTGTGTGCAGAGAAATTGTCACAAGGACAAGTGTGCTCATCCACCCGTTGGCCGTTTCGATTCTATCATTGGAACTCACCGACTCAACCCTCTACAAACTGGTCGCCTCCTTTTTAGAGAGTTTGTGGTCTTTCATCCGGATCAAAGCTACCCAGACTTTCTTGTTGAATATGAGAGAGTGAAATACCCGTAAGCTGTTTGGGTTTACCATCTTTATGTCAAAGTTTACTTTGTTTCAATTCTGTTGCATGTGACATAGCTGATGTCGGCTGTTACATTAAATTAAGCACATAATTAATACCCCCGAGCGTAGATTCAACTACAGCTATACTTTTTATTCACATAAAACATAGACGCATGCGAATACAAGAGAAACACTACAAAACAAACTAAGCCACTATGCTTAAAAATATTATTCAGTATTTTATAGACTATTCATTAATATGGTGTTTTAATTGTGCTAGGTAATATGATGTTGGCTGATGAGATATATAGTCATCTTTACGTGTTCATCATCAAAGACTTTGCGGATAATTAATTTAAGGGATACTTTAATATTTTTCTGTGCGGATACTTAAAGCAATGATGTCGGCTATGCCAAAGAAAATATCATGATATTATTGTTAATTTATTCCGGTATTGAAAATAAAGAAGCAACATCCAGAAATTTAAACACTCATCGCGAAAATCGTTTTTGCTGTACACTTATTTAATCTGTACTGTGCTTATAATTAACACAACAGCTTTGCAGACTAATTTATATAAGCAGCAGCAACAGCCCAACACAACTAATTCTAACGAATGTACACATGAGATGTTCACATGAATCAGCATCTTTGGTGAAAAAGTGTTCAATTTATAATGCTATCTGTCGCCAATCAATAAATACTTGATTCAGAAAATCGGCGAAGTTAATACACAGTTTTGATTGCATGCAGTAATTACTGACCCGAACTTTTCCCTGATAAAAAGACAAGCGTTGCATCGTCGAAGTGTTTGCAAAGGGAACAAATAATTCACTCCAGGCCGTGAAGCGAAGAAATTGGTGACCCGAGACGGGGCGATAGAACACCTGTTAGTAAGTTGGGTCATTTCCCATCGGACGTTGCTAGGGGACCTCAAGGAGGTCGCCTAAACTGGAATACTAAGGGACCTCAAGGCGTTCGCCTAAACTGATATACTAGGGCGTCAGTGTGAATGTGAATATGAACTTAATTCTTTATAAATGCCGTATGGGTCAGAATCTGACCCTAACCCTAACCCTTAAACCTAACCCTAACCCTTAAACCTAACCCTAAACCTAACCCTTAACCTAAACCTAAACGCTAACCCTAAACCTAACCCATTTTGCGGTCGATTTTTCACAACCACATTCAGAAACATTTACAGTTGGTCAAAGTCAGGAAAATGACAGTTTGGATCTATTATTTTGTCACCGAACATAATGATGTGTTCGTATGTTTGCTTTGCAGTATGTAACTCTTTAATTTCAGACAAAAAGTTCATCCCAACAGGAAACTCAGATTCAACGTCCGCAGCCATTTTGACTGTTTATAATAATCACGCGAGAGTCTGCGAGATCTCGCGCACTTGAGGTTCTCTAGCCCGCGCAATTACTGGACCTCCTTGAGGTCCCCTAGACACTTTGTTTCCCATCTGGGACCGCCAGACCCATACTGAACTCTTAAAACATAATTATGGGCTGTGGGATGGATACCCAAAGAAGCACATCATGCATTCCAATCAGAAGTATGATTTGCATCTTATGTACATTTGTACATACAAGCAGATACAATTATGTTTGTATGTGTGTATATATGCATGCGTATGTTTGTGGGTTTATGTATGTATATATATACCTGTATGTGTTTATGTATACATATGTATGTGTGTATGTATGCATATGTATTAGCAAACTGGGTTTTCTGGAAGAGAAAGGAAAGTTTATTTGACAGATTGAACAGCTCTATTATTTATGCAATTTAGTAACGAAAATCTGGAGGCCAATCACACCAGATCAAGTCTGGCAGTTAAATTACTGAGGCCCGAGCCGATCTGCCCTAAGGAATTTTAGGCTACGATTTGTAGAGAAAGCAATTTTGAGCCTGCTAGGCTATGTATCAGACTACATAGACACTGCATGGAGACTCACACAATGCATGGAGAAGTCATGAGATAAAGAATTAAGTCAATGTATGCGGAAGCTTAATGTTTAAGGTTAGGACAATGCCAAAATTGGGGGCTTTTTGACAACATTGAGAATTTTTGGGAGTCCCTTCAGTTGCGAAGATTTACTAAATATGTACAAATAGAAATACGCGTACGTGTTCAAGTATATAAATAATATGAAATTTCATCTCCTAAGCATATCTACGCTACATGCAGACTAATTCCTATATTTACCCAAGCTTCTGCTAGGCCCCAATTCTTGCACAGATTCGCACGCATAATAATCGCATAATTTTCTCGGCGGGTAGGCCTTAAGAGGCCTATGAAACTAGCCCTATAAACTGTGCATGGCTGATCACGTAAATTCCCTGCTCAGATCCTGCAGCCATTCGAGTCAGATAACATCGTTGCATTTATTCAAACTCCGTACTTGCAGAACATACAACTCTTTCGATTATCGTTTACCGCTGAGCCTACACAGAACACATGAATGGCAAAGAATTATTGAAAGGTCGTGTGTACGTCAAGAATACATAAATACATTTCCATTTAGGCCTACATTTAACTGCTGTTCTTGCATACATACATACATCATCATCATCATCATTTCATTCATTGCTTCACAAAAAACAACAGCATAAAATAAATTGCATAAAATGTGTGTGGGATACAACAGGCAGACCCAGGAAGAACCATGTTCCGCTATTATTTGGGACGCCTACGTCACATGGAATGCTATTTGAAATGACGAGTAATCAATTTAATAGGCCTATAGTCCAACTGGACTTGAGCAAACAGAACCTTTGAAACAAGAACCACAAAAATTAACTAACAAAATGAATTAATTTACATCAATTCACTTATACAGATCATTCAAATATGCCCGTATATAATGTTTAAATAATTTTATATTGGGCAGAATATGAATGTCATGAGATTAATTGTTCCATAAAGAAGGACCAACGCATTTAATAGAAAATAGACGAGTGTTTGTGCGGGCATAATTTCTATGATAATTAATTGATCTAGTATTATAAGTGTGTGTTACTCAAAGTTTAATAAAAAAATAACCAGAGAAGGCAGGAGGAAGTAAGTTATGTGCGAACCGATTCACCAATTTGTTATCTGAACAAATTAAAAAATATCTAGGTCATGAATTTTTCCCCCGTAGATGTGCATAATTAAATCAGTTCTTACACAGCCTACATACCACACCTACATTCATTCATATAGGACTAAAATTGTCTAAATGCGTGAAATAAAAACTGTCTAAGCTGCTTCATAATGAAGTAACTTTAAATAACTTTTAATAATTTTCACTCAAAATTTGGTAACAGTCAGTGTTGGCCGTCCACTAGACATTATAAACTACATGTTCAACTTTCACTTTCGCTTTTAGTACAGAAAATTCGCATCGCAACCACCTTACGCAGGGCAAATCCAATTTCTATATGTGGAACTGTATATTAGCTCAGTAACATACGAATACTCGTTTTTGGTAAATGTTTCGACTAGTGGTTAATACTGGATTCGCATTTGTTTTTGCTGAATATAGACAGATATTTTCCGTCCATCTTTTTGGATTTTGATGGTATCTGCTTACTTCTAGATTGATACGGAGAGGCGTTCTTGTTCGCGTTAAAACACTGCAACATTTTTGAATCACTTATGGCGACCAAATGAACTTTCCTTAATTGCGACATAGCATGTATAAAACCTAGTTTCATTATTATTATCTATTATCTATTTATTATTATTATTATTATTATTATTATTATTATTATTATTATATTTTGGTGGGTGCATGGGCTAGCAAGCAGATGTCGTTGTAGCACTAACTATCTGACTTTAACCTCAAATAATGCGTGGTTAAAATTTATGAAATTGTGTAAGTTATTTTTGAGTCAGCTTACTGAAGGAACATTCAGTTTGGCTTAGGCTACGTTTTATTAGGTCTACACCTGAAAACTTACTGGACAAGCTAGACATGTTCCCGTTTACTTTAGCCACTGTTCGAGTTAAAACATTGCAACGAAATACTAAACCAGCAAAATCGATGTAACGGTGTCTTAACCTGCACATGCTGCTGCGCAACATAATAAACTAGCGTTCAAGTCTAGCTAACAAAATTTGTCGAATAATTTTACTGGTTAAAATGAGAGCAGATTAATAACTGGCAAACTTTACAGCTCAACATTCGATCAAAATCGAACCATAGATTAAGGATCAACGATATGAGTTGCGGATTGTATTGGCATCGTCATCATCATTGACTTTAAAATAATTCTTTGTCGCTCACGTGCTCTGTGTAAATGTAAATGTACATGTTTTTTCAGACGACCGTATGGCCTCGACCCTGATCATTTTACAATCAATTTATGTGTAGGATCAGCAGTAAATAATTAACGAATAAGTTCTGTTTTATGCAGGTGCGGAGTATAAATAAAAGCAACTATGTCGTCTGGCTCGAGTGGCTGCAAAGTCATCATCTCGGGTATTCGAGGCCAGAGCCAGGATACCATAGTACTGTTTTTTGAAAACTCGCGTTACTGTCCACAAGGCGGCACCGTAAACCATTTTGAGGAGATATCAGAAGACAAGGCAGTTGTTACATTTGAAGACAGTCAAGGTGAACATCAGCATCTCTTCTTTTCTTCACAGTGCTGTGCAAATATTTTTACTAATGTAGTTGATGTCTAGTTGAAGTGAAAAAGCTGGTTACCTGTTCTTTTGCATATTGTATTTTCTTAAATACTGGTACAATGTATACATATTAAGTAATCCTTTTGGAATAAATTGCTGATGAATTTCGTTCATTGCCCACTATACACTTATTTAAAAAGCCCACGCATGCATATTTGAACTCAATATCCACTAGTTAAGTTTGATGTCTTCTTTCTTGGATTGGTGTTTTAGTTTCATTTCTGTCAGCTCTAAAATGGTAAAAATCTTATGGTCCAGTTAAACTGCTTTGAGTCGTCCATTTGTTATTGTCCTTTTATAGGTTGCTCCGTTAGAGCGTGACTTTTGTCCTTTCGGGTCTGCTATTTATATAGGAAGACAGAGATACCGTGTATATTGTTACTATGATGTTATTACTAGATTAATTAAATAAACAAATGAACGAATATGTATGAGTTATAATCAAGTGTAACACTGGTTTCCACAGTTGCCGATCGGCTTGATGAGCGCTTGTCTCTGCCCGATGGAACACAGGTTACAGTTGAACCATACAAAGAGAACCAGAGAGGTGACACGTCTCCAACTGCAGCGAACAAACATCATGTTTCACCTGAAAGCAATAATTATTCAAGAAACGACAAAAGTGGCAATAAAAACAGATCAAGCAATCTGGACAAATCACAAATATGGAATCATCCATCGATATTCGGGAGTCACGGCGATAGCTCTACACGCATGAAAGGCTCACACAACTCCAGCGGAAAATGGAAAGGTAACATCCATCTGAAAGAAACAAAGCTTGGGTCTACCGGTGATGGCATCAGTCGGAACAAAGCACAAGAGAGATTGCTCAACAGTGAGAGTAGCTGTAGCTCTGAACCTGAAACAAGGAGCCGCTGGAAGGACAGAGGGAGCCGCAGCAGAAGTAGCGACAGAAGTAGCAGTGATAGCAGCAGTAGAGAGCGAAGTCGAACAGAGAGCAAGAGCCATGGTGGAAATGCTCGTGGCAAACATGGCGGAAGGAGAAAAGCAAGGAGTGGCAGTACAGAGGGAAGCGTAGCTGTCAGCACAAGTCACAGTGGCAAGACTTCTGGCAAACACGGCGAAAGAAGACAATCAAGAAGCAGCAGTGGTAGTAGCAATGAAAGACAAACCAGGAGAAGCAAAGCTCAAAATACTAATACAAACAATGACACGAGCAAAGCAAGCTTTAAGCATTCAAATACACCCAAAATCAACTCCACACCAGAAGCAAATCCTACAATTACCAGGAGCGTCGAAACGCTTCAGTTTTCTTCCGAGAAACTTAAACTGATAAAATTGATTTGGGAATTGGACTCGCTGAGTACAACGTGCAACTGCAATGTGAAGTTCGACGAACAGAATCACACCGTAGCAGTAGAAGGCGCGAACAGTGATATTCAAGCAGTAAAACTAAGACTTTACGAAATGGCCATTAACTTCGAAACACAGAGAGTAAATATCGTTCCGCAAATCCAGGATCTTCTTACTTCTGCTAGAGGTGAAACATGGTTGACGGAAGAATTTTGTAAGCGACTCATCGCGGCTCTTGTTTATATCAAAGACGGCTCAGCCAGTCTGATCGCAAGAAACAAGGACACTCTGAGCTCTGCGGATAACCTCATTAAACAATTTGTCTCGAAACAAAACATCTCTTTCGATGATTGCCACAAATGTTTCCTACAGTCACCTCCTTGGCCTCAGAAAGTGCAAGCGATTGAAACGTCTGCCTTGCTCTCTATACAAACAGATTATTCCGGGAAGAAGATTGAAATTGCAGGACGTGCAAGTGATGTTGCTCTGTATGCAAATGAGATACGCGAATTGCTGAAAACAAATCGCACCAAAACCAGTACCTTAAGATACAAGATCGGAGTTGTGCGCATGCTCAAGAAACAAGAAAGCTCCATTAACAAAGAAATTCAGCAGATTGTCAGGTACGCAAACTTATATAGCCCTATTTGTTCATTTTTGTATACCACAAACGTTGTATTTAAAACCTAACATTGGCTCCTGCAATTGAGCTGCGAAATACTTTCAGAACTCTACAAACGAAGAATTGTTAAGACGCCTGAAATCGACTTGGAAACCTTTATGATCAATTAGCTCATTATTATTTAATCTAATGTCGTAAGCTAATATAGCGCTGATAAAACTGTATTTGCATCGGTCGCATGTAAACCTACATAATTAAAGAAATTCGCTTGCAAGGCTATCTTCAATTTCGCAAGAAACAAGTATTTATCTTTCATGAGGTGAAATTATCCAATAATACACAGTACAGCAGAGGCGTTACCTTGATCTATAAAATGCGGAGTACCAATTTTTTCCTTCCTTCCTTTTTCGCGTAATAATCATTGTTTGACATATATTTGAAGAGCCATTGCATGATGTTAAGCTTGAAGTACACTTAATAGGCATTGCTTATTTACGGTATGAAAAAGTGGGGGTACGTTATACCCCACAGTCTAAATATTGGGGTGCGGGTACCCCAAAACCCCAAACGTTACGCCTATATTGCAGAGTTAGATAAAATCATAAATATAGTTTTGCTGCAATATTACGTTTTAATTGATTTTCCATATAAAATTAGCGTAAATATAACAAAATTAGCTTATGACTTCTTGAGATGGGGAGAATAAGTGAATTGGCGTAATCGTTATCGCTTGCTTTCGTGTATTTGAGCAGCTCGCCAATTCAATTGGAATTCGGTTGTCAAGAAGGGAATGTCAAAGTTATTGGATTAATGGATGAAGTGTCTGTAGCCGAGGACATCATTTGCTACTTCACGAAGACCATCCATTATGGGACGCATGAGATCTGTACGCCTGGTACGTATTTTTAGTAAGAAGGTCACCTGTAGTTAATAGCCACTTCTATGCTGAGCTCTTAATAGTTGTAAACTAAGCACACACTTTTATTACAAAGACCTTTGATCAATGTATTTTAATGATGAATGATTGCAGCATAATAAATCACAACTTAGCCTGCTGATGACTTGCTGAGTCATTTTCGTTTTAGTTTATATAGCATTATTTCTGCAGACAATATGCAGTTACAAGCCTTGTATCACTATTGTATTTTTGGACACAATAAGTAGGTCCTCTATGTAGGTAGTTAATCGTTGATGGCGATGTATCATTTTATATATGATATGCATATATAGCTTCACCTTGAAAGCAAAATGTGCATACACAGACATGGAGCCAAAATTTGTGTATTCAGCAGCAAACACATAGGCCATTCAATAAATCTACTTTATAGGCCTAATCCACTTTGCAACAAGTTTTATTGCGTTCTTGTGGTCATTAAATGCATATTAGCCAACTAGTGTATTCAGCACTAAAGAGTTAATAATAATAATAATAATAATAATAATAATAATAATAATAATAATAATAATAATAATAATAAGACAATTGCTATAGCGCCGTAACACGGCTGAGGCCGAAGAAAAGGGCGCTGTACATAAGTTCAAGCGACAATAGAAAATTAACTACAGTCATGCGATAATTTAAATAGAAACGTTTTAAGCCCTTTCTTAAGCGTATCCAAGGACGGAGCGTTCTTCACATGGTCAGGAAGGCTATTCCACGCGGTGGGCCCGGCAATCGCAAAACCGCGTGGAAGACCGCGGGACCTGCAGTAGGTTCCTCGACTAGGACCGCAACCGACATCTGTTCTCGTTGTCTCCCACTCGAATACAAAATTCAGAGGTGTAGTCTGGCATGAGGCCAATCAGTGCTTTGTAGGTGATCAGACACAGTTTGTATGTGATCCGTTGAGGAACGCGCAGCCAGTGCAGATTGTCGCGCAGCAGGTCACTAATATGATCGATGGTGTCCCGCCGTAGATGAGACGTGCGGCGGAGTAGTATTGGCAGACAGCATCACAGCGATAAGACCTTCTTACCCCAATTTGCCTGAGTTATGGAACAAATGTAAGCTGGAGAAGGAGCTGAAATGCGGACTTCAGACTTAGTTTGAAATCGTACTGTTTTCATTAGGCCTGACAAAGGAAATGTTCCGAGCGAAACACAGCAAACAACGGGATGTGATCGAGTTACTTGAAAACAGACACAACTGCGTTATAGAAGTCAGAGGAGGCAACAATCGGTTCGATTTTTCTACATTTCCGAATATAATGATTTAAGACAGTAAAACTAAAATAGATTTAAATATTATTGCACATATATATTCTCTATGATTTATTAGTTCTTTCGAAAACCACTTATATTGCTCTTTCTGCACTGGAAAATGTCGTAATCGGTCAGTGGTCAGTCTTACAGTATGAGGTGAGGAACCCTGTACGATGCCATTGATTTCTGTTGCAGTTCGTCTCAAGGTCGTGCAGGGTCTCCATCAGCAGGAATTGAAGTGACTTTGGGAAATATCGTCCAGTTTGAAGTAATCATGAATCATAAATTATAAAACTCGAAATGTTTACTTAAAAGCTAAGCGCAAGGCACCAGCTTATTCATGAGCCCTCCATGGCACCCTGTACGAATAATTATGTGATTTTCACAAGGTCTTTCTCTAATCTGTTCGACGCTAAGTTTGATTTCGCAAAATATTTTTGAAAAACAGTCGCAGATGAGCGTCTGGAGAGGGAATACGTGGTATCTGGCAAATGCTGCAACATTTCTAATATTATGTGATGTGAGATATTTTTATGTATGTATCCATATATTTATATGACGCATTCTAATACCTCTTAAAAGGTATTTGTACATGAGTTAATTATCTGCGCTATGTAACCATCCTGCTGTTTTAAGATTTGCTGCTATAAATGCATTTGTCTGTTTCCCTTTTCAGGCCGATGTGCTGGTAAACACAATCGCAGACGAGGATCTAGCGAGAGGAGGAGTGGTGTTAAAGCAGTTTCTGGAAGTAGGAACTCCGAAACTCCAACAAGTATGTGCACAGCTCTCGGAACCCTTTTGGGTGCTGTTATTCAGTATCAATTACTTTACAGCAAGTTTTAAAATTTAATAGGTACTCTTTCAGCTGTTTATCTAAGCCCATTATTTTGAAGTGTCTTCCTTTTCTGTTATACTATTATACATATATGTGAGTACGTGCATGATACTGTGATATGTTTCATTTCATTTAATTAAACCTCTCTTGCTTGAATGTAGTATACAATCGAGTTGATCTCAAAATCGCCATCTGCAGTCATTTCTTTATCATAGTGTGTAGTTACAATAGCACAATTAGAAATAAATTTCGGAGCGGCGGTACTGTAGAATTAGTGAATTCAAGTTCAAAGGCATTAACTGGATTAATAAAACTTCCCGATTCGTCAGTGAAAGAAGACATATTTTGGACTGTAGTCCACTGTACTTGCAAATTCTTTTCTAGCGTATGCGGTGGGTTCCCAGCCAGTTACAAGCGTCATTATGAGTGAAATAAAGAGCTATTAGCCCGCCATTAAAAAGTCTTTGCAAACAGGTATTAACAAATGTTACACGGTAGGACTTTTTTTAGGGTCGTCGCAGGCGCATTTGAGGCTGTTGTTAATTGCGTGCATAATAAATGTCTGTTGAATAATAATAATAAAAAATAATCATAATCATAATCATATTCATGGAATGTTCGCCAGTGTGCGCATTGCGCTATAGGTGCGTGAAGGATCAGTGGTTTGTCCCCATTAGACGAGATTGTAGGCACAGCAATCTGGCCCAATAGACGACGTGGTAGGCACAGCGACCCTGGCCCATTAGACTAAGTCGTAGGCACAGCAACCTAGACCCGTCTGAAACCAGTTCAGTTTGTCAATGATAATTGACGCTTGTGAAAGAATACGTTGATTATTATCTGTTAAAATAAGAGAGTCGTTGAAACTTTGTGTCATGCCTTGAAATGGTCACTGTTGGCCTTAGGTCAAGTCCTCGACGAGTCGGTACCGCCACGATACCCTGTAGTTAAAAGTGGTTATACATTCTATTAATAAAATAAATGTTCGTATAATGATACAATATTTATTTACATAGGTCAATATCTAATTTGCAAACTGATTAAATTCTGTTCGTACGGTTAGGACCTACAGCAGGCAGGAATACCACAGGTATTCGGGAATGACGTCATAGCGACGGACGCCCATGGAAAACTGAAGTCTAAATTCATCTTCCATGCTGCCATTAGAAAATATCAGAACCAAGACAGTATAGAGGTAATAAATGCAAATGGCGAATCAATATTTGCTAATGAATGCCTCAATTATTTCGCGTTATTTCGTCTCAGTACTGACTTTACTTAGTCCTTGCGGACATGGCACCTTAATGTAAAGAACAATTAATTATGCATTTTAGTGTTAAGTGCATTTATGCATGTATATTTGAATATGTATTCATTGCCTTTCTACTTATAATCTTTCTAAACTCCTTTTATTAAATGCTTCGTAATTTAAGCGTACTAGTGTGCTTCAAATTGTGGGTCATAAATTCAAGTTTGTTTTTCACTGACAAAATTGGCAAGTTTTTCTGATCCATTTAATGCTTTTTACTAGTAATACAACCGCTTCTGAATATATTACTAATTATGCTATAGAAACTACACAATATGATAAAGAAATGTCTGGAGATGGCAGCCAGTCAAAAAGTATCCACCATTGCATTTCCGACTCTGGGAGGCGGTAGACTGGCATTCAATCCAACAGATGTCGTTGAATGTTTTGTTCGAGCAAAGCAGTCTGCGCAAACCAACATCAAGGTGAAACGCTTTGCTGCTGTATTCAGATTTTGAATGAATTACTGTTGCAGAAAGTCTCGCATTCTGAAAGATGAAAGCTCCAAATTGATGAAGAATGGCCGCGAAGCAGGAATTTGAGTTAGAAGAGTTTAAATGGCGTTGTGGAAGATCCCTAATGTGTTTGCTTCTTAAAGACATGGCCTTGAATTCCTAGGAGCCAAGCGCAATAGAAAATTACACCTATTCATTTTAAATCTATACATTTCTTAAAAGAAAAGTTTTGATTGACAAACCTCTGGGAACTAATTGCCTTACTGTGCCTTACTTTACACCAACTCAAAAGTAATACTTGTTAAAGTTAGACACTAAGGTCAGGTATATGATAAGTAAACAACTATTGTAGTTGAGAACAAGATTTAAAAATAGTGTAGGCTCTCTTTTAAGACTTTCACTCGTTCAGCTGTCAAATAAGTAAGTAGGTAATGCATCTATTAACACGCCATCGGCTGAACGAGGAATTGTAGGCGTGGACAAACACAAACTTATATGCATAACAAAGCAAACAGACAAAGGAAGACACACAGTTTAACCCTTTACACAATTACATGTAACATATTACATACAACTGCATGTAACATTATACACAAAAATGCGGCACATATAACATAATTCGCACAATTACATGTACCATAATATACACAACATCATGTAACACAGCTGGTCGTGTTGCTTCGTTCGCAGATATTTATAGTGGCTGTTGATGATCACATGCACGGAGTATTTAAATCATGCCTTGCAAACGCTTTATCGGAAACCTTCGAAAGCGGTAAGTTGTCATGTCTGTTAAAGTTGAACATCAGCAATGTTTCACTAAATTGCAGTTCGTTCATATAGATGACGGAATCAGGTGCGTTGTTTAATTCGATTCGAAATTTCCGGGCACTAATCATCTAGGATTTTCATTTCTTCGAATTTCGTGACTCTGTTTAAGGCTAAGTTCGGATATGGTCTATAACCCCAAGTATGCCCACCTGGAGTTACAGTTGTTATGACAGAAAAGCTAAAACTCGCTAAACTTCCATTTTTTGCTAGACCTTATTAAAATTAAATTTGATAAATATAACCATGTAAGTGATTTTTTCAAGTAAGTCTCAGTCGTTAATTTATTTGGACTCATTAATTTATCAGGCATGCCTAGGCAGTAATGAAAGAACTGCCGGAATAGGCTACTCAAGTGAAATAGTTTAGTAATTCAGTAACATTTATATGGAATTCATTGAGCATGTGTTAAATAAATGTTCAAATAATTAATACTGCGCCTATTAAAGAGGCTTACAGAGCCTAAAGGTAATTTCTAGAGTGCTACACTTGTTGAGCCACAACAAGATTTTCACCAACTTACTCTTGAAGTAATAAAATTATATACATATGATCTGCCTATCAAATATATTGTTAGAACGACGTGGGTATTGATTTTATTTAAATTTTCAGAGGCAAGAGATTGTCAACGAAGCGATATTAGGCCAACAGAACTCCATCCAGCCGACGCTCGGACAGAGTGTCCATCAGCCGGAATTGAAGTGACTTTAGGAAATATCGTCCAGTTTAAAGTAATCGTAAATCATAAATTGTAAAACTCGAAATGCTTATTTAAAAGATAAACGCAGGGCACCAGTTTATTCTAGAGCCCTCCATGGAATTCTGAAGGGCTAATTATGTTTTTTACTACCGTCTAGATCTTTGTCTAAGCTATTCAACGCAAAGTTTGATATTCAGTAGCAAAATAATTTGAAAAGTCGCAGATGACCGTCTGGAACTGGAAGACGTGGTGCTTGTGCACTTTCTCGCAAATGCTACTACATTTCTGTTATTATATGATGTGAGATACTTTTATGTATGTATCCGAATCATAATATAGCGCATTCTTTTAGTCCTGCCGCTTGAAAGGTACTTGCACGCGAGTTTGTGATGTGTAACAGTCTTGCTTCTTGTAAATTTTATATTATAAATGCATTTGTCTGTTTCCATTTTCAGGCCGATGTACTGGTAAACACAATCGCAGATGAGGATCTAGAGAGAGGAGGAGTGGTGCTAAAGCAGTTTCTGGAAGCAGGAGCTCCGAAACTCCAACAAGTATGCACACATCTCTCAAAAACCCAATGGGTGCTATCCTTCAGTATCAATTAATTTACAACAAGTTTTAAAATTTAATAGGTACTCTTTCAGCTGTTTATCTAAGAAAATTAAGTTGTAGTATCTTCCTTTTTTTGCACTATTATCCAAATATGCGAGTACGTGCATGATACTGTGATATGTTTCATTTCATTTAATGAAACCTATCTTGCTTGAATGTAGTACACAATGTTGTTGATCTCAAAATCGCCATCTCCAGTAATTTCTATATCAGTGTGTAGTTTCAACAACACAATTAGTAACATATTTCGAAGCAGAGTTTTATTGGTAAAGCCTTGTCCAAAGTACTAGATCAGTAAAACTTCCCGATTCGTCAGTGAAAGAAGACATATTTTGGACTGTAGTCCACTGTACTTGTCAATTCTTTTCTAGCGTATGCGGTGGGTTCCCAGCCAGTTACAAGCGTCATTATGAGCGAAATAAAGAGCCATTAGCCCGCCATTAAAACGTCTTTGCAGACAGACATTAGCAAATATTACTCGATGTGACTTTTTTAGGGTCGTTGCAGGTGTCTGTGAGGCTGTTGTTAATTGAGCGCATTATAAATGTCTGTAAAATAATAATAATGATAATAATAATAATAATAATAATAATAATAATAATAATAATCGTCATAATCATAATGTGCGCCATTGTGCGCATTGCTCCACAAGTGCGTGGAGGATCAGTGGTTTGTCCCCATTAGACGAGATTGTAGGCACAGCAACCCTGGCCCATCCGAAACCGGTTCAATTTGTCAAAGATGCTTGTCCATTGAAAGAATACGTTGATTATCTGTTAATAATTAGAGAGTCGTTGAAACTTTGTGCCATGTCTTGAAATGGCACTGCTTAAGACCCTAGAACAAGTCCTCGACGAGTCACTAGACCCTGTGGTAAAAAGTGGTCACATCTTTATAATAAAATAAATGTTCGTTTAATGATGAGGTATTCATTTACATTGGTCTATAATTAGTGTTTAAACTAAATTCTGTTCTTACGGTTAGGACCTACAGCAGGCAGGAATACCACAGGTATTCGGAAATGACGTCATAGCGACGGACGCCCCTGGAAAACTGACGGCTAAATTCATCTTCCATGCTGCCATTAGAAAATATCAGAACCAAGACAGTATAAAGGTAATAAATGCAAATGGCGAATCAATATTTTCTATTAATTACTTAAGTATTTCACATTATTTCCTCTTCGGACTGATTTTACTTAGGCTTTGGGGCATAGCACCTTAGGATATGTCTCTAAGTGTTAAGTGTGTGCATGCATGTATACCTGGATGTTTGTTCAGTGCCTTTCTAATTATAATCTCTCTGTACTACTTTTATCAAACGTCTCGTCTTTTTTGCGTTCTGGCGTGCTTCAAAACGTCTGTCATAAGTTCAAGTTAGTTTTCACTGATTAATCGGAAAGTTTTTCTGATCCATTTAATGCTTTTGCAGATGACCTTACTAATAATACAACCGCTTCTGAATATATTACTAATTATGCTATAGAAACTACACAATATGATAAAGAAATGTCTGGAGATGGCAGCCAGTCAAAAAGTATCCACCATTGCATTTCCAACTCTGGGAGGCGGTAGACTGGCATTCAATCCAACAGATGTCGTTGAATGTTTTGTTCGAGCAAAGCAGTCTGCGCAAACCAACATCAAGGTGAAACGCTTTGCTGCTGTATTCAGATTTTGAATGAATTACTGTTGCAGAAAGTCTCGCATTCTGAAAGATGAAAGCTCCAAATTGATGAAGAATGGCCGCGAAGCAGGAATTTGAGTTAGAAGAGTTTAAATGGCGTTGTGGAAGATCCCTAATGTGTTTGCTTCTTAAAGACATGGCCTTGAATTCCTAGGAGCCAAGCGCAATAGAAAATTACACCTATTCATTTTAAATCTATACATTTCTTAAAAGAAAAGTTTTGATTGACAAACCTCTGGGAACTAATTGCCTTACTGTGCCTTACTTTACACCAACTCAAAAGTAATACTTGTTAAAGTTAGACACTAAGGTCAGGTATATGATAAGTAAACAACTATTGTAGTTGAGAACAAGATTTAAAAATAGTGTAGGCTCTCTTTTAAGACTTTCACTCGTTCAGCTGTCAAATAAGTAAGTAGGTAATGCATCTATTAACACGCCATCGGCTGAACGAGGAATTGTAGGCGTGGACAAACACAAACTTATATGCATAACAAAGCAAACAGACAAAGGAAGACACACAGTTTAACCCTTTACACAATTACATGTAACATATTACATACAACTGCATGTAACATTATACACAAAAATGCGGCACATATAACACAATTCGCACAATTACATGTACCATAATATACACAACATCATGTAATACAGCTGGTCGTGTTGCTTCGTTCGCAGATATTTATAGTGGCTGTTGATGATCACATGCACGGAGTATTTAAATCATGCCTTGCAAACGCTTTATCGGAAACCTTCGAAAGCGGTAAGTTGTCATGTCTGTTAAAGTTGAACATCAGCAATGTTTCACTAAATTGCAGTTCGTTCATATAGATGACGGAATCAGGTGCGTTGTTTAATTCGATTCGAAATTTCCGGGCACTAATCATCTAGGATTTTCATTTCTTCGAATTTCGTGACTCTGTTTAAGGCTAAGTTCGGATATGGTCTATAACCCCAAGTATGCCCACCTGGAGTTACAGTTGTTATGACAGAAAAGCTAAAACTCGCTAAACTTCCATTTTTTGCTAGACCTTATTAAAATTAAATTTGATAAATATAACCATGTAAGTGATTTTTTCAAGTAAGTCTCAGTCGTTAATTTATTTGGACTCATTAATTTATCAGGCATGCCTAGGCAGTAATGAAAGAACTGCCGGAATAGGCTACTCAAGTGAAATAGTTTAGTAATTCAGTAACATTTATATGGAATTCATTGAGCACGTGAAAAATAAATGTTCAAATAATTAATACTGCGCTTATGAAAGAGGCGTACAGAGCCTAAAGGTAATTTCTAGAGTGCTACACTTGTTGAGCCACAACAAGATTTTCACCAACTTACTCTTGAAGTAATAAAATTATATACATATGACCTGCTGATCATTATTTATGTAAAAACTATGTGATGTGATCTGGTCGATTTCTTTAAATTTTCAGAGGCAAGAGATTGTCAACGAAGCGATATTAGGCCAACTGGAGGATTGTTTAAGGATTTGATTTGTGGACGCAAGAGTCAGGAAAAGCCATCAAGTGACAGCGAATCTTGTTCCTCAACGCCATTCAAAAATGTGATTGTATTTCATATAAACACATTGAATGAAAAAGATCTTCAGATTGTGAAACAAAGTCTTATGGTAAGAATTATGGATATGATAGACGAATCCACCATCAAAGATGACGTTATTACAGTCCTTGGCGATGACGACATTTCCAGCATCAGATCCTTGCAAACACCAGATATTGCCATCGGTATAGGTAAATTGAATATGTCTTCACCAGTTAGAAAACTGTTGCTAGGTTCGTTTAGTTGTTTTTCATTATTTGCAATTAGGAACTAGTAGCCTACCTGTCCCGTGAGCATTTATTTAAAATATCCTGCATATTTTGCTCTGTGCAGATCGAAAAAATGGTATCATCAAGGTGAAAGGAGAGCGTTTGAAAGTCCAAGAAATAAAAATACTAATCTCTACTGTGATTGCTAGCCTACGTGATATGGATCGCTATCCAAGATACTGGAACAATTATAAATTTACTGACGCCCCTGCTTCCAAGGCTGGAATCAAACGTGTGAGAATAAGCCCTACGAGCTCGTGGCATGCTGAAGTGTCGCATATGGTGATGGCCTCTTGGAATCAGAAAAAGGTTGGATTGGGACGCGACGCTGCCGGTTTAGGACCTCATGCGATAAAAATCCGAAATATTTACTGCATTGAAAACCCTATGTTGATGGAAAAGTACATGGGGAAAAGGAAACAACTGTCTAAGGAGGCTTCGCTGAAAAAGTTTAGTCCCGTTGGTGGACTGGAGAATGAACAAGAGATCCTTACAATGGAACTAGGCAAGTAACTTTACAATTTAGTTTATTTTTGTCAAAATGTTTTTGCAATTTCTGCTCTACTGGCATTCCCAAAGCGAACTCAAACTATAACATGATAAGTAAAATAAATCGTACACTGTTGATCTGTGGGAAGATCAGTTGGCGAGAGCGAGGACTGGTATTAATTTATTAGTAATATAATAATCATAAATTATATTAATAATAGACTTTCTCTTAGATACATTATTAGACACATTTCTTCTAATTTTCTAGGACTTCGACACCTTTACAGTACACTGAACAGAAATGTTAACGAGTACTTTTTGCTGCACGGAACCAAGAAGGAGACAGTTGATCTAATTAATGGCGATGGACTGGACACTCGTATATGCGGAGACGAAACCCTGTTTGGCGTCGGGTCATATTTTGCTGAAAGCTCTACTAAGGCCGATCAGTATACAGGTACAACGAAGCACAAGTTATCAGAAGAATTTTGTTGCTTGTGTGATATACTGTAATTACGTTTTAACTCTTTTATTAACTAACAAATACTATAACACTGGCCAACAGAAAATTTTTTTTTTCTTGTTGCCTTCGGTTTTAGACCTGTTCTTGGGGTAATTTTGGGCGCTGATTCAGAAAATGTCATTGGATTGAGTGCATCAGGTCTAGTTTCTGAGATATCGTCGATTTTGTAAAGAAAACCCAGTCCACTCTTTAAACGATGTCTTTGGCAAAACTAGAATGTCATAATAAGCTTTATTTATGGCTAATTATAATTCTTGCTGATTCATATAATGCCTACATCCTTATAATGTAAAATCAGCATATCTTGCCGCGTGCTGAGATATTGCTGATTCAACGAAATAACTATTCCGTAGCCTACAGCTTACTCAGCACTAAATTCATGGCCTCATTTAGAATTTATTTGTGCTTATACAGCGTTTCATGGTTTCGAACTATGTAAATAGATTATGCTGAAGTCAGCATTTATAGCCTATATAAACCGCCTCCTGAAAGCTAGAGCAGCCGCAGTCGTCTTAGGGCATATTAAGAGTTGGTCGCAAGAACAATCTGTGAATGTGAGCATTAAATAACTACATGTTCTTACTATTTTTTAGGTTAGTCATTTAATTCCTCAGATGCGAACATCCTTAAGGTTATGGCTACTTCCAGACGGAGCTGCATTAACCATCCAGACATATTCTGCTACATTTGTGGGGAATACACACTAAAAGCAAACAGGAAACCGATTTCTGAGTTTGTAAAAGAGAGCATATGTAGGTTATTTTGGTGTCAAACTTGGAGATCAAGATAAGCAATGGGCTCCTCATACAGTATGCAAAACTTGTATTGAACAATTGCGCCACTGGACAATTGGAAAGAGAAGCTGCCTGAAATTTGGTGTACCGATGGTTTGGAGGGAACAGATAAACCACTTCGACGACTGTTACTTTTGTATGGTTAATATCATAGGCATCAATCGAAATAATCGTCACAAGTTGTCGTACCCTGATATACCTTCAGCCAGGAGACCTGTTCCGCATTCGGATATTGTACCAGTTCCATCTTTTCGCGAACTACCTCAGCTCTCAGACGATGAGACTTGCATGTCCAATATCGGACAAGATGACGAAAGTGAAGAAAGTGGGGGCAGTGACAGTGATTTCCAATCAACTTCACACAGTGAACGTTTTGACCAAAAAGAGTTGAGTGATCTGATCAGGGACTTAAATCTTTCCAAAGAGTCCTCTGAATTGCTTGCGTCCAGACTAAAGGAAAAGAATGCACTTCAGCCTGGAACGAAAATTACAATTTATAGAAACAGAGAAAAGGATTTGCTGCCATTCTTTACCGAAGACAACAACCTAGTATTCTGTAATGACATCAGCAACTTATTGAAGAAAATTGGTCTGTCGGATTACAGCCCAGATGAGTGGCGTCTTTTTATCGACAGTTCAAAACGTAGTCTGAAATGTGTGCTTTTAAATAACGGCAACAAATTTGGTTCTATTCCAATCGGTCACTCCACCAGGATGAAAGAAGAGTACAATGCCATCTCTTTAGCACTGGAAAAGATAAAATACAAAGAACATCAATGGGTAATTTGTGTAGACTTGAAGATGGTAAATTTCCTCCTTGGTCAACAAAGTGGCTACACAAAGTATCCCTGTTTTTTGTGTCTTTGGGACAGTAGAGCCAAGCATGAACATTGGACAAGAAAAGATTGGCCTTCGAGGAAAGACATGGTGGTTGGAGCTCAAAATGTAATCAAGGAATCTTTGGTGGCACGAGATAGGATCATACTGCCACCACTACATATAAAGCTAGGCCTGATGAAACAATTTGTCAGGGCTTTGAATAAAGAAGGTTCATGCTTCGAATACATAGTACACAAGTTACCAGGAATTACAATGGAACAACTGAAGGCTGGAATCTTCGATGGTCCACAGATCAGGCAACTTATGAATGACCCACTTTTCATACCATCAGTGAATGCAATCGAATCTTGTGCCTGGTCTTCCTTTGTTCTTGTAACTAAAAATTTTCTTGACAACAAGAAGGCAGACAATTATGCACAACTAGTAGAGGATATGCTTCTTCATTTCAACAAGCTTGGCTGCAACATGAGCATTAAAGTCCATTATCTCCACAGTCACTTAGATCGCTTTCCAGAGAATCTTGGTGACTTCAGCGAAGAGCAAGGTGAAAGATTTCACCAAGACATCAAAACAATGGAAAATCGATATCAAGGAAGATGGGATGCACACATGATGGCAGACTATTGCTGGAATATTATGCGCGATTGTTCCGGCAGATGCCACACTCGGAAATCGTACAAAAGGAGCTTCTTCGGTGTCGAATGACTTGAAATTTTTATAACAAACTTGTTCTGTTTGGTATCATATAAGTACAGTTTCAGGTACTACCATTTTCTTTTAAGTATTTGTATTATTATGTTTATTTGGTGTATCACATAATAAATTGAGCACTACATAATTATAGCTATAGCCTTATGTTTTATGGGCGAGCAGAGGCAAGGACTTTTAACTCTTTTATTAACTAACAAATACTATAATACGATATCAAATCAACGGAGAGTCACCAATGAAAAATCTATCTGATGTCACATCAACGACTATGTATCAACCAGAGTCATCCTAACTATGGATGAGTCTAATATATGTAGGCCTACAGTCCTTGACAGCTTGAATCGTTTCTTTCTATTGTTTGAGTCTTAAAGCTCTGCGCTAGGAGTTTGATTCAAAATGCGTCAGGAGGAGTTTGTAAGTTCTTTGTCGAATCTTGGAGCTTCTGAAATATTTTGCCTGTTTGTTAGCTTAATGTTGATCGAGGCTTTCCCAAAAGAATCTGTGGCCCATGCAGTTTTTATCTGTTTCTGTTGTACCCTGCTTTTTCGTGTTTTGGACCATCTGTCAGAAACAGTCTTACACAGAATTATAAGCTATAAGTCTTACGGCCAAAAAAACTGCTCAAAGTAGAATCGCACCTCTTTAGAATTCCTAGGTAGCCATGTTTCAGCTCCATTGTGAGGTTTTTGAATGCACTATTAATAGGGGCCCTACAGTATATTCATATGTATATATATGAGGAATTCTGGTAAACAAAAACGCACATTGAAAGCATATTCCATGTTTTCATCTGCGAATTTTGCACATTTTCATAACTATTGTCATTAGCACTTTTACGGATGGTACATAGAAACTCATCCATGCATGAAAATCGACGATTTACTATAATTATCTTACCTGTTTGATTGATGTTGTCTGCCTCGTTTTAGATCCGGTGGATAACCGAGTTGCCCTGGGTCAACCTCTTTATATGTACGTCTGTCGGGTTTTGCTTGGGAAGCCCTACATATGCGATGACCCAAAGAACGTGGAAGGCTTCAAGAGACCACCCTGTGTGCAGGGAGATTGTCACAAGGACAAGTGTGCTCATCCACCCGTTGGCCGTTTCGATTCTATCATTGGAACTCACCGACCAAACCCTCTACAAAATGGTCGCCTCCACTTTAGAGAGTTTGTGGTCTTTCACCCGGAACAAAGCTACCCAGACTTTCTTGTTGAATACGAGAGAGTGAAATACCCGTAAACAGTCTATAGGTTTATCACCTTTATATCAAAGTTTACTTTTTTCAATTCTGTTGCATGTTGTATGGTGGATATCAGTTCGTATACTATATTGAATTGCTTGTACAAACTATGCATAATTTATATTATTCATTATTTTATATTTGTTTGTATGCTGCTTGACCGTCCTGGTTAATATTGTGTTGGCTTAAAGTGTCAGCAAAGAAAAAATCAATATAAGTGCCACAGACTTTTGAAGTTGAACATGTAGTTGCTATATATCTCATAGACATGAGGAAGAAGAGATGATGATGATGGCGACAGCAACGACAGTGTTAGTACATTGTCAATAGGTCATTTCGGTGTTGAAAATAAAGTAACAACATCCAGAAATTTATACAACAGTTGTTTTTGCTGTAAACGTGAAGGGAGTCACTTGTTTACTCTGTACTGTGCTAATAATTATTTATACGAAACCCACAGAAGCTTTGCAGACAAAATTATATCAGTAGCAGCAACAGCAGCAACAGCAGCAACAGCAGCAACAGCAGTAGCCCTTGGATGTTCAGCTGTAACTGAATTTGACCCTTCCTGCCTATCGAATGCCTTTTAACCGATCGTCTGTGAATGGGCTGGTTTCCGCGACTTAGCTTTCATTGGGCGCTGTAGAAATCTCGTGTTTACGATTACTGCCCGAAAATGACCTAAACTAAGCAAAACGCATAGAAATTAGCATAATTATTAGCGCTAAATTGTTGTAAATGACAAGTTGAGAATCAAGTAAATAAAAATTGAGTGAAAAAGAATGCAGGTATGTAGACCAATTCACTGCGGCTTTGATAGCGACAGCCATGACTAATGAAGGAAGTGTCCACAAGGCTCAGCCTACCTGTTCCAATTTCGTTTCATTAATAATTTATCTGTTGATTACAATTTCGTCATTCGATAATAATCAATGGATCTCAAATATCGGCGCAGTTTAATGGACCGTTAAGAGAACGATGATTATGCTTAGCCAATAGCGTTTACTCGTGCACAGACTGCTCTCTGCGAGACAGTAACAGCCTCTCCTGTCTTGGATTTCACCCGTAATGCTGTCCGCAGAAGAGGATGCGGTGAGTAATCCTAATGTGGAGTTAAAGCCAATTCATATAGAACCTATTTCAGGAGACGCCGTTTGGTTATGCACCCTATAATAATGCTTGCTAATTGTAAGCTCCATTTTGACTAAGACACTCTTTAAAATTCTTCATTTGACACTGAGAATTTTCGGCGATTTAAAAATTACACTATATTTGCATCATATGTGTGCAATGTGAACGTCTGGAGCATGTCAAACTTGTCATATAATTCCAGAGTTTAACCTGCTATTAGATTTAAAACCGATATAATCGTGGAGCCGTTGGGTATATCTCCAATGAGTTCATATGTTCCACAAGTTTAACGAGCGGAATTCAAAATCAGTTCCTACAGTATATGCAGGTGAAATTCAACGGTATACAAAGGAATAAATTTTGTATCCAAATGAACACATGATATATATGAAGGAACAGATGTTGACTTGTCCTGCCTTGATTCTACATTTGCTAAACCCTGCACGTTGAACTTGGAAGTTTTCTTCAAGCCGCTTTGGTAGAAATTTCTTCGGGGTGTTTGGAGCAGAACTTTGTATACTCGCGTGGGTGGTTCCTTTTCTTCACTGTGAATCAGCAATTTCAACTAATCACACAGTAAGAAATAGGACTAGTTCGACGACTCTGACCTGAAGCCCATTTGTGGAGCCAAGTTTCAGTGCTGGCCTCTGTGTAGCGGCTTAAAGGAGGCGAGTATGTTGCAGGCTGGGAGCGAATGACACCTCCTGCCTCTCTCATGCTTGGTTTGAAACACAGCAGCTCTCTCTGTCTCTGTCTGTCTGTCTGTCTCTTTGTCTCTCTCTCTTGCTGTCTTCCCTCTGTCTCAGATTGCGCCTATCTCTAATCACTGAGGCAGAACGCAGTTGCTCATCGAGCAAATATCCTAAAACTTTGGTCCCTTTTGCAGTAGAAGTGCTTTTGTCCCATATACAAGATGACGTGTTTATTTTTGCCGTCATGACACAAACTGAGCATGACCTTAATTGGAAAATTTTCCGAAAGAGTGTTGCTAGACGTCGCTGGTGGCTATTGGCAGCTGCAGTCTATGGTAGCGGTAGACGCTGTGCGGTTATTCAAAAGGAATTAACAGCGGAATCTTGAATTCTGGACTTTGAGAGTAGGCCTACACTATTACATGTTATGCATATATGTAGGTAATTATGTATTTTATATACTAAAGTAATTATATATGGCCTTTAGAACCTCTGAAAAGCGCTGCTTAAACGCTATATATATATATATATATGTTGAGCAGAATCACATTAAACTGTATGTAACTTTAATGGAAGATTGTGCCAAGAAGGTCCGATGCATGAGTAGTCAAGCCCGATGAACTCGTAATAAGACAGTTCTTAGAATTACAAAAAATATAAAAATATCAGGATTCGAGCCCCAAACGCAGAGGTGAAAGGCCAAATAAAACGACCATAACCAACCTAAATCTGTGTTGCGTTTTGCTAACGCGCTATTTTGGTTGGCCAGTCTAAGACGCTGTTCGCCACCCTATAAATGATGCCACAGAGTTCGGTAAGAACAACCAGTTCAGCTGTAATCAAATAATGTTCGAATGGCTCGAAAGTCACCACTGGCGGGCTATCGCACACACGTAGGGTCCAGCCAACGCAATCCCATCAGGTTTAACAACTGACTCCATCCTACGAGTCTGTGGTTCAAGTTGCATTGAGGATGAGGCATAACGACTCAATGTCTATCGCGATATCTTGAGTATTTAGAACAGGAAATCTATTTAATTAGTAACGGAAACAGGATAGCGGAGTTGAGAATGACAGTTAATTATGGACATTTATGTGACGCCTTTATTCTTTTTCATGCTGTTGTGATGACTGGCTGAAGGAATGATGAGTTCGGCTGTGGAGAAGTTTGAGATAGAGTTAGAGCATGATATCGACGAACAGTACCAGTATCAGCCAGGACAGTTGCTACGCGGAAACGTCGTTCTCCGTCTGCGGAGTTCCATCGACCTTCACTCCGTTCACGTCCGCGTCCGTGGTCAGTCGACCGTGTCGTGGGAAGACAGCTGTGTCATCACGCTTGACAAACATCAACCGAACGATATAGTGGGACCGATTAAACGCCGCTACCAGAGCAGCGAAACTTATGTGGACCTGGAAAAGGTTGTTCTTCGTTGGACTGATGCTGCGGATGCTGAGACGAGGACATTGGGTTCAGGTGAACATCGCTTCCATCTGGAATTCCTTCTTCCAACTACGCTTCCCTCTTCCTTCATCGGCAAGTTCGGCTGCGTCACCTACGTCATCATGGCAACGCTTCGCCAGTTCAAGTACTCGACCGCGACGAACCTTATCACTAGTGAACCATTTCTTGTCCTGCGACGCACGCGACTCGCTGATCACCCTGAACTCCTGACCCCGACCGAGGCCGTCATTGAACGCCGTCTCTTCTGGGGTGGAGATGACGCTGACAGGGCATTGTGCTGGTGTCTGCATTGTGGGGGTAAGATCCATATTCGGTTCCTGCTGGACAAGACGGGGTTTCTGCCTGGTGAAGAAGTGGTCATCGAGGCCGAAGTGACCAACCGGACATCGCTGACCATCGATGCCTTCGAGGCCGTGCTCGTCCTGCGCAGCCGCTTTCGAGCAATGAACTCCTTTCGAGACAACGTCCAGGTCGTCGCCAGGGAGCGCCACGCCTACCTCTCCGGCTTCGAACCCCAGCCCAGCGGACGCGTTCAGGCCGTTCGCCTTACCATTCCGCCCTACGTGCCCGAATCCCACCTGGAAGGATGCGACATTATCGACATCGACTACCAGGTCCACCTGCTGGTCAGTCTGTCCGATGACCGCCGGCTGGAGACAAGCATCGCCATCACCATGGCAACTGTCGATGGCCAGCGTCCAGCAGATCTCCGATCGAGTGATGAGGACAGTTCATCGTTTTCTGTCCAGATTTCCGCATCCGCTGCCAAAGCGAATTTCAAGGACGACATTCGGAATTTTGGTTATTTGGTTCGTTCTGGTTCCGAAGGCGTCATCGATGACGCCGATGACGCTTTGGAGAAGTTCCGTCATCCGATGGAACCCGGGGAGACGAGACGGAACATCATCTTCGACGACGACGACAATGATGATGAAATTTGTTCATCTGCTTTATAAGATTGCGATTTGATCCGATCTAAAGCGAAGACTTTTATAGCGCCGTTGACATGACAGCCAAGACAATAGTCAATTTCAGAATCTTAATTAAGAAATAAAGAAGACGACGACTACGATGAAGTTGATGACTGCGATGATGTTGTTGTTGTTGATGATGACGATTATAAGGACTGTTATGATGATGCTGACAAAATGACGATGAGGAGGATGAAGGAGATGATGAGTCGTAAAAGGGCGGAGTGTCGATTTTATCCGTTGTAAAAGATAACGCTTGTGTTTATAATGACAGAATCGTGACTATACTTTTCAATATTCATTTCTTTATTGAATTTTTTTATAATATGCCTGTCATACTTCACCTGATAATGAACTGGCTTCTCGTTGTAATAGCCTTCTAGTTCCTGTTGTTATTCATACTATTTTAGTCCTGTTTTATAGGCTTTAGGTTGTTCGTTTTTTGTCATATCGAATCATAGTTTGGTTTTGGTTTGAATATGCCTCCTCCTAGCTGTCCTAATGTTCATTGATAGTCACATATGTAGCCTAAGTTTCCTATGGTTTCATATGCCTCTCGTTGCTCATTTTTAACAACAATGTGGAACCTAGTTCGACTTGGGTTTTATGGGCTTTACTTTGTCTATTTAGTGATAATTGTAACGGGATCCAAGGATGGATTCCTAAAATAGCATGTTAAAATATAATGGATCCCTGAGAAATAGACATCCGGGTCTCGGAGGCCAGGTAAAAGGGAGTAAACTATTTGTGTTTGAGACAGAGAGATAAGAAGAGGTAAAATAAAAGGTTTCTAATCAACATCTATTGTTGAAGTCTTATGCATCATACAACAAAGTAACAATGATATGCAGCCTTCGTTTCAATACGTTGTCTGGCGACCGTTGTCCGTTGTATCGCGAGGTCCTCCACCGAGCAACAAGACGTCGATGCTGCTGGAGATGCGTAGATACCAGCCATCTTCGTTCTCACTTCATCTAAATCGAGATGCCTAATCGTGCATGCGCGATGCGGCGATGATATTGCAGGCCACGGAGTCTGGAAGACTCGCTCCGGCTTCAGCGGCAGGGAATCGGAGATGGAGCCTGACATGCATAATTGCGTTGTTCATCCTAGCAGACGCTGTTTAATATTTCCAGTTAGCGCATGTCATTCGATAATCGCCCGTCGTATAAATATGCGTGATCGACCGAAAGGCACGAACCTCTTCCGGTTCTCGCGACTCCTAATATCGCCCGCTCGAGCGACGTACGCTGAAAACCGATCCGCGCTGGGACCTCGTAACTGCCGCCGAAGATCAACCTGATCTTCCGGTTACGAAATGAAGAAGATGACGACGACGATGATGACGTGAAGGAAACGAACTTCACCCATCGTCAGAACGAACTGATGCGGCGTTCTGTATTCGGTTTCAGCGGCTGGTGATGTGACTGCTGGCGGAATCCTATACGTGATGCTTAATTATAATCCGTGCCGTCATAGATAGCGTCTTCCGTGGCGCCCATTAGTATGCATTCGCGTAATACATCCGCTGAGCAGACCACGACGTCTAATTTCACTTGCTTCGACCGATGACTGTCTCTCAAAGTCCAGGCGTCTACGTGTATATATGTATGCTCCTGCCCTCTTTCCTTCCTCCGACAGAGAAAACAATCAAGCGACTGACTCTCGGAGCACGATTAGACTACTCCAAGCTGCGTCCAGGCACGAACAAAGGATTATTCAGTGGAAGAATTACCGCATTGATGACGGCAATGACAACGACAATGACGAGAATGATGATAGTTATCATCGTACTCTTTATCATTATTAGTATAATCGTTATCATAGTTGTTGTTATAACATCATCATCATCACCACCATCGTTGTCGTCGTCGTTGTTGTTATATCATTATCCTTGCCATCATCATCATAATTATCATCTTCGTTGCTGTTTTTGGTTTCATCATCGTCATCACTGTCATCATCATAATCATCGTCGTCATCATTCTTATCACATAGTGTGCAATGTATCTAAGTCGATTGCCAGTGAAGTGCCAATTTTTTTAATGCTAGTGGATGTTCAAACTCGTATAACTCATATAAATATGCATGATCAGCCGAAAGGCACGCCATCTACCCACAAGTAAGGTCCAAAATTTTTTGTCTCATCACTCAGACACGGCTTCCCAATTAAAGGCAGTTAAAATCCTTTGGCCTTGCTTGTACGCAGGACACTTGGCGCTATGCAAATTCCAGCCTTGGGCATAAACAGTCAGAAGTGAAAGGCACGAATTGCTCTTGGAAAGACCAGCTATTCATACTGTCTTGTCTTTGACTTGTCATCGCGGAGGCTGATCTTCCCGTAGGCTTCAAACACACTACGGCCGTATAGGCCCTTGTTCTCGTCAGAAGTGCTTCATACACGCAGCTCTTTGGGCCAACGAATGGATTATGGTTCCATAAAGACGACAACATTTCTCCCTGCTTTCTCCTGTAGATTTATTTTCCTTTCTATGAGCTGGTAAGAACCTTCGTCTGCACCCGTCCTCCCTCCGGTCCCATGGGGCCGTCTGGCCAGGTCAGTGCTCCGCTGAAAAGATTGACGATCCCATTTGATTGAATGGATGGCGGTAATTCTACTCGTCGCCCGCCATCTTGGAACTGTGGGTCAGTAGACCGTCCTCCTCCTGCGCCGGACACAAATCAGCAAATCAGCGACTTCGCTCGAAACAAATCAGTAGGAGGTCGGCTAACGACGGAAGGCAGTCGAATCCGGATTTTCTACGAAGTTATACCTTTGCCTTGCAAGGTGATTTTGCCAGGGGCTGGGAAACAAAAGCCCCATAGGCAGCTTAACCCAGCTCGCCTTGAAAAAGACCGCCCAGCCAAGATTTGCACCAATATATATATAACTTTACATATAATTATATATATATGATCATATACATAGAGAAATGCATATACATGCGTATGAGCAAATATAAAACAGCCATGTAAAATTACGCCAGGGTCCACTCTTAATTATGATTATGCGCTATTATAATAGCTCAGCTCGCCACAGGCAACGTCTAATAATGACGCAGCCTGTCTTAATTGGAACCTGTAATAGCAGAACATGTAATCATCATCACCACATATGCCTGTAATCCTAAATATATCTGTAGGATATATTTAGGATTACAGGCAATTATGCATACACCATGTTTAAATCAAACGTGTCCTTGAGAAATTTTTAAAATTACTGTTATACAGGCAGAGTGATACAGAGACGGACAGATAGAGAGACAGATGGTTGGATGGACAGACAGCCATACGGACAGACGGAGGGATAGAGGGATGAATGGATGGATGGATGAATGGATGGATGGATGGACAGACTGGCTGGCTGGTTGGCTGACATACAGACAGATAGAACGACATACAGATAGATAGAAAGACAGACAGACAGACAGACAGACAGACAGACATGCATACAGACATATACTCTTGCGCTGTTAGCCTTTCAGCAACGCACAGACTCGCTATGTTCGACGACCAGCAGACGATACTTCGTGGAACCAGGAACAATTAGGAAGCAGAATTGAAAACGGCGACAGAGGGAAGAGTTCGTCGAAGACGGGCGGATTAAAGGAGATGATGAAACCGACAGAAAAGAAGTAGAAGAAAGAGCAAGACAAAGAAGGAAACAAATTACAGAAGAAGGAAGCAACGTCGTCCTGACTTACATACACTATACATAATACACAGTGAATACATACATATATATATAGATTCTGCACGCTATGCATATATATATATAATAGTCCATATATACACTATATACACTATACATAAATTTGAGGTTGTATATATGATAAATGTATTTAGATAAAGTATTTTTATATGGGACCCAATATGGCTGTATATCCGGTAGGAGCTGAGAGATAATGACGTCTTCTTGCAGCGACGTCTGAATTTGACAAATACAATTGCCAGCATCGCAACAGATTGAATTTAGGATGAACGGCTACGAGAAAAGAAAGCAACCATCCATGATATAGCCCCTATTCATTCAATCCACAGCCCAACTTTTTCACACCGTCTGTAAATGTATACGACGGCAAATGTATCTGCATGGTTATGTAGGCCTATATGTAAATACGTTTTTGTGTAGGCCTATATATGTGCGTTTCCGTTTTGAAGACAGTATTTGGTGATTAAAAAATCGCTCTAGGATGTCCTCTCGGCAATTAATTTGCTCACTGTTCGTATTTCAGGGTTTGAAGAAAGAGCCGGGTAAAAGGGACTCCTTGGTCATAATTAGATTTCGATTAGAATTCTAAAGTGGATTAATTAATTCTAAAGTGGATTAATTAATTCTAGGGTGGATTAATTTTTGGTTCAGGTTTAACTTGAAGCGATCATCGACCGATGCTTTTTGCATTATTACCTTTTATTAATTTTGTATTATTAGTAGAAGTCGCTTGATTAGATTAGATTAGATTAAACAGGTTTGCAGGAAAGCGCAAGTCTGTCAAGCTTATAGGGGTCGTATGCCCCTTATTCCCACTTGAATCCACTGCTGTAGTTGCCTGTATATAAGTTGGCGTAATCTACAGAAATGAAGGCAAATATAATGTAATGTAAAAACATTATATAATTGTATTAATCCGGTATGTGTTAATATATACATTTATTTATTTATTTATTTATTTATCATCTGCATGATGATATATCGACAAGCTGTTGGTATTCGTTTGCCACGAAGGTACAAATGCGTGAAGCCTAATGACATGAATAGCATCTGACATGCAAATAAAATTTTGTTCTACTTGACCTACAGCCATAGCATGTTAATTTGCGGCGGCCATGTTAGAAGCACATCGCTCTGTCTAAAATTCGACGACCAGCTACAATACTCGTACGCCAGGCTGTTCTTCCTAGAAGAAGATCTTCCAGAGCGAACGAAGTATCCAGTGAAAGAGAACGTGTTCTTCTCGTTCGGCTTTGTACAGACAGCCACATCGTCATTTGAGGAAACGAAAAAGAAATGGAAGAATGGCAGGACAAGTAGACGGTGGAAGAGGAATAGGAGAAGGAGGAGGAACAGAAGGAAGAGGAGGAGGTAGGAGGAAGAGCAGGACAAGTAGATGGTGGAAGAGGAATAGGAGAAGGAGGAGGAACAGAAGGAAGAGGAGGAGGTAGGAGGAAGAGCAGGACAAGTAGATGGTGGAAGAGGAATAGGAGAAGGAGGAGGAGGACGAACAGAAGGAAGAGCAGGAGGTAGGAGGAAGAGCAGTACAAGTAGATGGTGGAAGAGGAACAGGAGAAGGACATACATAAAGAGGAACAGGAGGAGTAGGAGGCAGAAGGAAGAGGAATATGAAGAGGAGCAAGAGGAACAGCAGGAGGACAAAGAAGAGTAGGAGTAGGAGGAGCGGGAATAAAAGGAGGAGGAATACGAGCAAGAGGAGAAGGAAGTAAATTAGGAGGAGTAAGAAGAAAAGCATCAGGAGGAGGCAGAATGAAGAGGAGTTGGATAAGAAGGAAGAGTGGTAGACAGAGGAGTAACAGAAACAGCATCAGAGGATTAGGAGTAGCAGGAGATGGAAGAAGAATGGAAGGAGGAGGAATAGGAGCTCGAGGATAAGGAAGAAGGATAGGAGGGGTAAGAAGAGAAGCAGCAGGATGAGGAAGAGGAGGATGAGGAGGTATCGTGCGTCGGTATCGGGCAACTTCTCAGTGCATGGAATTCCTTCAGACGCTCATGTTCCGTTTTCTGCTGAGTCATTGTCATGGCGTCTGTCGTCGCCGAATGTAAATATGTAGTCCATGTCGGGCTGAATAGCAGCAACAGCAGCAACAGGACGACGATGGGGAGCATGGTAGCAGATGCGGACAGGAGATACAGCGGTTGCTGCTGCTGCTGCCGATAAAGTACGGAGTAGGCGCCGCTGCGTACTGAGGAGGATGGTCTGCTGCTGAAGACGGATAAGTCGCGGGTGTTGTGCGGTTGCTGAAGAGGCCGGTCCAGGTAGCTGCCTATGTTGATGCCGCTGCCGCTCTCTGATGGTCTCCGCGTAGCCATCTCGCTCGGTGACTCAGTCATGGTCCGCGTCGAATGCCGCAGGGGGTCTCTTCCGCCGCCGCCCCCACTCAACGTCTCCTTGAACGGCTTGTACTCTGTCCGTCGCACAAAAGCCATTCCACAAAACATGTGCATTTACTTCATGTTACTCCATGTAATGCCATTTACAGATAAAGTAATTTATAGTAATGATATTCATATAATGTAATTTACAGATTCCACGGCATTAAAATACTAAACCAGATGAATGGTGTGTTGTGTCATGTAATTCAAGCAATGCTATTTCATGTTGTGCGAATCGAATTAAGATGAGATGCAAAAGGACAGGTAAGATAGGCTAAAGTAAGGTAGGTTTCCTGGTAACTGGGTCTTCTATTTCATACGCTTACCTCTGGTAGATGGGCAACCCATCTGACTTGACGCAGCGCTCGTGATAACCTAATGCCCTGCGCTATTAGCTTTTAAGTAGCGCTTAAAACATTTAGAGTTTACTTTTACGATTACTGTACTTGATATTGCACTCCTTCCAAAGTTCAGCAAAGCACATACGACCTTACAAAAGAGCATCGAATGCGCTGAGTAGGTGTGCCCGAAGGACTTGCTCAAAGTCCCTACACAGCAACTGCCTCGGGGAGGCTCGAACCCATACTCTCCGTATCACAAGCCGAACGCTCTAACCAATCGGCTATCGTGCCCCATTACGATCAGATAAGATACGGCACTCAAAAATGAAGTAAGGTAAGGTATGGTATGGTAAGGTAGAGTAAGGTAAGGTAGGTTATGGCAAGGTAAGGTAAGGTAAGGTAAGGTAAGGTAAGGTAAGGTAAGGGAGGATAGGGTAAGGTAAGATAAGATAAGATAAGGTAAGGTAAGGTAAGTTAAGGTAAGGTAAGGTAAGGTAAGGTAAGGTAAGGTAGGGTAAGGTAAGGTAAGATAAGGTACGCTAGAGTAAGGTAAAGTAAGGTAAGGTAGGCATGGAATGGTAAGGCAAGGTAAGGTAAGGTAAGGAAAGGCATTAAATCAGTTAATAAGTTACACGCCCCAGTCAATAACAGTCTTCGAAGATCTTTGGACTTGTGTATTCAAACGGGGTGACTTCTTCTTCCTACCCATTAAGAGACGGACGTTTTTCGTAATTTGCCCCAGTTTGTTCTCGGCTACGATCGTGTAGACGCGACTGGCTTCGTCTCCTGTCATCCGCATACACAGCGAGGACTCCAGCACTCCGTTCCCGAGGTCCTAAAGAGACAACATCCGTACGTGATCAGTTAAGGATGCATGTCTCTATCTGTGGATCTAGACACTCAATATAGCGCCTTTTATTTACCTCCTAAGAGCACTGCAATGGATCGGCATATTGCTCGACGTAGACTAACATGTAGCCTATCGCGTATCGGCTGCATTTGTGACCCTAGATTAATCGAATATAACTATTCGATTATATTATATTATCATATCATATCATGTTATATTATATTATATTATATATATATATATATTCTATTCTGCCATAGTGACTTCTATAAGGCCGTTATCACAGAGCTGCAGCCGATATCTGCAGTCTAACCAGAAACCCTGCAATCGCCATATTGGCTAAAACGACTCTAACGAGAGCTGAAGGTGATGGCTCGAATACCTACCTTCATCTGGGTCATCCTTGATAGGCGTTTTGAGTAAGGAGAACCTGGCCTCAGCAGTGGCCAGCTCAGTGCAAATGGGTCTGAAAACCAGGCCCCGCAGCGGAATGACTCCTGGCCTAAGAGACGTCTAGTCATGTCCCAGAAGAGTCAACATTAGTGATTTCATTTAGAATTAAACCTGGGCTTACTACATTATTTTGGATTTAGTATGGAATTAATGATATTTGGATAGAGCATTATTAATACTTTGTTATGTAGCGGCGTATACGCCGTAAGAGCAATGACCTGCAATTAATGGTAATTCACTCTTTGTATTAAATCAGTCATTCTTTTTAATTATTCAGAGCACTTATCTAGCGCCTTTTAACCTGTCTACTCAGAATATGCTCCTAGTCCCATCTCGATGAAAAGAAGCAATGCGTCTGCATTCATGTAGGGATCTTGGTCAGAAGCAGCTACATGCGTGTGTATATATATAGGTTAATATAATAATTACAATATGCGCCACTTACATATATGGCATTGGCCTATCTGCTGTATATGTGTATATTCATATATTTGTATATGTTGTATATTTGTGGAACAAATTAAGTGTGTTGATTACCTATACAAATGCTACAGATATATACAGATGTATACAGATCTTTACTTGTCTCTAGATTGGTACCTGTTCTACAGGTGTAAACAATATCTTCATATTTATTAGAATTCTACACGTGAAGGACCTTATGAAGATATCGTACGTGAAGGACCTTATGAAGATATCATTAGTGGGAATTAATAAATAGTTAGTAACTTCTAATGCGCCGGTGTCTAATGCACAAGGCATCAACCGATGGCATTCGTGTAGAGACCCGAGCAAAATACACGTCTAAGCTCTAAACAGAATCCAGCCAACGACTGTCGCTGTCGTTGTTTCTCTAATAATAATAATAATAATAATAATAATAATAATAATAATAATAATAATAATAATAATAATAATAATAATAATAATAATAGTGGAAGTGGCTTATCTTTCAAAATACCCGAATGGAACTCCAGTATCCTCGGTTGCTGACATCTGTGTTGCCTTCTCTGATGCCACGGCCGCTCTCGTCGCTCTGGATATCGGTATCGCCAACGGCGGAGACCGCAGTGCCAGCAGAGGTGGCGGCTGCGGAGGCTGCGAGGGATGAGGAGGAGGAGGAGGATGCGGTCGTGATGTTGGCATCGAAATCCCAGAAGATGGACGATGGCTCCGGTCGCGAAGTGACCGTGCAACGGACACAGACGTGCGCGTGGTCAAGCGGAACGTATTTCGGACTGCACGTTATCACTGGTCGATCTGTAATGTAAAGTATTGCAGGAGTACATAAAGTGACGTATGCGGTAATATGACGTAATATGATGTGAGGTGATGTGATGTGATGTAGTGTGACGTAATGTAATGTAATGCATTGTAATATTTTGTCACGTAACTAGCCTATATCTCGCAGAGAATCTGTGCCCTAGTTCAGCAAAATTTCCCTTATGGAAATATTCTCTTGTTGCTCCCCTTCATCTACAGCCATTTTTGTTCTCATGTAGATTTTTCAAACTGTTCTAATTGGACCACGACCACTCGTCCAAGGCAATTATTATATTGTTGTAATGATAGGGAAAGTGAAGTTATCCCTAGATCCCTAGATTGGTACCAATGCAAGCTTGTAGTTTTAAAAAGGCGTCTGGTCGTGAGATCGTTATGGTCATGTCGAATAATCCTTCAGAATCAGAACATTTTATACAAAGGCGGATAAAAAATGTGCTATAGTTTCCTTTGTTGCAATGTAATGTCAAGTCCTCTATGATAAAGAGGAATTATGTAGCGCCATTTTAAGTTCGTGAGATAGTCATAATAACTCAATATCGGCGGCAAAAGACCAAAGAACAAGCGTAGCTCTTCACTTGAGAACGTATAACTAGTTCCCTGGTCTTAGCCTAGTCTTCTGTGTCAAATATTTGAGTGGATCTTTCGACTTTAAAAATCCAGAAAAGCACTGAAAGGAGAAAGATGTAAGTTAGTTGAAATAAAATAAGGTTTCGCATTATAAATGTGTACTTAGTGCTCATAAAAACAGAAATGGCAACGTGATACGCCGCAATAAGCCACGTCCATTTCAATAACATTTATAAAGTGTAAAGCTCCCATGTCCCATGCGAATCATGGAGAGGTACTCATTTCCCGCTCTTCGGCCCTCGAGCTGATGACAGACGACTCCTAAGTTTCCGAAACTTTGTCAGTGTATCGCCGAATTTGACGTTTACTTCCCAGCTTACACTGGTACCACTTTATACAGCTTGGCGACAGAACCACGTATACTTGTGAGCAACTTATCCAGAGTCGTTATACATATGATATGATATGATACATGATATGATATGATATATAATATATGATATGATATATGATATGATATATGATATGATATGATAAGATATGATATGACATGATATGATACGATACGATATGATATGATGTCGTTACACGGAGTCCCTCAGTAGGTTCGCGCTACTGAAGACTGGTGTCTTGCAAATGATATAAATTATGCACTATGGATATATACACTTAGGAACATTCAACACGAGCATTCAAGCTACTGAGGGTCTTTCGACCTCATTGCATGCACCGTGTCTGGAAAATATTTGCGTTTTTCTGATTGTTGTGCCTTCTACCGTCTTCCGCCTTTTTTCCTATTTAAGACACTTCAAGCATTTCAATCAATAGATCTCGCCTCTCCCATTATTCATCTCATCATTTCGGCTTCAGTTGTGATGCCATCGGTTGCCATCCGATCGTTCAAACAACGGACATGTTTTCTCTCTCTAACTCTCTTTCTTTCTGTCTCTCTCTCTCTCTTTCTCTCTGTCTCTCTACGTCTCTCTCTCGCTCTCTATCTCGTTCTCTCTCTTTCTGGCAATCTATCTTCTTCTGCTAGGCTGCCTTTCACAGTAAACAGGTCTCTCTTCCGTTTCTTCGACTGCTGTTACATGACTTCACTTACTTGCTTACTCCTTCAGTTCCTTATCTAATGAATCTGACGGGCCATGGTGGCCGAACGGCTCTCGCGTCGTAATGTTACTTCTGCGACCCAGGTTATCTGATCTATTGACTTCTATGACGCGAATGCACAAGGCATCAATCGCTGGTCGTTTCAGAGGAAACCGTCGTCAATCCTTTGAAGAAGCTCCGTCAAAATCCGAGAGGTGAGAGGCTTGGGTCAATCATGTGAAATAGACATAAATCTGAACTCCGCGTTGCATATCAGGCTCTCATGATTGAAGTGTCTGCCTTATTAGATCGAAAACATATTCAATAAAGTACTAGTTAACTCGTTTACCGTGTCACTAATTTATTTACTAATATCACGACAAACTACTCGCTTGCTTGCTAACTTACTGACTAACTTACTAACTGGCTTAACTACTTACTGGTTTACATAATTACTTAGCTGAAGACGAATACTTAGGAGATCTTGAACATACATATCTTAAAATGGCACCGTTGAAATTAAGCTGTATTATGTTGGTTTCAGTTATTCTGAAACAGAACGTGAGTAGACACAAGAGTGTATCAGCCTTGTGCCTGTCGTAGGTACTAACAGAATATGTTGAGTTTCAGTTGGTCGGTGACTGGCTCTAATTTGTGGACGAGGGCCGAACACTGGAGAATCTGCTTGTCCTGATTAGCATGCATTATAAACGCCGGCGTCCATCTAGCGGTCAGTACGTCAGTTAACCGGAACCCTGGTTCACCGGACACGTTGTATTGACGCCGTATCTGGAACTGGTCGGTGATGTTCCGGTTGTTTAGGAACACGTCGACCGACGGAAACGGATATCCGCCGACGACGACGCACTCGATTGGAACGACTTCCCCAGAGGTGGCGTTAAAGAGACCCGAATGGAAGCCCCCATTCGTACCCGCCTCAGATGGGGAGATCGCGTAACCCCAGGTCAGGCGCACTGAAGACACGGGCGCTGAAATGAAAAAAAATCATTAGACTCATTAATTCATTAAAAATTCATTAATATGTCATCTTAATTCATTAAAAATTCATTAATATGGCATCTTAATTCATTAAAAAATCATTAACATGTCATCTTAATTCATTAAAAATGAATTAATATGTCATTTTCAATAAATACACTGCAAAGAAAATTAATAGAAAGCAAGGTCATACGCATTGACATAAACAAATATATCGTACAATACTATAGGCTATTGTACATTACACATTAACTGACAATGAAAGATATTATAATAGATAAGAATATCTCGTGTTATAAGATAGTTATTGTTATAATACAATATCACACTGTTAGTCAAAATACCCGGAACGGTACGTCATCATGCTTCTGCCTAGAGCTACTGGCTTACATGGGGTTAGACACTGAGACGCACAGACACACCTGTCTGTCTGCTTCTGTCTACTTCAAGCAGATGATTGCCTATATTAGAGAAATAATTGACCACAATTTTCAAGGACTTAAATGGCGACTTTCACTGTCTTTTTCTCCGACTAGAAGTTAGTATTCAGGTTATATATAATCTTCGTGCAGGCGGACCAACTGTACGGACCAACAATAATACTGTCCCGCAAGATTACTGGCCGTTTAAGCAGGGGTCGGTGGCTGGTCGCGGGGATCTTTTAATGTCGCAATTATCTTCACTAGTTTAATTTGAACGCAGTTAATTGCTTTCAGCAACAGCAGTAACTCGATCCAAGTAAATGTCTCTAGGTCTTGAAACTGAAGAACGCCAGAACCTGTGGCGTGACTGATACGTGTAAATCGTAGAATCGCGTGACGCAAGAGTCCAAATTCCACCCGTTCAGAATTCCTCAATCGATTAGCAGTTAGGTTAACCATACTGCGTGTATGTTAATTTAATCATAGATGCCGAGTTCAAATCTCTATCGGGTTGACGGATGTTTTCTTTTTCATAGACCTATTTGTTCGTGTGGGTTTGTGCGCGAATGACTTGCTCAAGGTCCCTAAACAGTAATCAATTCAGAGGAGGCTCGAACCCGTACACTCCGCTTTACTCGACGAGCGCTCAAACCAAACGGCTAACGTTTCTCAGTCGCCTTCCATCTCTCTCTCTCTCTCTCTCTCTTTCACTCTCTCTCTCTCTCTCTCTCTTTCACTCTCTCTCTCTCTCTCTCTCTCTCTCTCTCTCTGTCTCTGTCTCTTTCACTCTCTCTTTCTCTTTCTCTCTCTCTCTCTTTCACTCTCACTCTCTCTCTTTTTCTCTCTCTCTCTCTGTCTCTTTCTCTCTCTCTCTCTCTCTCTCTCTCTCTCTCTGTCTCTTTCATTCTCTCTTTCTCTCTCTGCTTCTATTCCTATCACATTTTTGTGTTCCAGTGTGTAGCTTCCACTATCTTTGTGACTCTAATATTGGTCTAGATTTTCTCTCTGTATCGATCCTCATGGTTAATCGCGTTTCCTTTCTTATCCCTGAATCCCCCTAACTTTCAGTCTCTCCCTTCCTCTACTCTCTTCGTGCCTTCCTTTCTTTTTCGGTGTATGTTTGTGGCTATCTCTACTCCCATCACTGCTCTCATTTCGCTCTATACATGCTTATATCAGCCTATATACATACATAATAATATACATGTATGTATATATACATGTATATATTCAGGTATATATTTATGCATATATTCATACACATATACATATATAGAACTATACAGATACTTATATAGGCTAACTGTATATGCCATACAAACACAGATTCCATATGCCATCAAGATCCACCAGATTAGGTACCGTCAGATCCCATAGCGATCCTTCCTCCCAAACAGTTGGAACTCTATTCCGTTTATCATTTCATCCGAGGACCCTATAATTTCCTTTCGACGTCGACTTCAAATGCACTTGTTTCCTCTTCTTATTTTTGTCATGACAATAGACTTCCGGTCAGCTATTTCCGGCGCAAGGGTCAACCACCGTCCCAAACCAGTCATCCGCTAGGCATTTCCATCACATGTCACCCTCGCCTCATGTGTGAGTTTGGAGGTATATCAATCCTGGAATATTTCCAGTCGCGGAATCAATCCAAGACCGAGGGTCTAAAAAGTGACATTTGAAATCGGACGGATCTTCTGATTTAGATTTATTAGTCATATATGACAAAAAGGAAGAGAAACGTAGCTAACAATGATTTATTGTCGACCAATTATATGCAGTACAAATAGTCTGCATATCCTAAGGTCCTTTCAATGATGTTATGCATGGTCCTATTCGGCTCAGCGTACTGTAGAAGCGTCAGTCGCAGGTCCTACGTTAACTCATCAATTAACCATTACGAAGCACACGTGCTTTGGCTTGGTGCTTTACTTTTCCGTTCCTGAAGACCCTCCTCCTAGAAGAACATTGGCAACGCTTGTGTACATGTAAGATGTCAGTTGCTTGTCGAAAGTTGCTCTTATTATAGTTCCTTCGCTTAAATATGCCTCCTTGTTTGGTGAACTCTATCAGCCCTTAACAATGCATTTGTTAGTTTTTGGTTAAATAGATTCGATCCGTCGCCAATTTTGTATAATTCGGATAACGCTCGTTGCTAAGAAACGCATTCGTTTCAACATGTGACATGAGAACGACAGGAAGTGCCAGTTTTCATAATATGAAATAATTGGTTAATTAAAGTTACTTATTTCATGGTAATAGTTTGAAATGAAATAATCGCCAAAATGAGTAAAAACGACATGTGGCATTTAGGTTTTCAGTTTATTTTGAGCATAGGGCCTACTATGGAAAAACTGTTCTATAGGATCTGATGTTCCTTAAATGTCATCTTTGATGAATCGTCGACTCTGGTATCATACGTAACTGCAACGTGGTGCACTAATACCTTATGCTCTTGAGAGTTGTGGTCTAACGGTCGTAGGTTCGAGTCTGCTTTTCGGACACTGTGTAATGGTATTGATCAAGTTGTTTGCCCATGCAGCGCGTTGAGAGGTAGCAGTAAAATGCGCTATATCAAGTGTCGAGTAGATAATATTCCTTTTGGCCTCTGCAACTTCATGGATCTCGACTGTTTCTGTTCAAAGGATTGTGATTTTTTGAATGGTTTTGGTTTTGCGTATAAACGACCATGCAATAATGCCTTGAGCATTAGAATAAAGGCGCTACAGTAGTTTCTGCATTGTTTTCTTTATTTATCTATCTAGTTATTTATTGGTGTTTATTTATTTACTTAAAGAACACGTCATCAGAGTAAACTAAGATTAGATTAGTAGATCGTGTGACGACATCTAACAGATTTTCGGAGAATATTACTACTCACTCAAGACGTAAATGGAATGCGTCACTGTGTCAAGGACAACTTGTTTCTTTCTGACTTCGCACGTATAGTTTCCGCTGTCCGTCTGAGTCAGGTCTGAATAAAGTACACATACAAACAAATCAGCTGCGGAGAATCTAATTTGTTCTCATCTGATCTGACCAAATCAAATCGGATCCAATTTGATCCGATCTAATCTGATCCCCGACATGATATAATGTCATTTGATATGATATGATATTATTATTTATGCACTTATTAGGCGCCAATATCTAATTACTTAGCATCAATCGATGGCGCCGAACAGTTGTGAGTTAAGGATTTGCTCAAGGTCCCCACACAGTAACCGTCTCGGAGGAGGCTCGAACCCGTAATGATCTGATGTATGATATCATTGATATGATATGATTGATATGATATGATACGGTATAATATGACATTATCTGATCTAATAATCTAATAACGTCTATAGCGCTGTTATCAAAAGAGATTATCTAAATTCATGTGACATTGTAATTTTTAATCTACAAGAAACTGTTAAAAATGAAGAATTTAACCTGAAAGGTCATTTGATAATGAAAAATACTGCTTCATGGCTTAATATAGCGCTTATAAGGGATGGCTATTCATTTATCGGTTGCACCTCACTACAGAATCTTGACAATGAGCGTTCCTTAGCAACAGATTATGCTTATAAGTAATTTATTCCTGTAGAACAGCAGGGCACTCTACTGAACCATACGTTTCATAGATTCACTTGTTGAAAGAACTCGATATATGTTGTTCGGTGGCTTGGTTCGGCTTCGACATGATTGCAAAGTAAATGAAAGCATTGCGTTTCATTACGTAAGTACATGAGCTGGAAATTGCCCAAGGAAACACAAGACGCCCAAATGGATGGCGATTTCTATAGAGCCAGGCATGTGAACATAAACTAAGATTATAAGTACTTTTACTCTCAGTGACACTACTGCGCCTATATGTAGAAAGGGACCGACATAAAGCGCATAAACTTTATATATATATATAACGTGTGTATATATATATATAAGAGCTCTATACACGTTAATGTTCTAACAGTTTTGAGTATTTAGCGACTTCATACGCCTGCACAGATCAATAACGCCGACTTTACCTTACTTTAATATCGCTATATATGCATACACGCATGCATACCTAACGTATATGACATTAAAGAAGTTTGTCGCTTTGACTTTGAGTGGAACTGCATCAGCTCAAACGGCTGCTGATTTTGTTGCCGCTGCTGACAGAAAAAGATGTGTAGTCGGCAGGAGTTAGAAATCGCATCATCTCTTAGGTAGTAAAACTTTATCAATGTTCGGAAACAGATGTGTTGTGTTTCGAAAAAAGTTCCGTTCGTCGCATGAGAAGAAGAAGAAGAAGAAGAAGAAGAAGAAGAAGAAGAAGAAGAAGAAGAAGAAGAAGAAGAAGAAGAAGAAGAAAAGAAGAAGAAGAAAAGAAGAAGAAGAAAAGAAGAAGAAGAAGAAGAAGAAGAAGAAGAAGAAGAAGAAAATGAGCATTTCCTTAAGCTATAGACCTAAGAGGCAGCCATGGGTTGAAGTGTTAGCGACTTCTTCATTTTCTTAGCCTCAGCTTATGAGGACGGGTGGCCAGCCCTCTCCCTCGCCACCAAAGCTTCCCAATGACAGTGTAGGTCAGTGTAGTCATTATGGCTGAGTTCGCTACGGGGCGCATGAGGTGATGAAACTCTACATAAGGACTTACGGTTTGGTAGCTAACACAACAAGAAATAAAACAATGCAAACAATCATTTTATGTCTACTTGCCTTCGCGCTTTTTTCTCAAATTTAGTTTTCCCACTTTGTGAGCTTGAGAAGAAGAAGAAGACTGTTTGGTTTTCACTATTTCTACTAAACACCTTTATCACTGTTTGTGTTTTCAATTAGAAGTATCGTATTATTTATTACCAGCTGTTAATAAATATTTCTAATATAGTTCTTACCCTAGATAAAATCTGGTCGAAATGTCTTGCGATTTGCTAATAAGGGTAGCCGGATGGCTGAGCGATATTGAGAGAAAACTACTCACCTTTTGTCCACAGCTTCGGACACAAGGCCCCACCCGTCAACAACAGTGGTCACTCAATAACATTTCTGAGCGTAAACTGGTTTTATTTCTTCCTGTCTTCGAGCAGCTACCCGACCCTTGCTAACAGCGAAAACAAGTAATAATGCAATTATTTGGATGTCCCGCCTCCGACCGTTACGTGCGGTTCGCCATGTGGGGCGTTGCCTGTCGTATTCGGCTCACGTACCTTTTATCTTCAGTACCAGGCGGTATCGGGGTTGATTTCTGATTAGCGACACGTCAAATCGTCCAGTCGAACTGAAGGGCTCCTGTATCATGACCATTACGTTAATTGTTGTGCGTTCGGCGCCCTGGGATTTCATCCATATTGTCGGGTTGTCGAAGAAGTGAAAGCTCTCCATGTAGAACTCGCAATCGAGGCTGATCTGGGTCCCTGCGAGCAGGTGGTACTCCTGGCTTCGCGACAGCATTGACAGCGCCGGTTCCTTGAAGACAGCTGCAGACAGACACGAAATTAGTTGTTATTTGTGTACTTGAGTCGATGTGTATTGAGCTCCTGTGGATAGCAAGAGGCTTACGGTGTAGGGCGTCGATACGTTCGCGGGCGATTGATTCCGTGAAGGGAAGCACTTGGCGCTAGATAATTATTGGTGGTGTACATGCAGTGCTGTTGATAAGAACGGCTGTCCGTGGCCCTATTGTTCGTCGAAGACGAAACTAAATCGCATTCTTAGGTCAATAAGTGACCGGAAAGGAAGGCAGTGCCTCAATGTTCGATGGAGCGAATCTAAAGCAACATTCTTTCAAAATTTTCGTCGATCTGACTATTCTAGATTTTCCAAGAAATACAAATTCTATATATCGATATTTCATTTGAGTATTTTGGCGCCTTTACAGGTGGTTTTTTCATTAGGCCTTATAGCTAACCAAATGATATCAAGATGCCTCGGTTGTATGTCGTATGCGTGAAATGAAGTCACATCCACTTAACGACTTGAGCAACGCAGTGCATAACAAGCTTCGTTCAACCGCCTGCGCCGTAAATTTTGACTTGCCCGACGCTGCTAGTTTTTCTCACTACATAACAATTATTGTGCGAAAGACTGCTTCCCACGATCTGTCCTGCAAAGAGAATCCTTTATGTAGTGTCGAATTTCTATAAGGGCGCCCTAAACTTAGGCTATAATCAGCCGAACGCAACTCTCGGCGTCTCTTCGATTGAGCGCTCAGTTAAGTATTGGACATCCGAAAGGGGCTGAAAAGATATAAGGACTTGAATATGAAATTGAATTAACGTAACAAATCGTTAAATTATTAGAAATAAACCTAAACGAATCGATCAACTTCAAAATCAAACTATCATATAATTCGCATATTATTTAAATCATATTGTCAAAATCTATTTTACATATAAGATTATGGGCTGTAATAGTGGTAATAGTAGTGGTGGTGGTAGTTGTACTAGCAGTAGTAGTAGTAGCAGCAGCAGCAGTAGTTGTAGTAGTAGTAGTAATAGTGGTAGTAGTAGTACTAGTAGTAACAGTAGTAACAGTAGTAAGCAGTATTTAACAATATTGTTGGGCTATCTGCAAAGGCCAATGAAGTCATTTACTTTACCTTACTTACTTACTTGCTTAGTTACTTGCTTGCTTTGTATGTGTTTGTTTTTTGTGTGAATGGGACTCGATTCGTCTAAATTATGATCCCATTTGGTTCTGAGGATAAGTTATTTCTCTATCACAGAGAACAACAGTAATAGGAAGAACAATGGTTTGAGACGACATTTTTCAGGAAATTTATATTCGTAAGTGGCACGTACATTCGCTGCATGCATTGCTTTAGGTAAAGCACTCTCTGACTTCTGATGGCGAAAATAGCCCATTACATATATATATATATTTATTTATATAGTCGAGAATTGCGACTTGAGCTTCTTTCTCTCCCCCTCTCAATGTTCCGCAGGCGCCTGAAGACTGTACTGTTTAATAGTGATACTACTTTTTCGGGTCGGAAGCACCTCTGTTGAGTTTATCCTCTGAGATGCGCTTTATAAATCTCAAATTACACTTACAATTACAATTATATATATATCGCAGTTTGTGGGGGATTCCATGCTGCGGTTTGTGGATTTTGCGCATCATTCGTGAATAATTTGTATAGTCAATCGGCATCAATGATCGTCAGATTACCAGAGGGTGAAGCCTCACCTTGTCTTGACTCACCCTGCCTTGACAGTCTTGCCTCGCGTCAGTGGAGCAATTCCGCATGAATTCGTAATGTGGCAAGAGCAAAAATGACGACGCCTCAATGTCTTTGCTCCAATTTTCCATATTTTCTTATAAGACTCGTGTTCTGCGTTAATCCTTGTGGACATAGATTACACAATAATGCATCGGGGACAATGGGTCGAGAGTCAAGAATAATGCAGATGAAGATAAATTTTTAACAGTTGGCAGCGCCTGCTGTGTTATGCAAGAGGCGTTGTACGAAACGCATTCACCTTCTCGCTGTCGCTCTCTCCTATATCAAATTATTCGTAAACGTCTATCGATTCACGACGACTGTTAGTCTATGTACTTGGATGAGCGAAGTCTTGCACACGTGCAAGCACGCATATTTATACAGCCAAGCATAATACATTACTACATTCATACATACATACATACATACACACATTCACTCATACATACATACATACATACATACATACATATATTCAGTCATACTCAACTGAAAACCTTGTAGGTTTCCTGCACATAACGTATTCCCATCATTGATGGCTAAAAATAGCAATTCTGAATACGGTATTTCCGTAAATACAGTACAATACAATACAAGTGTAATGTAATAATGTCCTCCTTACAAAGTTCAGAAGTGCACACTGAAGCCGGGAAACAGGAGACATTAAGAGCCATAAGCAGACTGAAGGAGGTAAGTATGTAAAGCACCCTTTGACAAGATAACCGAATACACTCAGTCTGACCACCATTTTCGACTCCCCTGTAAACTGTCATCACATTTCAGATGACATTATGAATGTCATTTATTAATGCGGAGCTATGTTATTGTTCCGTGTTGTAAATTGGATTGAGGCCTACAACCTATATGCAGTGTAATATTTATATGTTATTGTTCCGTGTTGTAAATTGGATTGAGGCCTACAACCTATACGCAGTGTAATATTTATATGTTATTGTTCCGTATTGTAAATTGGATTGAGGCCTACAACCTATATGCAGTGTAATATTTATATGTTATTGTTCCGTATTGTAAATTGGATTGAGGCCTACAACCTATATGCAGTGTAATATTTATATGTTATTGTTCCGTATTGTAAATTGGATTGAGGCCTACAACCTATATGCAGTGTAATATTTATATGTTATTGTTCCGTATTGTAAATTGGATTGAGGCCTACAACCTATATGCAGTGTAATATTTATATGTTATTGTTCCGTGTTGTAAATTGGATTGAGGCCTACAACCTATACGCAGTGTAATATTTATATGTTATTGTTCCGTATTGTAAATTGGATTGAGGCCTACAACCTATATGCAGTGTAATATTTATATGTTATTGTTCCGTATTGTAAACTGGATTGAGGCCTACAACCTATATGCAGTGTAATATTTATATGTTATTGTTCCGTATTGTAAATTGGATTGAGGCCTACAACCTATATGCAGTGTAATATTTATATGTTATTGTTCCGTATTGTAAACTGGATTGAGGCCTACAACCTATATGCAGTGTAATATTTATATGTTATTGTTCCGTATTGTAAATTGGATTGAGGCCTACAACCTATATGCAGTGTAATATTTATATGTTATTGTTCCGTATTGTAAATTGGATTGAGGCCTACAACCTATATGCAGTGTAATATTTATATGTTATTGTTCCGTATTGTAAATTGGATTGAGGCCTACAACCTATATGCAGTGTAATATTTATATGGCGTCAGTATAGATTCTATGTTGCCCTGGATCTGTTTTCAAATCATTAGGTGACTGTGTTACAGCTGGAAGACTTAATCTGCTCTTGCTCAATTTCCTGCCTCTTACTTCCGAACGAAGAAAGTGTCTTCTTCGAAGTCGGGAGATTTGCCGCTAAATTTACTCACATTTTTAAATGTTTCTGGTAGCTTTCGTATGGGAGCATGGGTCGAAAACGCTTTATTAGAAATCGGTGACATTACACTTTACGTTAAAACCCACACACAGACACACACAGATACACACCTACAGACACAAACACACATAGCCACAGACACACACACACACACACATATATATATATACTAACAAAACAAAGAACAATGGACATTGTTACATATGAATGCTTGAATAGGAAATCTCTATAGGCGTCAGTCTGTCTGGTGAGGACATGTATCTATGCATACACATTTATCCATATAATCGACTGGTATATATACACATATACACATACATATAAACATGTATATCTGTCAGGCAGAAAAACGGACGACGGATAATCATTCACTGAGTCACTCAGCCGAGGCCGAACGAGACAAGAGAAAAATCGGGCCCCAGAGTGAAAAATGAACCGAGCTAACGAACGAATGAACGAACTAACGCATGAACGAAGGCATGATTGCGGAGAGAGAGAAAAGGAGGGAGAGAGGGACAGAGGGAAATAGAGAGAAGGAGGGAGGGACAGAGGGAGGGACAGAGGGAGGGACAGAGGGACACAGGGAGAAAGGAAGAGAGAGAGAAAACGAGAGAGAGACGGAGGGAGAGAGACATAGAGAGAAAGAGTGAGGGAGAGAACGAGAGAGAGACGGAGAGACACACACACAGAGAGAGTGAGGGAGAGAACGAAAGAGAGACGGAGAGAGACACACAGAGAAAGTGTGAGGGAGAGAACGAGAGAGAGACAGAGAGAGGGAGAGACAGAGAAAGAGTGAGGGAGACAGGAAGAGACAAGAGAGGATTAGAGAAAGTGGAAGGGAGAAACAGACAGAGCGAGGGAAGGTAGGGATGATAGAGCCAGCAACATCAGCAGCACATTTACCACCCCGAATGTAACGTTAACATCTTACCGCAAAGAACTTAATTGCCGCAACTTAATGCATCTTATGAATAAAAAATGCTGAACTGGGAAAGCTGTAAATACTACTGTATATATGAAGTTTCAAAACAAAAACGACTTTTTGTACATGCTGGAAAATAATTAAAGGATTCATATCGTGTACTTAAAACTGTGAATAATGATACTTTCTGAACCGTAAACACGTGTGTAGTCAAGCCAATAAGATACTCACATAGATCTTAATGGCTTGTTTACATGTATGGTCCCAAAATAAAGTATCATTAATCACAAGCCAGTAAGATGCATGCTTGTATGTTGCTGGCTAGTTTATACAGACGAGGCAGGGAACAAGAGAGCCGCAGTTCTTAAGTAGATCAACACAATCTGAGACTCGTGACTCAAACGTCTAGACGTCAAATCTCCCCAAGCATTCAACATCCGTCCAACGAATGTATATTTATAAGCAGAACGGCGCTGCTTAGATTGCATCTGCAGCGGAGCAGCGAAACATGTTCCGACCGAGTTTTATCCGTTCTACCAGCTATAAAGAAACCTACAATGGGTCCCCAGGAAGGCAGGACGGGAACAAAGGACCGGCCACCTCTCTTTCCCCAGTGTCAGTGCAGAGGAGAGCCGGTAGAACGGATGCAAAGACGGAGGCTAGGCCTCGTCCGTGTTTGTCTTATTCGAAAAATAAAACTAAAAATTAATGAAGACTAGGCCTCGTGTCTTATTTGAAAACTAAAACTAAAAATTAATGAAGACTAGGCCTCGTGTCTTATTTGAAAAATAAAAATAAAACTAAAAATTAATGAAGACTAGGCCTCGTGTCTTATTTGAAAACTAAAACTAAAAATTAATGAAGACTAGGCCTCGTGTCTTATTTGAAAACTAAAACTAAAAATTAATGAAGACTAGGCCTCGTGTCTTATTTGAAAACTAAAACTAAAAATTAATGAAATACTGAAGGAATCTGTCGGCCGACGGGTCAGAAAAATATCTTCATCATTCGATTGAGGAGTTCTGGCCTGCTTTTCAATTAACGCCGAGGAAGAAGTCTACGGCACCAGTCTTCTCTTCCAATGCATTTGCACTGAGAGACCACGACGCACAGCCTCCTGCTGCTGCTTCTGCTGCCGCTGCTGCTGCTGATGATGAAGATGTTGATTTCTGTAGGCAGCGATACGCAGACTGCAGAAGAAGATAGACTAAGGCATAGACGACCGACACAGAGAGGACGATATAGAGGAAGAGTAATATATATATATATATACATACATAAACCAAACTAGATACATAAAAGAATTAAGAAGCAGACACCGACATAGGCCTCTATGCAGAAAGGAACAAAATGACTTAATCAGATAACAGAGAGAGAGAGAGAGAGAGAGAGAGAGAGACAGAGAGAGACAGACAGACATAGAGAGACAGTGAGACAGAGACAGAGACAGAGACTAAGAGATAGAGACAGAGAGCGGCACAAGGCCAATCAGTCTTAATATTTACATCTACATAAAATACGTGCACTGGGCGACCAGAAGTCCACCTAGAAGAACAACACGTTCTCTCTTCCTCCAACGTGTAATTGCCTGGCGGGGGCGGCGACAGCTAGCCGAGCTGTCTCTCTCACTCTCTCTCTCTGTGTCTCTGCCTCTGTCTCTGCCTCTGTTTCTGCCTCTTTCTGTATCTCTGTGTTTGTGTGTCTGTGTGTCTGTATCTGTATGTGTGTGTGTCTGTCTGTCTCTGTGGTTTAGACTCGGGCACTGCAGTCCGATTAGCAGTTCATGAAGATGAAACTGTCCCGGAATCTGCGCTACAACTCCGCAAGCAGACGAACGACATCTTCGTAACAAGAATCAGGTTTCTGCGGCGACAAGAAAGAGGTTAATTCGGCTTAGAAGAACAACCAGATCGCCTTTCCGTTTAGATTTCTCTGATGGGATGTTTCGCGGAAGTCTATTACGGTCTTCGTATCTAACAAACACGTGTATAGGGCGTCAGTGTTTGCAACCATAGGCTACTACTTAACATGAAAAAGATTCCCTTGAATAGCACGGCATGCTGTACTGGCTGCACTGGTTGTTCCTGCAATGACGAATTGAGTTTCGCTCAAGCGTGACTGCATGGTCGGCTGCACTCCGTCGTATCTCTGGGAGCTATGCATCTCTCGGTTTGTTTCTCCTGAATGCACCGGTTTCTTTTAGCCGTTCAGGGTCGACTAATTGTTCGTCCGATCGGAATATTCACATGCAGCCCCGTATATAGAAACACAGCTGCGGGTGACTTGTGGCGTTTGAATCGGTTGCCTAGTGATCTACGAAATAATAAGTGAGTAATGCATTTGTTAACACGCTATATGTCCATCGGCTGAGCGAGGAATCGTGGACATACACACATACAATTAAATACGTAGCAAATCAAACAAATAAAGGAAGAAGCACGGCCATGCATCGACTCCTTAGTTTGTCTTCGCCTTTCTTTCATCAGCAGTTCAAAGTCAACCTTTTTATACGAATTATGCACTTTGAAGTCATGACCGCTTATTTATTTTTAAAATTTAAAGCAAAGTCAGTAAATCTGAATCTGATGCGGGAATGATTTTTCTCTGGGGGCCAAGTTGTAATCATGCAAATGCCAGAGTAAAATAGCGAGTCTTGACAAGTGATTTAAATGATGATAGCGGTTGACAAGTCGGGCCTTTTGTGAAGACGATTCCAAGTTGGAGGGGCATGGCAACTGAAAGCAGTTGATTCCACAATTGCCCTGAACTTAGGCTCGAGTAACAACCCAGCGTTAGAAGAACACAATAGGCCAGGAGGGCGATTGGAGTTAGCAACGTGTAAAGATATGATGGAAAGTGGTTTCTGGGCTAAGGGTCAAGTCTCCAATTTTAAACTTAGTGAGCCATTCAGCAGATAGCCAACGTAGCTGTTGAAGGCGATCTAATGCATTCATGGATTAAGAATGACGTGCAACAACTCTAGCAAGACAGTTTTGAGCCATCTTTAGCATGTTTAATTTGACATACAACATCATATCACTGTCAATATCACACTAACAGTATATCTGAAGACTTTCTAACTTGCTCTAAATGAGTACCAGATGACCATGCAAACTGAAAAACCCCAGAGCTGCTACTGATCATTGTATGTATGTCTATTCAATCCAGGTACTGTAAGTGGAGATTCAATATAAGTAAACTTTCAATGTTCTCGCATGGCACCGTGTCTAGTGATACCAGAACCCACAGCCACGCAATCGAAGAAGACAGTTGCAAAGGAAATAGCGTTGTCTATTGTGTTTCGTTGGATTCATCTAAATTTCTACTGGTACCGAATTGCTTGCAGATCAAATTATGTAGCATCAAATGTTTCCCATTTTCGCTTGCGACCGAAGGATGAGTGTTACTACACAGCTTCTCCAAAGCCACGACCCAATGGCATTACCACTGCTCTTCTATATCGAAAATATATAAGCCTACATAGTATAAATCTACATAGTATATACATATGCACAATTCATACACATATAGACACACATGTTTAAGGATAGAAACAACACTTCGACCTTAGGCGGCGATAGAACTAGCGAACTAGAGAGGAAATACACAACATTCATCAACAGAGGATGACAAAAATCTGCTCATAAAAACCTAGACGAAAGAAGAACCTAACAAGTCATCCACGCAGGGAAACTCAAACACGACTTACCGAAAGAGACTAGTAAGAGAAACAGTCACGCAGGACCAACACCAAATCCAGTCTGAGTCAGACAAAAGCACATACAAAATTGCAGCTTATGTTTGTATAAATATATCAGTTGCGTAAGCATAGTTGGTGGCGTGACCTGTATCAGTCGTGTCGAGATATAATTACACGAGGCAATGACGTGCGGTGCATCGACTGGACTACAATTGATTCGAATGACCGACACTCCTTGCCTACATCTGGTTCCTAATTCGTTGGCAGTCACTGACCTCTTTGTTCGGATGGATAGATACCCATCCTCCAGGATTGCTCGCGTGCGGGCAAGAGCATTTCCAGAGGGGCGCCACATTCTGGCAGTCCACCATGCACGGGTCTGGTCTGAGGGGCGCCGGCATGTAAGCAAGAGGGGCGGGGGGGGGGGGTGAACGCCCCATGCTTATAGCTAATTCTTCACAGTCCATCCTATTTAAAACATCTCATAATATACGTCTATACGCGCCGCTAAATCTTTCCGGAACTATTCATATTTATGAATATTTTTCTTCTTTGCGAAAAATTCATAGCTGAAGCAGAAATTGATAAATTTCAGTAAGATTGAATCGGCTGAAGCTAAAGTTTGTCGAAGATAAAATAAATGGAAGCATTATAATCGGCGATTTACTAGTCATAAGCTAGTATTTTCGTTATTATTTAAACCATAGCGGCTGTTGGTGGTAAAGGATCTCACTCGAGTCATTCATTTTAAAATGAGCAGGGTCGGGGCCATACTATCGCAGTAGAAAACCATGAACATTTGCAATTATTGAGGAAAGAATCTTTATATTCAGCAGTTGCTACAAGTAAACATAGACTTCTATATCTTCAAGAGTTTAGCAGTGTATCATGTAGCAGTATCTTTACGCATAAATTGCATTAATTTATGAAACCAGTTTCGATCCTATATTATAATATTATCATACACTTGTGTAGGTCTATGGCCTTATTTATGCCATACTTACATTAGTATGTAGGCCTATTTATATAACATATTCCACTATAGGCTGTAATGATGTTTAAGCCGCTCCTATACAGCAGAGACTAAACCTTATTTTAAAACATGTTGCGGTTTTACACGATGCTTGAAATTTTTAGTCTTTGGTTCTAGACTAAGTTAGGTTATAAACAAGTTATACTTATTGTTTTGCTTATAGTTTATATTGTTAACGTGGAAAAGTATTAAAACGCCAGACCGTGGTAAAGCTGCAATATCTGCCTATGACTTTGTTTAAGTTTATCCAATGCTTTATTTGAAGGATATTGCAACAAGAGATCTTTGCGATTTTATCGGAATTTATTGATCGGAAATGCTCGCAAATGATCCCGACAGTAGGACTGGTTAGAAACAGCGTTTGGCAAAACTACACTGATAATAATAAACTGCAAGAAATTTTCTTAATCGAGCGACCAAGAATGTAGAATATGGAGACCTTGACAGTGTAGATCCTTAGACTATCGAAACATCTGAGCAAAATAATTTGATCAGAGAACAGACCTGTGAGGACACCAGCACCAAAATCTCATCTCATCTTTGACTTAGCTGATTAGCTCTAATTTGAGTTGTCAGAGGATGAAGACATGCAGAGTTTACGGTTGCGCTTACACTTTACGTTGTAACCTCATATCATCAACAACAACTCATCATCATCACCACCAACATCAACATCTCTGTCCAGGGGCTCAAAACTCGTAGGTGTTCATCGCAAGCTCAACTAAGACGAATTTGTCACAGCTTGCTTACCTAAAGCTTTAAGGCCCCTTTAAGACTATTTTCAAGCTGCTTTTAATAAGATAACGGATGTACAATGATTCGTCAAACACCTTAGTCACGACATGTTATTGTCAGTAATTTTTGGAAATACTGGTAAAGCCGCATACCGTGCGCTCTTCAATATCAAAATATTTTGTCAGATATGAGGACCTGTTATTGGCCGGCGAATAATTCGCTTTGGAGCGAATAATAGTAATAATAAACCGAAGTCAGTCTTGAAAATAGAACCGATGAAATTAACTTTTTGAGGTTTCATCTTGTGAGCTAAATAAACAATGCTGCAAACTTGGTGCTGTAAATAGCTAGAGTAGAGATATGTGCTTGCATCAGTGATGACTAGGAAATTAGGGTACCACGGACATCTGAAGAAAAGCAGTGAAAACGAATTGGAAAAGGATATTGTATAAGCACAAGGGAAACCGTAGAAGGAAACTCAGGATTCATGGATGGATAAATCAAAGTCGTAATGGACTGTCACTGGATGATATACTGAGATCGACAGAGTGTTGAGTGGAGAAAACTCGTCCACAAGGCGACCAACATTCAGAACAAAGATGTTTGTTAAATACGAGGCAAATAAACCTGGGAAGCACTTCTCGAATTGCAATAAGAAGGCCTACTATTATTGAGCTTATGCGTTTTATCATTACCATCGATCACGACCTGACTGAACAGTTCTGTTCTTCGAATGTACAATATACTAGAAAGACATTGTGCATTTGCCTCATATCATGCGCAACAATTTGAAAACTTGCCTAACTTGCGAAATACTGAAGCCTTCTTCACGCATTTGATCACAGGTCCCAGACTTGACTAAGCAGTTGTTCTTTATACAAATGCCGATATGCCGACGTTTTCCTGGAAATTCAATAGTCATTGTGCCTCTGTTTTAAATAAGCGCAACAACTTAACTAAATTTCACATTGCTGAAGATTCTTTCACGCTCCATTGCACACGCACGCGCACTAGCACACACGTCACTTACGACCGGCAGCCGTAGCAAAGCGTCTCATTAATTATCAGTCAGCTGATTAAGCGCCCAATTTGCCGGGCGGCGACTCCTTTAATTAAAAGCGTCCGTGGAGGCATCTTACCTGTTATCTGGACAGCTTTCGTGATGGTCAGATAGAAAGCCACGGATACAGCGACAGCGGACGGGTGGCATCTTGACGTCCGTCGCGATGATTCCATTTAATCCACAGGTCTTAAGCTGCTGCTGGTGCAGAAGAGGAGGACTCGCCGACCATTCGGTCTACCAGGAGAGAACGGCGACGAACGACGAACGGTTCTGTCTTGTAGTAGAACAACGACGATGCAGAGAACTGCACATGCAGCATAAGCGGCCGAAAGACGCCGATTCCATTGACCATCGGGATGCGGCTGCAGAGGCTGGAGCTGCGACGGCAACGGTGGAGTAATAACGAGACGTGAAGACGGCATCGGGCACTTGTCTAGGCGAGATTGATGGATCGTCTCATTCGTTCGTCTCACTGTCCCTCGCTCCCTTGGCTCCTCCTGCTCCCCATGGGCAACCGCTGCTGCTGCTGCTGCTTCTGCTGCTGCTGCTGATGCGCCGGATGCGCCGGATGCTGAAGCTGAGGAGGCAACGTCTCCGAAACGGAGTACCCTTCGTCAAACGAATGACTGAATGACTGAGCGACTGACTGAGTCACCAACGGGCCGATCGACCCACCAACTGACCGACCGACCGACCGACCCACCAACTGACCGACCAACCGACCTACTGACTGACTGGTAGACCAACAGATGAACCAACCGTCTGATAAACAGACCGATCAACTGGTGGACAGATAGACACACTACAGACTGTTTGACTTACCTGCTCACAGACAGACAGACAGACAGAAGACAGACAGACAGACTAATTGATAGACCGACCGACCCGCCAACCGACCGACTGATCGACCGACAGACGAACCAACCGATTGATAAACAGACCTATCAACTGGTGGCCAGATAGACACAATACAGACTGTGTTACCTCTCCACAGACAGACAGACAGACAGACAGGCAGGCAGGCAGACAGACAAACTGACAGACCGGCCGACCGATCAACTGACCTCATATTTCATAGAATTATATCACATGACATCTCATTTTGGATGAATTTGCATCATACTGCTTTACATCACATCGCATTTCATTAGATCGAGCATCGCTGATGATACCGTTTAGGTCTGGGAATCGTTGCGAAAAGATTTATTCAGTTAATTCATCAAAGCGATCAAGAAGAGAAGGGAAGGAAAACGGAGGAGATGATGAATTCGGTCGCAGCGCCTGTCAGGCTCCGCACGAGTCCGTTTAATTGATGGCACGAGACCTATTTTCTCCCCATGTATATTTACGGCGTTGGAGGACGAAACGACTGAATATCGGAGTCGATGATTTATCTATAAAGGATCATCCTCACACTTGTATAGCCCAGGGCCTACCAGTGTGGACGCCCCAACAAGACCACTTGACCCGGGACTTACAGAGAGAAGGACCTCAGTATTTGAAAATAAGTTTTATATATTAATTTTTAATATTTACTTCTCCTTTCTTGTGGCATATTTCACGGCTGCATGCGAATTGATAGGCTTATGACGCGCATGCTTAAATCAGGGGCCCGGGAGCCATGGTGTCAAAGTCGCCGATGCTCACACAAGTTTCGGCTCTGTGACGCCCAGGCAGGAGCATGCTCACACAACTTTTATGGGCAACCGAGATATCTACCTATGCCACGGAACAAACATTAATACTATAAAACTAATACAGTGTTATATACTCTGATATTAAGGTCACAAATTAATTTTATCTACATTAGGTCTGTACTTGGCTATTAAACACTTACTGGGCCACTGCATGCTTTGTAATTGGGGCCAGTTCCTGCAGTGGCCCCGGCCTTTTGGAATCTCTGAAAAGCCCTGCTTGTGACTACGTCGGTGACGTATGACATTCACAGGCCTCTTTCGAGTGAATACGGCGCCTGTGAAAAGCTACCTGGCAAAGCACGGGTGCAGCACACATATTTGCATCAGGAACAATTCGGCGATCTCTCATTTCTCGGCTTGAAATGAATTGTCAACTTTAACACGACGCAATTCGTTTCAGCGCCGGACACACGCGACTTTTACAATCGCCATGGCAACCGTTTAGACCAAGTAACCTTAAATTAATTATCGGCCAATGTATCCAGATATATATATATCTCCCTTCGTTACTTCGGAAACATAATTCCTGACCGGAAACTTGCTTTACTTTGGCTTTTAACACCTACATCTCTTCATATGTATATATATATATATATAATAAACGAATAATTATATAATTCATTACATGTAATACAAAATATATATTTCAAGATGCATATACGTGTACATAGCGTAGACATACATACACATATAGATATACATATACATATATATAATGTTGAAAGCCTTTGTAGTATATAAATAATATACTAAGCAGTCCAGTGAATCGATAGAGTTGTGTTTTAGCGGCTTTGTATGTCGTCCGACGGATGTTGATTGCAGTCGATGGCAGCGGAATCTACTTCGTCGATACCACAGATCGAATGGATTCATGGATGAACGCATCTGTTGCTGCACTGTGACCATTGATACCTTACGGCACTGTAAAGTTCTTAACATGCGCTATATAAACCGCCAGATACGGCTGACTATGCGCGCATTCGATTCGTATTGCATGTGACTTTTTATGATGATGATGATAATGATGATGATGTTAATGATGATATGCCTAATTGACATTGATTAAATATCTGAATTATTTAAATAACTCATTAAAACTGCAATATTTTAAGGTTTGGTAATAACGAATGACAAATGGTAATAACAATAACAACAACAACAATAATAATAATTATTATTATTATTATTATTATAACAATAATAATAACATTACAGTATCACATGACATGAGTACTATAATAATAATAATAATAATAATAATAATAATAATAATAATAATAATATAATATTATTATTATTATTATTATTATTATTATATTAATGTTGTTATTATACTTATTATCATTATCATCATCATCATCATTATTATTATTATTATTATTATTATTATTATTATTATTATTATTATTATTATTAATAATGTTATTATTATTATTATCATTAATATCATTCTTATTATTATTATTATTAGTAGTAGTAGTAGTAGTAGTAGTAGTAGTAGTAGTAGTAGTAGTAGTAGTGGTAGTAGTGGTAGCAGTAGTAGTAGTATAAATTTTAATAAGAATACAGATCATCATTGCCTTACCGAGACTCGTGTATCTGCACAGTCATAGTTTAAGTCCAAGTAACAAGTGATGCATCACTGAGGACGTGTCTGTTTAAACAGAGCCATGAGTTTGTCGTAATTTCAATCACTGTCATTGATTGATGACGGCGGCTTCTTTCTCTCGCTGCTTGTCCGGACATCAGTCGCATTTCCATGGTCTGTCCTTTCATTAAATTCAATCTCAGTGCAACATTAAAACGCCTTTATTCTGACTTCGCCCAAATTGAATTCGCTTATCAAGGAAGGCGCCAGGCTAAGGCGACGATTAATCCTTCAATTTGCCTTTTCCTTTTGGCCCAATAATAATATTTGGGTTGTGGAATCAGACTGCGGGCGTTAGCAGAATAAAAGCTGTTTGTGAGGGTGAGCTGCTTGATCAGGTGATGTTCTCAGTAGCAGAACATCAATTGAAGTTGAGCCTGTATCAAAGAGCTGATGCATATTGATGATACTGATGATTAAGACGACTATTGAAGGCTATACTGAGGACGACGACGACGGTAAAGATGATGAGGATGATGACGACGAATGAAGATAACAATGAGGACGACAACGATGATGATGATGAGGAGGAGGATGCACTGCTCTCCTACTGCTACTGCTGGTGCTGCTACTGTTGCTACTGTTGCTGCTGGTGGTAATGGTGGTGGTAGTGGTAGTGTTGGTGTGGGTATACGGTGGATGGTGCTTGAAATTGAAGCGAGAAGTGATAAAAAGGGAAGAGGAAGTATCAGAATAGGATTTTTGGAAGAGGAGTGTTTTCAGTTTTGAGTGAAAGACCTGCGCAGAAATTGCAAGAGGTGAAGTGTTGGTGTGTTCGTATGATGGATCAGATAATTGTCGTAATTCTGGTAGGAGTTTATTCCAGAGGGGTAAGACCTGAAATGCATGACCTAAGTAGCATCTGTTTAGACTGAAGGAAGCTCCTCTATCTATGTCACGTGTGCATATTAATAGAAACATACATGTAGCATATATCTGTGTATATATCGTCTGTACATACGTATATATATATATACTTGTTGGTGGATATACCTATATATGCATGAATACATACATGTGTTGCACATTTTGTATATAAATACGTACATATGTCGTGTGTGTTGTATATACATGTATGGTTATACAATGCGCATTTGAATATATATATATGTATATATATATATATGTTTGAGTCCGGGGATTTACATGCACCGTGCTTCCTTCAGACCATTAAGCACGGTTAGATTTACACAACAAGAAGGAAACATCCGCCGCCGCCGCCTCCTCTGTATTACTACGCATTCCTATATTTAGACCAACATCCGGTGCTGGACTTCTTTTCTAAAGTCTGCGCACGTTTGGTCAGGCGCCCATCTTAAAATTGTGCCTGTGTACACAAGTTTATATATATCCGTGTATGTATATATATGTATACATATATATGTTGTTCAAGCTTTAGTATATATAGGCTAGCTGTGTGTATGTATATGTATAAGGTTTCTTCCAGTGCAGTAGGGTATATGTGGCCGTATGTGTGTGTGTGTGTGTGTGTGTGTGGGTGGGTGTGTGGGTGTGTGTCTGAGCGTGTTTGTAGCCAATAATGTTCTTGTATGCTGTTACAGCGGCCTGTCATGAAGGCAAAGGCCAATCCTGGACAGGCCTAGGAGTGTGTATGAGGCCAGTTTTCAAGGACAATGAGTGCAGTTTATGGAATTCCTCTTAACGCTAATTGCCTGGGCTGGAACTGTTTTGTTTTTAAATTAAGAGACGGGAAACCTGAGAGAATGGGATTAGAAGAAAACGCAAGTCGTTGAACGAACGATTCACTTCTACAGTCTCAACCCAATTATGTCTTTGATGTAAAGTAGGTAATCGGATCTGCTCCGGAGGCCACTGAGGTTCTTCGCATTCTTCAATCGTATGTCACACGGTAGCCAAATGTTTGAGCGCTTGCCTAGCCAAGTATCCCCCCCCCCCCCGAGACGATTGCTGTGCACAGACCAAACCAAGTGCTTAAAGCACAATTGCTCAGCGCCATCGACTGATACTTTGTCATTAGATAGTGGCGCTACACAAATAATAAAACCTTCTTTGGCAGCTCCATCTGTCGGTCGATTGTAGATGTATACGCATACACACACGTTAAATGCTTGTAAGTCACAGCCGCAGTGTAAGGATATCGTATTAGGCTACGATTCCTCGCCCAGCCGATGGACACATGGCGTGTTAACAAATGGCTTACTTACTTACTTGCTTGCTTACTTGCTTACTTACTGACTGACTGACTGACTGACTTACTTAATTAATTACTTAATTACTTACTTACTTACCTCCAATTCAGAAGTAGCTCTGTCCGCCGTGCCCAGGAAACTCGTCGTCTGATGAAGAGCTCATGCCAGTACATGAGGCCATTCTAAACAAAGCCAGCTATCGAGGGAGATTGGACGATTAGGGGCTACTTAGCACAGGGCAGCCTTCGCCAACATCAGTCGAGCGGAGCAGACTGGAACTGGGCCTCGTCGGAACTCGTGTCCATCCTGTCCTGCTGACCGGAAAAGTCGCCGAAGCTGTCCACGACCACGCCTCAATTTCCGGCGGAAGTTCCAAGAGTTTATACAGGAGATGAGAGCCTAGATGAAAAGGAGAAGGAAGAGGAGGAAGAAAAGGAGGAAGAAGAGAAGGAGGAAGAGGAGAAGGAGGAGGAGGAGGAAGAGGAGGCGGCGGCTGGCGGAGGATTGGTAATAACGAGAGAAGAGGAAAAGAATGGAATCGTCGAGAGCTAAAAAGGAAAAGAAGGAGTGAAGAATGAGTAGAGGGTTGAAGGAGATCGTCGAGTGGGGAAAGAAAGCAATAAAGAGGAAAGAAAGAGAAAGAAGGGTAGGTGGAGAAGGAGGAGGAGTAGGAGGGGAAGAGTAGCTTGTTGAGAGAAAGATGGAAGAGGAACGATGGCAGAAAGAAGAGGAGAAATAACCGAAAGAAGTAGTCACATCTGCTGAGGAAGACGGGTGGCAAGAAAAGGTAGAAGACAAAAGGAGATGTAGACGGCGGAAGAACGAGAAGAACAGGGACAGTTAAAGAGTAGGGACAGTGAAAGGAGTGGCTGCATTGGAAGAGGAGCGGTGGAAGAGTGGCGGCATTGGAAGAGGGGCTTCATGTGTGCTCAGGGCGCAATTAATCGGTGCCAGTGAGGACGTGGACTAATTTAGTGCGGTTCAGCGCCGCCTCTTCCCCTGGGGGTAGGGAAGAAGGAGGAAGGGAGGACAGCGACGACGCCTCTTCCCCTGGGGGTAGGGAAGAAGGAGGAAGGGAGGACAGCGACGACGCCGCTGGACCACGAAATTAGCATGTCCACGTAGGAAATGGACATGATCCTGTTGGCAAAGCAAAGACGGATGAAAATCTAGAAATGTAATGGGCAACTGAACCACCCGAACACGCGCACAATCCCACACACTCACCCCTTCTCGGTCCGCCTTTTACATCGATATATACATAATACATATTCACTATATACCGATATATGTATATATGCATATTGATATACATATATATATATACTTATGTATATATATTATAGTATATATATGATACATATCATATATATACTTATACATATATGATATATATGATAGATATATACATATATATAACACATTCATATATATATATATATATATATATATATATATATATATATATATATATATATATATATATATATATATATATATATATATATATATATATATATATATATATATATATATATATATATATATATATATATATATATATGATAGTCGCAAACCATCATCGGGTCCAGAAGCAGAGGACGAGGACTAGGAGATGGAGTATGAGGAGGAGGGGAGGTGTAAGAACTCGTGTAGAATGCACCGAGTACCGTAAGAATCAACAGATGAGCTTCTGAATGGATGTGTTATATAAGACAGCGGCGCATACCTTGTAAATGTATATCTCAGAAATTTCTCAGCGCTACACAAAAACCCGCGTCAGAGGGACCAGCTTAATCAGCGGCGCTTAGTCAAATCAAGACCGCAATAGCCAGATTGGTTGGTGTTGGTCAGTTTCGGTACCAGGTCAGAATCCGGTAGGGAGGCGTCGAGACGGTGAGATAATGACTGGCCTAGTTAGCTACATCGGTAAGTGCGTGCGCCAAGGAGCCTCTGTGCGTGAGGATCCCAGGTTCGCGTCCCGGTCGTGGACTTATTTCAGAGATTTAAATCTCGGGCTATAGTACGGTCCGTGCACGGGGACCTTAAGTGGCGTGGCGCCCATCCAAACGGGCAGCGGTGGTGAAGGATCCCACCCCATAAATTCATTGCAAAATGAGCAGGGTCGAAGTCATACGGTCGCTATATAAAACCTATTTATTTACGTGGTACTACGGTGGAAAATCTTGAATCTGCTAAGGATGGTGAATTCTGTCGTGGCCTGAAAATGTAAGGAACTGGCATCCGCCGTTATGCACACATAACTGTAAGCAGGTAAGTAAGTAGTCTTCCTTTGCAACTAACAGCTCATGCATTTTTGTATAGATTTTTGTTCGCATTGTTCTTGTAATCGTAATCGTAATCCCAAGATATCTACAGCGGCCAACGAAAGTCACGTCACGGGGACCAGCTTATTCACAGGCGCTCAGTCAAAATAAAATCGATAGGCAACGTGTTCGGTTCCAGGTCAAGATCCAAAAGCCAGACAGCGTGGCACCTACGGTGGGTGATGTTTAGGATTGGAGCGGAAAGAGGGATAAGCGGTAGAAGGGAAGTCAGGAAAGGATCTGTAAAAGAGGAATTGTAAAGCGTGGAGGTTTGTCTTGCGCTAATAACTATTGTCACTTACTTACTTATTTGCTTGCTTGCCTACTTAATTAATTAATTACTTACCTTCTTACTTGGTTGTTTATTAGCCGATTCCAACTGGGGACTTCTCGTAGCGCTAAGTAAATAAGGGATTTCGTGTACAACTTAACAGCGCATGCGAATCTGCTTGCCAACCCCAATTGGTAGACCTACTTAAGTCATGACGGTAGATCATCCGGGGACCGAAGACACCAATGTTTACTGTAAACAAGAAGATTAAGAACGAAACGGTCCCCTTTATGTACTGCTCTCCTGCCTCCTGTGACTGAATCGTACCCTACCTAGTGCAACGGTTCGATTTCCAGATTTCCAGGAGGAGGTGGAGGGAAGGGAAGATGTGGCAGCTGGGTCGGATGTTGCCAGGGAGGCTGCAATGCCTAAGAAGAAGGGTGGGGAGGAGTGGAATGGGTGGAGGGGAGGGGCTGTGAAGGCCATTAGTTGTTTGCCTCAAGAGAGCACGTTCCTGTTCTTGGAAATTATGATAAAGGAAATTGTCTCCGCTCTCCATTAACATGTCATTTAATTCTTCGGCGGCGACTCCATCACCCGTCTACCTCCCTTCGTCCCTGTCTCATTCCCTGCTTCCCTCCCTCCCTGTCTCTCATACCCTCCCTTCCTCTCTCCTCCCCTCCCACCCATCTCCTTCCTTCGGTCCTTCATTCACTGCTGCAACATGTTGTCCGTGACTTAGTCCGGCACCCAGCGGCATGTGACGGATGAGAGACGCCACCCCTCCCAGGATATTATTCCCTCGACTGACGTATTAGTCTATTACGCTTATCGGACAGCTAGATAACACCTCCATCCACCCCTCCCATTCACACCCACCCCTCTTCCACACCCACCCCATCGTCATCGTCGTCGTCGTCGTCGTCATCGCCGCTGTCTCTCTTTCTCTCCCCACTTGTGATGCAATCTCATCACTCAAGCACGGGTTTCCGATGATAAGACCATAAATTTTAGATATTATCTACGATGAGCTGGCCAGGAAATTTCTCTAAGGCCAAACGTTTTATACTTAATGCATATACAACATATAAACGATTTGTTGTGTATGTGCTTTGATTAAGTAGAGTCCTATGAACAGCATATGATAAATGTAGGTTATGTACGCTATGTTTACACTTTTTATGACGTTCTTAAACGCGATGTGCAAGTGTTCAGATGCATTCATCAACGCTGAGTACGCTTTCATGTAATAATATATATAATACATATAATAAATATGTATATTATATATTAAATATGTATTTCATATATATATAATATATACATGACGTGTCTATATAATGTAACAGAATTTAACTAGCTCCGAGCTGTAACATACCTACTAAGAAATTATGCATTCAATTCTCTATCTGTGTTGTTATCTTTAGCCAAGAGCTACTACTTAATTTCGTCTGATGACTCATTTTTTCAGTCGTGCACTTCAGGTGTGAATTCTTACACTTGATGAAATATAATCGTAATATTTTACATATACAAAATACTTTGACTCAAATTAAACAACATAAATGTCTCTACGCACATAATTATATATTATTTATGTAGTTAGGGCCTTTATCTTTGGCTAAACATAGACCTATTGTTCATTTCCAAAAGCTCTACTTTATAATCTATAAACGCTGTTCCTCGAGCGTTTTCTTGCGAGCATTCTGTTCCAACTATTCAGTGCTCAGCAGAAACGTAACTTTTTAAATGAACTGTCGTGTCCAATTTTGTCTCACAACACCATAGACACAATTTCTCTGAGCATCGCATTGGATTTCCTCGATTGACCTCTCTAAATGTCTGCCGGTCACAGACTCAGCAGCATGGCTCCCGGGAATTTGATTTGATTAGGAGCCTCTAAAGAAACTGGTATCTCAGACGAAGATTTGGTGTGGACCTGCAAAAAATCTCGACGATTTACATGGACAATCACACACACGCACGCGCACGGACGCGCACACACACGCACACATACATACACTGCCCAAGAAACGACTCTGAGCAAGTAGTTCCTAAGCATTTTCCTCTGTCGTCAAGCAACATCGTAATCGTAATCGTAAACTCGAAATTTCTAAAGCGCTACTTAAAAGCTATGCGCAGGGCGCCAGCTTAATCGCTCATTGCATCAAATCAGTGGATTCGTCCAAAGATGCCGTGTCAAGAACCAAATCGGTTACCAGAAAACCAGAGAGAGAAGGGGAAAGGAGCTGTTAGAGTGAGTTGTGTTTAACATTAATTTGAAACGAGCGTCAGTTGGTAAATAAACTGCAAGTCTAATTTACTAACTCGTGAGAGGGATTCCTGTTATTCGTCTTTGCCGGCACAATGAGTCTAAGAGGAGGAAATAAGTGGTCCCTAAATTCTACCATGGGACTGCGAAGACAACAGCATTTTTAGCATGCCCTATGAAAAGCTATTAATAGGCCTAAGCGCATACAACTCATCATCGCTTTCTCCATTGTTATAATTTGTCAAGCCGATCAATCTTGGATTTCGACCGTTTTATTCGTCTTCGATTTGGAACGTCGCACATTGTGAAATGTAACATCAGTCTAGTCGGGCGAAAGCATTGAAACGCCGGTTGTGCAGATTCAAAGCAGCTCAAGGCTTAGTCCTCACTCCGCAGATAACTTGATCCAAACCTCAGCAACAATCACTTAAACCGTCATTCGGTATCTTGAGAATTAGGTGGTGGTTTTACGGTTCGAATTTTAATTTTCCAGTAAACGGATTAGACTGTTTACTGATTTTTTCAGGCAATTTGAGAATTAAGAAATGAAAATAAAAAGATTCAGCTGCAATCACACTAAGCTTAATTATGAAGGCTTAGGCTTATATTTTATTGAAATTGTCGCAGAGACCATAGCTAAAGCGCCTCTGAGTCGGTCAGAAGTTTAGTGGTAGCCATGGGGTTGGATTGACGAAGAAAAGTCAGTGTGACATAATGCAATTTAAAATAAGATATTTATTCCACCCTTTAATCAAAATTTTACAAACAGGTGCCGCAGGCGTCGGAGACATTCTTAGCGCTAGACATAATCTTACACGGCATCAAAATATTTATAGACAGATAATTTTTTTACGGCTCACGAGGTCGGGGAAAGAGTAAATAATTTTACACTGTGAACTGGGGCTCGTGGCCAGAACGCAGAGGGGAGGCAGTGGAGAAGGCAGATAGAAAGGTAAAGGGGAAGGCAGATGGGAAGGCAGATAGAAAGGCAGAGGGGAAGGCAGTGGAGAAGGCAGATAGAAAGGCAGAGGGGAAGGCAGTGGAGAAGGCAGATAGAAAGGCAGAGGGGAAGGCAGTGGGGAAGGCAGATAGAAAGGCAGAGTGGAAGGCAGTGGGGAAGGCAGATAGAAAGGCAGAGGGGAAGGCAGTGGAGAAGGCAGATAGAAAGGCAGAGGGGAAGGCAGAGGGGAAGGCAGATGGGAAGGCTAGGGTTCATGTACTCAGCCATTATTCCATCCTCTTAAACGCGTGACTAGCAATACCGACTTGAATTCCACGGTTGTTTTCAAGCTGTTGCTAGTCGATTGGGTTTCGAACTGTAAACTCGCCAGATTTGTGACGTAGCGTTAACCCTAGAAAAATTTTAGTTACGGCAGTTTCTCGTGGAGGCAAAAGAATCAAAATAGTTGACGACGCCAGTAACAGCTGTGTGTTACATTCGCTAGAGCGCGCCACTCTATTGCGTCGTCTACATTACGCTACTTCATGCACGTCAACTGCACCTCGTTGTTTGGTGACGGAGGCAAAAGTCTGGCTCTGGGTGTTGGAAATTTCAAGGTCTTCATCAAGGGCGAGCATCGATAGTCAGCATCGATTCAGCATTTATAAGAAGCGTTGGGTTCCTGTCTCGACCCAGCAGCTCATGTTTGTCTCTCCGTCTGACTTTTGGATCTTGACCTGGAACCGAACCCTTTTTGCCTATCAATTTTGTTTTGACTGAGCGTCTGTGAATAAGCTGGTCCCGCGACGTGGCTTTCGTTGGGCGCTGTAGAAATTTCGGATATACGATTGCGATCATGAAACATTTCAACGTAGGCCTTCCATACGGTCGCTATATAAAACCATGTACATTTACATTTCTACATGCTCACAGTCATGACATGGACTATATACATAAATATATATTAATTTATAAAATTACATGAGAGCCGCTTAAAGGAGCTGTATAAATATGGTGTTCGTTATGTTTTTTAATCGACCAAATCCAGCATAAAACGGCAATAGTAGTAGTTCCAACGTCTAACGACAGCTTACAACATCAAAGGCCGTTGACGTCGCCCTCCTCCTTTATCCAGGCTTGGGACTGGCAATACCCTACAAAAGGTAGTGGCGGAGTTTATAAAAACGGTGACAAAGCCAACAACAGCCACTGGACACGGTGAAGGTTAAACGGTTCAAACGATTGCAGTAGACGGTAATCTCGAGTTTACGATTACGATTGCGATTAATGCGCATAAAATGCCTGTAAAACGGCGATTGCTGTTTAATCTTCGTCCGACTCGTTACTCTTCGGTGTTGTTGACACGGAAAACAGAATTGGCGACGGATTGGAGACACAAGAAACGGGGCAACCGTCGTGTGTTTAATACTGGCTTACACAGTCAATTCTTTTATTACGACCATCATTATTAGAACCAGCGTGCCTCTCTCTCTCTCTCTCTCTTTCTCTCTCTCTCTGGATCTTGTTCTTTTAGTCCTTCTGTGTCTGTACGCGTGACAATGTGGGTATGTCAATGTGACACATACACAGACAGGCAACGTGATGCTGAGTGAGGTACCTAGAAGGCGCTATATTAAAAGCACAGATAGATAGATAGAAGTACATACATACATACATACATACATACATACATACATACATGCATACATGCAGACAGACAGATAGATATATAGACAGGTAGATAAACAGACAGACAGACAGATGGATGAATGGACGGACGGACAGACAGATTGATTGATTGATTAATTACTTGATTAATTTATATATTTATTTATTTATTTAGTAGGGCGTAATTGACAACTGGCATACTGACGTTTTTCCTAATTCTCTTATCATTTATTCTAATCATAGATTCGCTCCTCTGGTTTAAAATCATTGATCCGCAGCTGAAAACATCGCATTCACTCATCACTTCCCATTCAGTGAATCCACTGCAGCAATCGTTCATTATCCTTCCACTCTCGTTCCTTCCTTACATCTCTACTTCTATTTCCAATGAACAGCGCTAAATGCATCCCTCCCCCATTTCCTGCTTTGTCTCCTTCTTCCTGCTTTGTATATCTACCTTCCTCCTAGGTTTATCTATATAGTACCATGCTTGCTTTGGTTCCTTTCTTTTTCCATCATTCTTTCTCTCTGTCTCCCTCCTTGCTTCCATTCTCCCTTCCCTTCTTTCGTGTTAACCTTAATCTCTCTCCCTCCCTCCCTTTCACTCTCTCTCTCTTTCTCCTCTCTGTCTCTCTCTCTCTCTTCCTAGGAATCTCCGTTTCTATCTTTATCCCCTTCTTCGTTCCTTTCTCCCTGCCAGCCTTGATCACTTTTTTACCCTGCCTCCATCCAATCTTTCTTTCCTTCTCTATCTCACTCCTTGTCTCCCTCTCCGCCTGCCTTCTTTCATCCTTCATCGTCCCTGCTTCCCTCCTCCTTGTCTTCCTCCATCTCTCTCCCGTGTTTCATTGTCTCAAAGGTCATGATGACTCGCGACTGTGCAAAACCAAGAATAGGTAAATGCCATCGAAGCTCACCGACCAATCAGGGCTTCACTTCCTCGTCGTTTCCGCCATCTATCGCCCGTTAATCAATAGCATCGCCGTTAAATACCGTCCGCCAAGCACAGCAGCCCTCAGGTGAAAACTGACAGGTAGAGTCGTACATGGTAATTGAGACCCAGCTCACATTAATTGGCTCTTTTGTTACATTCCTCGAATTAATTACTCATCTGTAACTATATGTACTTACTCTAAATTGTCCATGCATATTTGCATCTGCATATTTTAAAACTCTACGACATGTACTTGTATGCAATGTGCATAGTTGGGTTATTGTATGTATAAATACAAAGAATCTTTGGATTCATGTAAATAGGCCTAAGCGTGACTGCGCAAAATTTAAAATGCAAAATTTTTAGTATGTATAATATTGTGGAGTATGGTATGTGTACTAGAAAAGGTGAAAGTAATCCTGCTCTTTTGCTCCCGTATAGCGACTTGTCTATGCATATTTGCATCTGGATGTTTGTGTAGATCCTTCGTGTTTAAATATGCATTTTGTGAATACGTACGTGTAAAACAAAGGTGACGAAGATGAGGAAAACGAATGATTACTGTCATCAGTGGTACACATATTGATCAAGTCCATCATTTCTGCTACCTTAGAAGTAAGACAACAAACAAGTGGCCATATGCTGAGATCGAAAGAAGAATAGCAATAAAGAAGCAATCTATAAGAGAGTACCTGAGAGAAAAGCTGAACCTAAACTTAAAGAATAGAATGGTGAAAACCCCAGAACACTGTATGAATGAGACATGGACGATAGAAAAGGCAAAAATTGGAAGCCTGGAGACGTTTGAAATGGATATGAAGGAAAATAGCAAAATTAGCTCAAAGATCATAAGACAGTTAAGTAGGTGTTGAGCTTGGTGCAAAGAGCGAACACTGGTAAATACATTGGAGAAGAGAACATTAAACGGAATCGGTCAAATACTTCGTGGGAATTCTGTCCTGAAGACAGTGTTTGAAGGAAGAACTGAAGGAAAGAAAGCCACAAGAAGGGTAGAAGGAAGCAATTGGGACACAAAAAGTTCAGGAAATGGCGCAGAACAGAGAAGAATTGCGTTTTTGGATTAAAGGAGCTGCCTGTGAGCAGGACACTGAAGAAGAAAAAGACGAAGACTAAGAAGAAGAAGAAGAAGGTGGAGGAGGAGGAGAAGAAGAAGAAGAAGAAGAAGAAGAAGATGATGATGAAGAAGAAGGAGGAGGAGGAGAAGAAGAAGAAGATTTGTACTTGAAAATGTAGAGGTGACACAATTCAAAGGTTCAGGTGTTGAAAAACCTTTCGGCTGAAGCTCGAACATAACAGCAGCAATCCGACAATACGACATTGTTCCTAGCTCCTCAACTTTCTCTAATATTCATTTGGTGACTGGTTGGTAAAGGAATGAAAGTCCTGGGTTCGACTCCTCGACTGTTCTACAAAACATTGTTGATGTTTAAAAGTCTTATTTCGACTGAAATAATGTCTAGCAACAAATATGTTCTGTGTTTTGATCCAATGATAAAAGCAGCAAATGGATTTTTTCGATAATTAATAATTTTATTCATTTTTAATGTTACTGTTGAAAGTCCAAATTGACTACAAGCACTATTTTAAAGGACGGTTTTGAAATATGAAACCTTTTCTGAACACGGCATATAGTTTAATTTACGATAATTAATTCAAATCAATTAAATCTCTGGTCAAGAACTCAGCCTGCATAAGGGCTTTTCATTACTTATGAAATATTATTAGTTGTCACCCAGAAGACTAATATGATATTACATTATATGACAAAACATATGATGTAACAGTATAGTTGCATGCCAGTTTTTAAATGATGTGACATGTTACATGACGTAATAATGTACATGACATGAATGACAAAGAAAAAGTACATGACATTATGAAATTATTATGGCTTTAGTGCCACTCCAGTGCCATTCTATCCCGAAGCTTATCTTTCCATTTATTTTTGTCCCATTTATGTTCTCTTTATCCCCAATGCTATTCTGCCGTTGGTATTTATTTCCCACTTATGCTTTTATCTTTTGTTTCACCCCCCAACTGCGCTCTTTCCTACAAGCGTTGTTTCCTGGTCTACATCGAGAAATCATGTAAGAAATAAGGTTAAAATACGGCATCTCTCAAGAAGAACGGAGACTGATATCTCGAATGAGAAGAATCCGTTCCAAAGCTGAGTCACTCCGTTGAGACGCATACTCTGTTTCTGCCTCCAGAACATTTCCCCACTGGCTGTAAATAATGGACTCCAGTAGGACAATTTTTACAACCGGCCACGCATGGCTGAATCCGGGCCAGTTTATGATTCGTAGTCTGGTTTATTGCCGCGTCGGGCTATCGCAGCACGATCTGTGCTGGCGGCATCTCCATTTGGACGGCGTCCGAGGCTTTAGACACGCTCTGCGACTTTTCATCTCCGGTACCACCCACTCTCCCCATTATGTCTATGTTTCTTGCTTATCAGTGCGTGCGGCGGAGGCTGCAGCTGCAGTTAAGCGAGAAAATCGTTACTGTTTTAACCAGAAATTTCCTACATGAGTAAGCATGTTGCTGTACAGCGATCCCGAGTGACTCCGGTCCACCTACGATATGGGTTGGTCAGTCGCCCTGGCCAGACACGACTCAATAAAACTGTCATGTTAAATTATAACCGCTACTGTTCGAACTGTTTCAGTCAATTTTGGAGGCGCCATTACACTTCTACTGTTACAGCGCATCGACGCATCTGTTGAGCTCCCCCGGCGGAGGCCATTTCCGTTCGTTTGAAGTGCTTTGGGCGACATAAGAGCCACACAGAAGCTGCGTCAGGGAGATCAGCTTATACACCAGCGCTACATCAGATCAGGTCAGGTTGTTGAGGTAAATTTTGGTGTCAGGTCAGAGTTCGGAGGTCAGGCTGTCTACAGCGTGGTGCTGAGATGGAAAGCGTTTATGGTGGCAACGGTGGTGGTAGGACACATGCAGTTGTAGAAGTAACCTATTCATCGGACATCTCTGCTGGAACCTGTCGCTGTTCATTCGATCCGTGTGCGTGGTCTCTTCTCAGTGTGTGCAATACATAAATTGGAACAGCCACAGCTTACAGGATTTGGTTTTGGTTCTTAAAATGATCGCCTGAGGAGACACTAGTGTCTGCATTCAGAAGCCATCTTCTACTGTGGCAGAAAAGCAAGTCAGAGTCAGTTTAAAGGAACGACCTTTTTGCTGACAGAGCTGCAGCCACGCGCAGGGGCAGCAGTGATCCAGACCCTTGTATGCCGGACAACAAGGGGAGATTACTGGTTAGGTCGAGATCCATTAGAAGGAGTTTGGGGACCGACTTGTGGTGCAATAAGCAGTAGACAAGATTTTATTTTCTCCTTTGAATAAAGAGAACGGTAATAGCCTCTTTTGTTCAGGGAAGCTATTTCTATGACAGGAATCCAATAGTGTACTGTCGAGACTTCCTATTCTTAAGCCTACTAGATCTATTAGACCTTCCTGGGTCTAGGTCTTAGGTCTATTCGGGCTAAGAACACATTATGATGTACGGCAATCCGAGCCCCTTATGATGAGAAGACAGTCCAACCACCAATTGCCTTTGGCGTCCAGTTACTGAGCATAGGACAATCGCCTATGAGCCGAATAAGCCTTCATTCCACTAAAGGTGCAGCTGCCATTAATACATCTTCGCGGGCGAAAGGCAAAGGAAAAACTTTGGACACATTAGACATGAAATGTACAGTTGGCTTCACACAGATACCAATGTCTGCTTTATTAAATTGTTTAAGTATTGTGTGTAACGATAACGTTTCGAATATAAGCACTGTTGTTAAGCTTACCAAATTTTACACACAATATGCTACTATATTCCGCTTAACACTAGACATTTATACACTGCTTACACTGGCCAACAGAAAAATTTTTTTTCTTGTTGCCTTCGGTTTTAGACCTGTTCTTGGGGTAATTTTGGGCGCTGATTCAGAAAATGTCATTGGATTGAGTGCATCAGGTCTAGTTTCTGAGATATCGTCGATTTTGTAAAGAAAACCCAGTCCACTCTTTAAACGATGTCTTTGGCAAAACTAGAATGTCATAATAAGCTTTATTTATGGCTAATTATAATTCTTGCTGATTCATATAATGCCTACATCCTTATAATGTAAAATCAGCATATCTTGCCGCGTGCTGAGATATTGCTGATTCAACGAAATAACTATTCCGTAGCCTACAGCTTACTCAGCACTAAATTCATGGCCTCATTTAGAATTTATTTGTGCTTATACAGCGTTTCATGGTTTCGAACTATGTAAATAGATTATGCTGAAGTCAGCATTTATAGCCTATATAAACCGCCTCCTGAAAGCTAGAGCAGCCGCAGTCGTCTTAGGGCATATTAAGAGTTGGTCGCAAGAACAATCTGTGAATGTGAGCATTAAATAACTACATGTTCTTACTATTTCTTAGGTTAGTCATTTAATTCCTCAGATGCGAACATCCTTAAGGTTATGGCTACTTCCAGACGGAGCTGCATTAACCATCCAGACATATTCTGCTACATTTGTGGGGAATACACACTAAAAGCAAACAGGAAACCGATTTCTGAGTTTGTAAAAAGAGCATATGTAGGTTATTTTGGTGTCAAACTTGGAGATCAAGATAAGCAATGGGCTCCTCATACAGTATGTAAAACTTGTATTGAACAATTGCGCCACTGGACAATTGGAAAGAGAAGCTGCCTGAAATTTGGTGTACCGATGGTTTGGAGGGAACAGATAAACCACTTCGACGACTGTTACTTTTGTATGGTTAATATCATAGGCATCAATCGAAATAATCGTCACAAGTTGTCTTACCCTGATATACCTTCAGCCAGGAGACCTGTTCCGCATTCGGATATTGTACCAGTTCCACCTTTTCGCGAACTACCTCAGCTCTCAGACGATGAGACTTGCATGTCCAATATCGGACAAGATGACGAAAGTGAAGAAAGTGGGGGCAGTGACAGTGATTTCCAATCAACTTCACACAGTGAACGTTTTGACCAAAAAGAGTTGAGTGATCTGATCAGGGACTTAAATCTTTCCAAAGAGTCCTCTGAATTGCTTGCGTCCAGACTAAAGGAAAAGAATGCACTTCAGCCTGGAACGAAAATTACAATTTATAGAAACAGAGAAAAGGATTTGCTGCCATTCTTTACCGAAGACAACAACCTAGTATTCTGTAATGACATCAGCAACTTATTGAAGAAAATTGGTCTGTCGGATTACAGCCCAGATGAGTGGCGTCTTTTTATCGACAGTTCAAAACGTAGTCTGAAATGTGTGCTTTTAAATAACGGCAACAAATTTGGTTCTATTCCAATCGGTCACTCCACCAGGATGAAAGAAGAGTACAGTGCCATCTCTTTAGTACTGGAAAAGATAAAATACAAAGAACATCAATGGGTAATTTGTGTAGACTTGAAGATGGTAAATTTCCTCCTTGGTCAACAAAGTGGCTACACAAAGTATCCCTGCTTTTTGTGTCTTTGGGACAGTAGAGCCAAGCATGAACATTGGACAAGAAAAGATTGGCCTTCGAGGAAAGACATGGTGGTTGGAGCTCAAAATGTAATCAAGGAATCTTTGGTGGCACGAGATAGGATCATACTGCCACCACTACATATAAAGCTAGGCCTGATGAAACAATTTGTCAGGGCTTTGAATAAAGAAGGTTCATGCTTCGAATACATAGTACACAAGTTACCAGGAATTACAATGGAAAAATTGAAGGCTGGAATCTTCGATGGTCCACAGATCAGGCAACTTATGAATGACCCACTTTTCATACCATCAATGAATGAAATCGAATCTTGTGCCTGGTCTTCCTTTGTTCTTGTAACTAAAAATTTTCTTGGCAACAAGAAGGCAGACAATTATGCACAACTAGTAGAGGATATGCTTCTTCATTTCAACAAGCTTGGCTGCAACATGAGCATTAAAGTCCATTATCTCCACAGTCACTTAGATCGCTTTCCAGAGAATCTTGGTGACTTCAGCGAAGAGCAAGGTGAAAGATTTCACCAAGACATCAAAACAATGGAAAATCGATATCAAGGAAGATGGGATGCACACATGATGGCAGACTATTGCTGGAATATTATGCGCGATTGTTCCGGCAGATGCCACACTCGGAAATCGTACAAAAGGAGCTTCTTCGGTGTCGAATGACTTGAAATTTTTATAACAAACTTGTTCTGTTTGGTATCATATAAGTACAGTTTCAGGTACTACCATTTTCTTTTAAGTATTTGTATTATTATGTTTATTTAGTGTATCACATAATAAATTGAGCACTACATAATTATAGCTATAGCCTTATGTTTTATGGGCGAGCAGAGGCAAGGACTGGTATATGGCATAATGTTCTATATCTCGAAAACTAGACCTGCTGGGAGAAAACTGGTGCCTTTTCTGGAATCAGCAGGTCAAATATACCCAGAAACAGTTCTAACATTTGAGGCAACAAATTATGTGTTGGCCAGTGGCTTATCAGTAGAGAGAAAACCTGCCAAGCAACATTGAGCTGGCTCTTGACTGTATGCAAGTAAGTAGACTACTACTTAACTTTAGACTTGCCAAGCATCATAAAGCTGCCTCAGCAGTTTGCTAACGTGTATGCTATACAACTAGATAGAAGACTTGCAAGGCAGTGTGTTTAGTTGTTGCTTAACGACGCTGTGTCATAACGTAGATGAATAGCGTCGCCCTCCTCTTTTATCCAGGCTTGGGACTTGCACCACCAGAACACGGCAGTGGCGGAGTTCCAGAATACGGCAGTGGCGAAGCAGCACTGACCTGCCCTTCAATAGTATGCCAGTTTATAGGCTACCAATTTGCAAACGACAGTATTGTCAAGCAGCAATGTGCTGTTTTTTAATACTTTAATTGTCACGGCATTGTTTAAAACCTACTGTGCGTCTTCTGTCCAAATATTGACATCGCTTTACTTGATAATCCTCCCTATCAGTCTTCGTAAGCTATCCTCCACTTAAGAGGACATTTGTAAAAAGCTGCTTCAGCAAATAAGATACTACGTAACTTAACGTGGTATCATGTTTCGAAGTTATGTTATACCTTGTCCGCTCCTGGGTAACCGATTTAAGCTGCTCTTAATGCTGCTACATAAAAGGCTTAGATGCGTAAGCATGTTTTGGACATGGCGCCTATTAGAGCGCTGTAACACACGCACATGGCTATGTAGGTAAAGCAAGGCGTAACATCTATGAATGGGCAACTGTGCGCTTTAGTGTCTTGTATAGTAAAGTAACCTAACGTAACTATGCAACGTAGTCAAGCATATTGCTTTAGAACAGGTGGTTTGCACGGCATCGCGCCCTTGAGTTACATCCGGGAGCCTGATACGGCAGCAGACATACGAGGAGCAGCCAGGCCCGCCTGGCTGCACAGTTCCATGGCCGACAGACTGGAACCGATCCTGGTGCAGCATCCTTTGATCTTTCCCTCGAGATGGACGACGTTCTTGGACTCATCCAAGCGGAACTGAAGCGTCGATGGATTGACATAGATTGGCAGAGCGACGCTGCCACGGTAGCACGGTTCCCTTGGTTCACGAAAGCTAACCTTCTCGGCGCTCGACAGCGACACGTCGAGGTTATAGTTCCGTACTCGGATCTTGACGTGGCCGCTTGGCACTTCCTCGAGTTCATCGATGGGAATATCCGCACACAGGCGACCGTCCTTAAGGCTGACGAGAACGAGGGACAACGACAGGTTGCTCTGGGCAAAGTAATCGTCGTCGATGTCTTCGTGGAGCTTGTCCAGACTCTTTCCTCGCTGTCGGAGTTTGCTTCGGCGTCGGAACAGAGGCGACTCCTGAATGACCTCGATCGTCAGTCCAGTCTGGTTAGTGGACTTCTTCGGCGACGACAGACTACACAGCAGGCTGTCAATGCTCCTTCGTAGCGTCAGACTCGCTCTTCTGAATCCCCCTCCTGCTCCTCCCACACCGATTCCTTCTCCACCTCCACCTGTTCCGGAGCCAGTCGAGTCCTCGCAGATTCTAGGCACGGATCGCCGGTGCCAACGGCGTCCGCGTGGGTCAGGATCGCTGGTCGTCGAGAAGAGCGATTCCTTACGTTGCTTTGGCACGTATGAGCGATCCCCGATTCCATTCGCGCGCAGGTCAGCGGGCGCGATGTCGTCACAGTCGGGTGCCCAGGAATCGTAGAGAGGCGCAGATTGGATGCTGTCCGATGGAGAGAGTCCGGGGTAGAACGGAGGCTCACTCTCGATCCGAGTCAGGATGAGATCCGACTCACAGCTCGGACGCCGCAGGGTGATCGCAGATGGAGCCAACATCACTAACAATCATCTAGTCAACCGGAACGATATGCTCTAGGCAGTTATGCTCTAGATATGCTCTACAGAAAAACAGATTCTGATAACAACGATCATAGAAGACATAACAAAATCTATATAATGGTAATCGTAAATGCTCATTTATATAGCGCTTCTTCAAAATAACTCCTCAGAGGTACTCCCGACCTGACAAAATAAGACCACGATCAAAAGAATGATCTTCAAGCGCTGGCAAAATACAGGCAAAGAGAGAAGAAGCCTATAATAATAATAATAATAATAATAATAATAATAATAATAATAATAATAATAATAATAATAATAATAATAAAAATAATAATAATAATAATAATAATAATACTAATAAAAATAATAATAATAATAATAATAATAATATTATTATTATTATTATTAATAATAATAATAATAATAATAATAATACCCTTAGACGAGTGCGCGGTACGTAGGGCTGCCAACTGTTGATTCTGCCAATCCAGGACACCCGCATAGTCACTCGATATGCCATGTACCAGTTTACCCTGTCCTCATCACTGTATGTAACGAATGTTGCATCAGCCTAATGTAGGATCTACTGCAAATAACCGTTAAAAATTGCAGTCAAATGATTTGACTCAAATCATCAAGAGATAAGTGGACTATATGTAAAATTTGAATCAACTTCGAGAGCAAAACGTTTATTAAATTCCAGTAACCTACCAGGCTTCAGAGGGCTTAGCACGAGCGAAGTTCACATATACATGCATGATGCTTGCAATTTGCAGATGTCATTTATTGGGTCTACTAATCCAAATGCCCTCTATTCTATGAAGAACAGCATTTGGTGAAGTGGAGATTTACTCCAAGTTCCGGGACAATTTGGGATCAATCCGGGACTGGACGAACAAGGCCGATTCCGGGTCTGTCCAGGCAAATCCTGGACAGTGGGCAGCTCTAGCGGTACGGCTGTATGTACTGTATGTGATGGTGGATGCTGGCGAATAATATAAAAACAAAAGGCGATTTTATTAAAGTTAAAGGTAAAGTTCTCAAGATGAGGACAGTTTCTGGCAATTTGGATGGCAGCGATTCTGAATAGTGCTATATAAATTTGTCGAATGAATGAGGAATAATGCCCAGCAACAAAGAACGGGCGCTTTGGCCTCCAGCTAGACACTTCTGATCATCAGAAGGCCCATGAATTTTGTAATGTTGACCACAAAGACCGTGTTCTCATTTACTGTAAATAAATAAGCTGTTTACTTTGAAGTGCATAGTTTACAATTACAAATATAATAACTAGACATTATGTATGTCTTTAGCTACATGCTATTTTAGTGTCTGGCAGTACCCTGACATTAATAATAATAATAATTGCTTTGTTATTCTACTCTTCATCATAAACTCTGCGTTTCAACACGAATAGCAGTCAATTTAACAAAAAAATTATTCAGTCACAGAACAAAATCATTCTGGCTTACATCTGGCCTTAATCTGGTCTACACCTGGTCTAAATCTGGTCTACAACTGGTCTAAATCTGGTCTACACCTAGTATAAATCTGGTCCACACCTGGTCTAAATCTGGTCTACGCCTGGTCTAAATCTGGTCCACACCTGGTCTAAATCTGGTCTACACCTGGTATAAATCTGGTCCACACCTGGTATAAATCTGGTCTACACCTGGTATAAATCTGGTCCATACCTGGTCTAAATCTGGTCCATACCTGGTCTAAATCTGGTCCATACTGGCCTAATCTGGTCTACACCTGGTATAAATCTGGTCTACTCTTGGTCTAAATCTGGTCTACATCTGGTCTAAATCTGGTCTACACCTGGTCTAATCTGGCGCCGAAATGCAAAAAGTTTAAGCATTTGAGTCGATATTTGGCCTAACGACTGAATAGCTCTTGAAAAATCGACGGATAAAAAATAAAAACCAACGGGGTTTTAAGAGTTCGATTTACTGAAAACTATCTTGACACTTAATGTTTTATTATTGAAATTTGTTCAACCTATTTCACAGAATAGGCCTGTTAACACGCCCTTCAGAATCGAATCTAACAAGTGTTTCGATAATCTTGATTGGCTTTACGATTTTAGTTTCAAAGTTTTCAATAGCTCTTGAAGCACAATAGGCTTGAATTTATGGCTACGACAAGTGACCTAGGTGACTTTAAACACTTCTAGAGCTAAAATGGGCTACTATAAAAAAGTCTGTTGCATGTATTCGCTTTTAAAACTCCAGCCACACGATCACAGCGACATAGACTAGAGTTTCGGAGTCAAAGCCCCACTGAGCAGACAGCCAATCAAGCTGAGACCTATGTGGACCAGTATTCAAATGGATAATTCGTTTCAGATTGATGTGCAATCTTAACACCTAATTTAATTATATTTAATTATCTGGGTCTTCGTGAAATTAACCGATCTTCGGTTGAAACTCAGCATAGATGGCAAGGTCAGTCTGAAAGCATTCCTCCCTTCCGGCCAGATGACTGGATGTTTTTGGGGAAACCGCTAAACATATTACTAGCCGTGATTTATGAACGTCGGCTAGGAAACGCCCAAGACATAGGGACAGGCAGACAAGCGAGACAGACTGAATTACAGTCAGACACACATATAGGCAGACAGACAGAATCAAACACAAATAGAGACAGACAGACGGGGCTAGAAAGTCAGGGAGACAGAGGTAGACGAACATGACAGACTGACAAACAGATAGGCCGACAAAGACATACAGACGTACTCACAGGCAGACTGGCGGACAGGCTGACAGATAGAGTCAATGACAGACAGACAGACAGACAGACCGAGACAGTATAGGTCAGGGAGACAGTTACAGCATGCGCCAGTAGCAAGAGATACTTCGCGCACAGAGGATGATAGGACGAAACCTCTGAACCAGTTTTAATGAAATTAGTATCTGGATCGCCACCGAAGAAAATTCAATCCGAATCGGACAAATGGCCTGGCCTGCGATGTCACGAGAAAAGTGCGATAAAATTCTCTCCACTATGTATAATCTAATCCATTCCAATCCAATCTACCAGTCTAATCAAAGCCAAGACAAGACATCAATCGAAGGCGCTGCTAAGTTCAACCAACAGAGGACAAACTCTGGTAGAGAGTAAGATCTGGGAAAACTCCAGCTGGACAATAAATGGGAATGGGAACGACAACATACCGGAAAATACCAGTTTTTATAACAGCGATCTCAAGGACCATCATATATATGGGATGTGTTGAATCCAGTGTGCATCTTGTAGACCAATAGTCTAAAAATCTCGTCGCCTAAACGAGCCGTCATTGTCCTATGAACAGCTCGCATGAGGCACTAACAGTATCGTTAGCCAAAAAATGACGTTCTGTATTACGCTTGAATAAGCTACTAGTTGTGCTATGCAGCTATGTAGCTCGTTTGGGCCTATATACTTGAGAGTAGGGTAGTAGCTAAACGTGTGTAGAATATTGACAATGTAGAAATGACTCTACAGTTTTGCTGGAACACGAGAGGGTCCTCCGATTTTATTTATCAGTGCCATAATATTTTATAGTGGTGCTTGGATAATGTCGTATTAATTGCTCTTAAGTATGTTACGTAAATATCCTAAATAGACAAGCATTTGTGTAGCTCCTTTCTGGACTAGTACTGCATGTAATGCTGTCATCATCGTCATCGTCGTCTTCGTCATCATCACCAATATTGCCATTATAGTCATCAGCTAAAGGCATCGTCATCCGTATTAGCTCTGCTTAATTTATCATAATGTCAGAATCATAACATTGATTAACTTGATTACCGTCTTTATCGTAATCAAGTAATTTGTCCTTACTGATAAATGGTAGCCTAGATGTTAATGGCACTTTCTAATTAATTGTCTTCACTACCTTGACATATGATGACCGCGTTAGCAGAGCCAAACTGCATGCAGTACAGTACAGTAATACGCAGATGTGGTTATTCTTTCTTTCATTTCTTCGTGTACAGTCAAGCCTTTCTACACGTAGCCTACGTCTTTGCAGCCGTCATTTGGTTACGTTGACAGAGTACTGTATGACCTGTTTGGAATGATCTGTGCTCAGGAGGTTTACAGTCAAATTGCAGCGGATGGAAGAAAATGGCTAGGTCAGAGGTCACGCATGCGCATCTAGATGAGTGAAATACCGCGAAGACAAGAACAGGAAATGACGCCTGTTTCGCATATGTGGGCCTTCGTCTGTCTAAATCTCGCTGACCAGTGATGTTCAGTTAGTAGTGTATTAACACAGAGATATGTTTTCGACTCAAGGTAACCAGTTATATTATGAAAACTATAATACTGTTCTTATTTACTTTAATCGTATTTCTTTATCGATTTTCTTACCGTCCATCCCACCGTACCTCCGTTCTTCCTTCCGTTCTTTCGTCCCTTCTTCTCATCTCTTCTCTTCTTTTCTTTTCCCTTCTGTTCTGTTCTGTTCTATTCTCCTCTCCTCTCCTTTCCTCTCCTGTTCTCTCATGTCCTCTCTTCTCTTCTCTTCTTTGTCTCTCTTTCTGACTCACTCTTTCACTCAACATAAAATATATTTAGTAAACCAAACCTCCACGTATCTGATCAGATACTGACATGAAGTCTGATAGGCAGATTAGCAGACGCCGAGGGATACAGATACAGACAGAGACAGAGCAGTCACGATGACAGATACACGGAGAAACAGATAGAGACACAGGCGTGCATTCAGAGACAGTCAGAGATAAAAAGAGACAGAGAAGCAATCAGAGTAACAGTAAAGCAGGGACAGACTACGCACAACCTACAACATCCATAATTTTCATGGTGTAGATGCTGTTCGCTCTTTCTAAATTTACAACATGAGTTTACATATGCATTAATCTAACTGGTGAAATTGTTCTAACGGACACATTCAGTCCAGCAAGTGTGTTTCCGTACAGCAAAGAAAGACCAACTCGGGTGCTACAAAAATGATTCCGAATTGCGACATATTATTTATGCGTGAAATTCGTATGACGCTGTAAACATTCGTCCTAGTGAAGCCAGGAAACAGCCTTGTTTGCCTTTAAGACAATTAGGCCTTCTACAGCACCTTCATAAGTACCTCTTAAAAGCCCTGCAAGATTGACCCTCTAACTAATATAACATGAGCATTTTAAGGCAGTTTGAACATTCTTTCCGAATAGAGTAAATGCAACAGCACATATGTACAGCTGGAGGCTGTTCCAAGAATAGGTCCAAGACAGGAGAAAACCCTTAACACCAAAATCTCATAAGCAAAACAATAAATGCGTCTGATGGAAAATATGCGTCACTTACCTGCTACTGCTGTTCACCGGATGCAAATGATGTTTCAGTTCAGCCGGACGGTTGAACTGCTGCTTTGAATGCAACCAGCCATCGTGGTACAGGATGCTATATAGCATCACGCTGCAAAGCATTGCTCTGCCGATTTCTCTATCGCTGTGCAGTCCTTGACAGCTGCAGCAGCAGCAGCAACCATCGGTGCCAGATGCGGTGGCGCTGACTGCCTCCTCTGCAGTTGCTGTGCTTGACTGAATTCATATCTATTTACTGCCGGTATTTAGGCCCAGACAGACAGACAGAGAGATAGACAGACAAACAGAAAGACATTCACAGACAGGCAAACAGACTGACAGACAGAGAGACAGACCCACAGATATAACAGACAGACACACACACAGATAGACAGACGGACAGATAGGTAGATAGACAAATAAACAGACAGAGGCTGATGCACACAGACAGAAAGCAAGAAACAGACGGGGACCATTAACCCTAATCAGTTTGGCTTATGTATACAATGCGTTGGATGGCGATTAAGTCAAACAGCATTATGATACAAACGACCGAATTCCATATCAATATATTTGTATTCTGGCCTATTTATACATATCTGTGTATATATACATATGTATCTATATATATTTAATCTATTTATAAGCAACCTTTGGGTATTACAGGAAATAACTTCCTATCTCAGTGGGTCTCATATTTTGTAGCTAAAGTGTTATAAGTGTCGATAATGTTTGTTTGTTACCAAGAAATTGAAATCGTTATTCTAACACAATTTCGAGCAATACTTTTCCTGGTTCATCTGGGTGTCCAGACTCTTCTCTTAATGTCTTGAGAATAAGAAGGTGTGTGTGTGTGTGTGTGTGTGTGTGTGTGTGGGACATTGCTACTGCTCCGGGCATGTCATCTTGTGACCGATTTCTAGACGAACCTGTATTGAAGCAGCAAAATTTGATTTACTCTTTGTCGATGTTAGCGGTGGTTGCCTGGAAAACGACTCACGAGTCCGTTTCTGTCGGTCTCTCTTTGTCTGTGTCTCTCACCCTGTATATCTCCCTCTGGGGTTTCTAATTCTCTGTATATGTTGCTATGTTTCAGGCTTTCTCTTGCCTGCGTGTGCACCTCTGTTTCTGAATATGACTTCGGATACAAATTGCCTGCGCACGCTCTCTGCCTTTGATCCTGTATGTGACTCTGGTTGTATCACTGCCTTTGGTTATGTAGTCACTGTGTCGCTGGCTATGTCCGTGCCTTGATATGCATATGTCTCTCTGCATGTGTTTCTAGCTATGACTCTGTCGTCTGTCTGCTTTCAGTTATGTTTCTCTCCATGCAACCGACAACAACTAACTGCGTACAGCTGTGTGCAAGTAACTGGCTACTTGTGATGTGGTTTAATTCGTCGTTGTTACAGAGCACGGCTCTCTGAGGGGTCGGTGAGCTGAACATGGCTAAAGTCGAAGAGCAACAACGGAATCAATACAGTCACCTTCGTTACGAAAAGGCGTAAAAGTGCAGTAAATGGCATGTACTCAGTCTGCACGTGGATTCGTAAGTTTCATCCTTAACTCGAACTTCTGATACTACGTCAAAACGCAGACGAATTCACCCCCACATAATTACTTACTAAGAAGACATCGTATATACGTCGACCCCTGCATATTGTATGTAGTCAAAATCTGATAAAACTAGTCTAGATCACTGATTCATGGTAACTTCTTTCAACTGGTAAAATATGCATGCGAACAATAGGCCCAACTATAATATAGGTCTAAAATCCAAACTACATTTATTTGTGTCTATTCGTGTAGCTGGGCTCTTATAGTAGACTTCACTTGATATTAAACAGTACAATTTGAACATGGCAACAATCAGAAACACAACTGTTGTAACTGTAATTGTAATCGCGACAATTTATACAGCAACGTCAGTAGCAAGCTACTTCAGAGGAGCTTAACTATGTCAAATGTCGGCGCGCACAAGAGTCCAACAATGAATAATAAATGGATGATGTACAAAATCAAATGCTGATACTAGAGTTAGACAGAAAATTTTAACTGTTAGTAAACAATAGATGGGAGTATATCGCAGGCAATACTCGAGTAAAGACCCGTATCGAATCTCGTCCGAGAAATTCCCTTGCTCTGCTCTACTCACCCAGTATAGCGGTCTAACAAGTTCACCGCAGTCTTTTAGTGCAACCGAGAGTTTTTTCGAATCCTCAGCAATGAATCCTCAATGAGATTGTTAAAGATAGCGACACCTTGTGCGCGAGAAACAACTTCTACCAGCAGGTACAAACCGAAAATGACGCCTTCCCTTTTTCGAGGACAGTCTTAATAAATACTCAAACGTACTCGAACTTGAGTAGAAGAACAATTGAGCGATATACAAAGCTCGTTAGCTCCTTTACGCGTGAATGTTGTGCACAGATTTGTAATCTGAACAACTATTCCAAGAATTTAAAAAAGTGATCACTTATACGAGTCGTTTTGTGTCGGCAAGATATATGAACAATCCAAAGACTGGCTGCAATAATTAATTTAAGGCGACGTAAGAGGAGTTTAAGTCACTCGCAAGCACGCTTAACATGCAGAGCCTTGAAAGGTGTGAGCCTGTGACAAATACGAGCTTTTGTGAAGACGGCGAAGACTTTGAGACTAGACTGCTAAACAGATCGAAGTATTTTGTATCCACTACTGAATATACATATGCAACACATAGTTATACACATACTTAAGCATACTTAAACATGTACAAATATATGCATCTACATACATATAAATTTATATATATGTGTGTGTGAGCAGGCAATATAGATTATCATTAGGCAGATATCCAGAATCAATTTATAGAAGACATAATTATACTGGAATTGAATGAATGGAACTGATTGGGTTGGGAAAGAGAAAGGACAGGGTATACATGAAGCGCGATGGGGTGTGGAGGGAGTGGGTTCACTGTTGTGGTCAGTGCATTGTCCAGACTGATGAATGGACCGTCATCCGGTATCAGACTTCAGCTGCAGATGACCGATTACGAGTGATGTGAGGGCTGAATAAGAATTGGTTCAGCAAAAACCTGAACGAAGACGAAAAGCACTGGATGATGCGGATGAAAGGAGGAAGATGGAGGAAGGAGAGTGAAATGAAACGGAGGAAAAGGGAAACAGAGGAAGAGGAGGGAAGCTGGTGGAAACGAAAAAGCAAGGAAGTGAAAGAGGCATAAGGAAGAGGGAAATGTATCAAGAGAAGAAATAGCCTACGAAGTAAGGAGATTGAAAGAAGATGAGGATGAAGAAGAAGATAGAAGGCAGAGAACAATGAAGAAAGGAGTGTAAAGGAGGAAAAGGTGTATAAATAAGCAGATAGAGGAAGAATGGCGGAAGAAAGAACAAAAGACGAAGAGAATGGGGAGTAAAAGAATAAGCGATTGGCTTAAGTAATTTGTAGAATGCTTGTAGTCATCTCCTGGACGAAGACGAGGATCATGAAAATTCGACACTATACAAGGATGCTAGCATAAATAAATAAATAAATAAATAAATAAATAAATAAATAAATAAATAAATAAATATACACTATGTGCGTGATCAATCAATCACCCGTAATCATTTATTGACGGAGTTAGGTGAGGGGCTAAAGCCAAGCGGATATTTAATATTATACAGAAATTATATTATTATTATTATTATTGTTGTTGTTGCTGTTGTTACTATTTATATTACGTTGTTATTATTATTATTAATGTGTTATTATTATTATTATTATGTTATTATTATTATTATTATTATTAGTATGTTATTATTTTTTATGTTATTATTATTATGTTATTATTATTATTATTACTAATTATATTACTAATTATATTACTAATTATATTACTAATTATATTATTATTAAATTATTATATTATTATATTATTATTATACGCTTGAGTCGATTAAATATTAGTGCAAAACGAGAAAGGAAGAAGAGAAGGAAAGATGAGCCTAAAAAACCGTTGGAAACTCTGGAACGATAAAGTTGAAGATTGAGGAGAGAACGAAGGCAGAAAATGAAAAGCTGAATGGTTACTGAGGCGATTCCTCTGGAACGGACATGACAGTGACTGATCGACGACGCCGAGGGGTTTCTGAGTGATTGCATTCAAAGAAAAGAAAGAAAATGGAAGCCGGAAAAGAGATCGTTAGCCACGAGTTACATTAAAGTCTAAAGGACCTGATAAACCATTGATTTTTGGTACCACCTCTTCTCTTGTGCGTGTATTGAAAAGTGTCGGTGCTGTTCACCAGCTGTCTCTCTGTGTGTCTTTATCTTTCTGTCTCTTTTTGTCTGTATATCTCTGTGTCCCTGTGTCTGAGTGTTCGTGCCTATGTGTGTCTCTATCTGACTGACTTCTGTCTGTCTGTCTGACTGTCTGTTTGCCTGTCGTTTCGGCTTTAAAGAACGTGCATGTTTCTAGTTCGTTCATACTTCAGTTACATGCTCGCTGAAAGTCTTCACTGATAAGCACTCCCGGACACGTCATAAAACCATTCACTGTTGACAGGTTTCTTGGCCAACAGGCAACAGCTTACCCTATAAATTCATTGAAATTAGCAGGGTCGAGCCCATACGGTCGCTATATAAAACTGCATACATTTACATTTTACATTTAAATTACTGAAAGTGACAGAAAGTGCAACAAGCCGACGAAACGCTGGCAAGATCCGGGAGAAGAGAATGAAATTAACATCCAGAGCGGCCTTAGTTTTAGTTTAAGATACACAGCTACCTATAGGACAAAAATCGGACTGTATAGGCCTACACTTTATATAAAAACACTATAACAAGTACTCATAAAATATCTTGAGTTTGTTTGTATTGCTATGAAATCTGGGAGACTACACATACTTCCTGCATTTTCGCCCACCGCTCCTGTTAAGCAAGCATCATACGTTGGTCTACTTCCTGTCGAAAACCTAGATCAAGTACTCGAGATGACAGCCTACCTAAATCAAATACTCAGGATAATTACTTGAAATTATTCAATAATGTGAGAAATAAAAGCATCAACTTAAAAAAGTCGGTTTGAAGTGACAGGCTTCTTATCGGCACAGGCTAATTTATATGCCCAGACCTACAGAGATCTAGATCGTTAGAGAAACGATTGGAAAAGCTATTACTTCATCTTCCCCTGCAGAGAAAAGACGGAATTACTAACCGTTTGCCCCGGTATCTACTTCATCAATTGTCTCTCCATTTCGTCTTTTTTCAAACCTAGGCTGTACTATCTGGATTTTTATAAACTATTCAGTAACATAATCTGTGTCTGTTATTCTACGCATATTGTTTTGTTCTAGATATCAACTACCACTGCGACTGCAGCCTGTCAGCCACCTGGCGAATAACAATGCAACTATCATGCGTACTTCGCTCTTACGTTTCGGCTATTTATTCAGAGTTAGTGATTTCTATTCGTCTATCTAATATTAATAGTATTAATAGATTATAGTATCATTGTTATTGTGTAAATTAAAAAATTAAATTTATTAGTAATTCAATGATCATCAACAACGGTATGATAACGATTATGAATTAAATTATGATAATGAGTATTATTATCTTTTACCTGAGGTAGATATGATGCGTTAGGAATGAAAAATTATGTAGGGAGCTTTTGTGGAAAGCAGATCTCTGGAAAATAATGCGTCGTCCAAGTTTCTGAGGCTATCCGGAAAGGTGCCTCTGACGGCGATGGCACTTGGCGCTGGATACAGATGGAGAGGCGTTGAATAATAATAATAATAATAATAATAATAATAATAATAATAATAATAATAATAATAATAATAATAATAATAATAATAATAGGTACTTCGTTTGGAAAAAAAACTACTACTACTACTACCACTATTACCACTACTACTACCACTACTACCACCACTTCTACAACTACAACTACTACTACGACTACTACTACTACTAATAATAATGATGATAATAAAATTATTACTATTAATAATGACAAAGACCTTTAATAGCAACAGATTACTTCGGTGCTGCAGTTGCTAAACTGACTGCCCATCAAGCAGAGAATCCAGTTTAAACTATGTCTTATAGATAACAAGGTCTTAAATTTAAATCAGCCGACCTATCTCTGCTTTATTGCTCACCCTTCATACCAACAAATACTGCACATGATCGCCGAATGCTGGGTTTTGTTGTGTCTCAAGAAAGGGTAGAGTTGAGTTCTCGAACCAAATACCAACTATTTCGATTTTGACAACGGTTTCACTTGAAGCGGCCGTCGATTGACGCTTTCTGCATTATGATAGCAGTGCTATAGAAGTTATTAAATTAGATTGTATATTATAAGCGTTTTATCATCGCCATCTTCATCGCCATCATTGTTATTTGATTAGGATGACGACGACAATGGCGATGATGATGATGATGATGATGATGATGATGACGAGGATGATGATGATGATGATGATGACGACGACGACGATGATGGTGATGATGATGATAATGGCGATGATGACGATGATAAGGATAATGATGATGATGACGACGACGATGATGATGATGATGACTATTGTGGCGATGATAACGACGATGATTTAGGCGATGGCGATGATGACGTCGGGATTCGGGGAGTGTCGCGTCTCTTGATGCAATGCTTTTTATCGTGAAGCGACATCTGCCTAACTAACTATTATTTATGGCGCTTTATAACCGGGGTCAGACCAATTGAATACTGACAGAAGAAGCTTCGAGATTGAGGCTGCCTCCTCGGCTGCTGTAAATCTTAGTTCTACGTTGTTCGCTGCTACGAATCAGCCGACGATTTATGACTCCATCTTGGCTTCCATCGCATTCCGATTTAAGGAGCTCACCGACACACACACACCTACACACACGCACGCACACGGACACACACATGCACCCACATGCACACACGTGAACACACCAATGGCGAATCCAGGATTGCCTGCGTGGAGGAGGGGGAAGACCATTTCCAAAGGGTCGCCACATTCTAGCAGTCCACCATACACGGGTCTGGTCTGAGGGGCGCCGGAAATTAACTAAGAGAGTCGCTGGGGGCCGAACCGCCTCCCCCACGCATATAGCTAAATCCGCCACTGGCCCACACATACATACACGCGCACACACGCACCGTCCAGACCATACACGTGTAGAGGTCGGCCGATATAATGTTGGTCTATTTAGGCCCATCGATCGATGTTATCATCCTATGGCTAATCCGAGTATGACATGAACTTAAGTGGGTCTTCAACCAGATGTGACTCTGTAGTTCGTCCGTCGAGAGAAGCAGCAGCCGAAGCAGCAGCACGAGTTCCCCTTCTTCCTCTTATCTCTCTCCTCTCCTGTCCAACCCCAAACACCATCCTTTAATAGCTGAAACGCTCTCTCTCCGTCTGACTTTTGGATCTTGACCTGGAACCGAAACCTTTCTATCGATTTTGTTTTGACCGAGCGCCTGTGACGTGGCTTTCGTTGGGCGCTGTAGAAACCTCGAAATTACGATTACGATTACAAATTGTAGCATCCGAAATCTCGTAGAGAATAACTCATTTGGGTCTTCCTTCACTTTTAAACAGCGGTCAGGGACAAACCCCCTTGGGAAGAAATTTGGAATATGGGATTCGACAACAGTGATCGCCGAAGTTCTAGTGTAATACGAACGCCTAATCGAAAAGGCTCACTGACTGATTTTGAAGAAAATATTATGCGTTTTATGTCATTAGATCATCGTAATCGTTATCACCCCATTTTAGGACTGTTTGTCAGCCATGTTTCTGCGCCTTTCAGAGTTTTTAAATGCACTATATAAATGTTCATCTACACACATATACATACATGCATGCATTCATGCATACTGTACATTGTTGTTATTATTGTTGTTGCTGCTGCTGTTATTGTAAGCATCATCATCGCCATCGTCATCATCTTTTTTATTATTATCGTTATCATTACAATTGCCATTATCATTCTGCTTATTACCTTAAACAATATTATTATTATCGTTATTATTATATTTGTTTTAACTATTATATTTCATTGTATAGTTACTAAAACTAACCCTGCCTTAAATATCGTGTGGTGATTGTTTCCGGGGAGTCTGCGTGTAATCTTGGTGAGAGATACTTGATTAATTGGCAGCGCACCTGCTTCGGACACAAAAGCCACGAGACGTGAGCGGGAGTTGAGAACAAGTGCGTGTGTTCACGTCCGATTCAAGTAATCTTAGGGTAGATTGTAATGCACTGAGGATGCTTCTTTGGCATTTGCTGCTGCTGCTTCTGCTGTTGCTGCTGCAGCATTCGCATCACGTATTCGTGATGCGGTGGAGAGCTGTCCACCTAAACGCTAATGAGGCCGTTGATCGCTCGACGGCTATAAACAACAGCGACGTTTGCACTCCCTAGAGGTGAGGTCAGGTGCAAGTACAGACATTACAGAGAGGGACCATGGACAAGGCAATGGATGAGGACGGTGGAGGACAACAAGAATCAAACCCGGCCTATGCAAGGCCCATAGTCTGTGTCACAAAAAGGATAAATCCATCAGGATATGTGCAGATTTACGAGCAATAAATAGCATCCCAGTGCAAGTGGAGTATCTCGGAACATCTTAGAACGAACAGATGGATCAATGTTTGTAACTGGTCTCGATCTGGACAACAAGGCAAATAGGAAAGAAGAACGTTTGAGATAATGACAAATCACCAACACCTACAAAGAAGCATATAGACACAGAGACAGAGACAGATATAGAGAAAGAGAAAGAGATAGAAGTAGAGAGAGACAGAGGGTCTCGATCTGTACAACAAGGCAAATAGGCAAGAAGACTGTTAGAAATAATGACAAATCACCAAAACCTACAAAGAAGCAGATAGACACAGAGACAGAGAAAGACATAGAAGCAGAGAAAGACACAGAGGCAGAGACAGAAACAATGGAACTGGTGTGGGAAGTGGTACAGAAATGGGTACAGACAGGTCAAACAACAACGATGGATACAACGGCAGGGAACCCATATGCAAAATATGACCCATATGACACACGTAATAGGAAACCAAAGGACCAGATAAGACAATAGGCACAGACAGGCAGACAAAGTGCCACAGAAGAATACAAACAAAGAGACATCGCAGGCGGAGAATAAAGAGCAAAATGAACTCCTGTTGCAAATAGGAAAGAAGAATGTTGCATTCCTATAGCGGCGCTCTTTGAAATAGCCTAACCGAGGAGACACCAACAATTGCCAGACATCGATCTCGCACACGACCGAACTACAGAAGCAGACACACACGGACAAAGACAGCCACAAAGACACAGACTCAAGGCGACGATTAACGTAACGAGCAATTTTAGTCTCGTTTAGGAGAAGTGATGGCATGGACATAGCGCACCGAAGCGACGATGCTCCCTTGAATGCGCCCTAAGTTGTCGGCGCTCAGTCTTGAAAGAATTTGCATTTAGACGAGAAATATCGAACTAAGCGCCTGATCATGAATCGTTTGCCAATGCACGAGTCTCAACTGGCAGTGAGACACTCTTTACAGAAGCCGAAGAAATTGCCGGTCATATTATTTACATCGCATTAATGAATAACTCCAGTAACTATTAATTTTCGAAATAGCCGAGGCATGAAGTTAACGCCGAGCATTGAATACAGTTTCCAATACATATATATATATATATATATATATAACATTATATAGGTATATGTCATGAACATATCTATTTATAGGTGGAAATGTGTGCACCTGCATACCTACTATATATAACCGTCGTGAAGGCAAATCTCTTACAATGCATGGACTGCCCGTTAAAGAAATCATTCACAGTGCAAAGAATCGTAATCGTAATTCCGAGATTTCTACAGCGCCCCACGAAAGCCGCACCGCGGGGACCAGCTTATTCACAGGCGCTCAGTCAAAACAAAATCGATAGGCAAAAGGGTTCGGTTCCAGGTCAAGATCCAAAAGTCAGACGGAGAGACAGCGTGGCAGCTATGGGGGGGGGGTGATGTTTGGGAGAGAGAGATAAAAGGAAGAAGGGTTTATTTACTAGTCCGTAAAGACACATTAACTGGCTCCCAGCTTCAGCATTTCAAAGAGAAAGAAAAACTTTCGAGCAATGTGTGGAATACGGAATTAATGTTACATATGTGAATGCGTGTGTGTCTCAACACATGTCTGACGATTGACTGCACGGGAACCTATTTTATGTTGTGACTCTGTCTGCAGTTGTTCGAAAACTAGGTGTGACCGGCGTCTGTTCTGGTCTTGCGAGGAGCCAAGCGAGTCTGCTGTTCGATGGTCGTCACCAGCATTAATCTTTCATATGGAACTAACTAAGCGGCGAATTGTGGCCTCCTCCACCTCCTCCTCCTCTTCCCTTTCTCCTGCCCCTCCGTCCATCCGTCCTTCCATCGGTCTCTCATTCCTCCTCTCGTTTAGTCTCACGCAATCTGCGTCAATTCTCATTCCCGATGTTATCGAAGCAGAGCACGAAGGTTACGCCTGTCTCTTCTAAAAGAGCAGAGGAAGAGGAGGAGGAAGAGGAGGAGGAAGAGGAGGAGGAAGAGGAGGAGGAAGAGGAGTAGGAAGAAGCGGAAGAAGAGGAGGAGAAATAGAAAGAGAAGGAGGAAGAGTAAGAGCAGTAGGAGGAAGAAGAAGAAAAAACAGGAGAAGGGAGGAGGTAAGATAAGGAAGGAAGAGGAGGTGGAAGAAGAAGAGGAGGCGAGTGAGACCAAGACAGAAGGGGAGGAGGCAGGAGAGGAAGAGAGGAAGGAGATGAGGAGGCGGAGGAGGAAGAGAGGAGAGTGGAGTTAGTGGCAACAAGCGCAACAGGGACATCGTCTTCGGAAGAAATCTCGAATAGATGCTTATTTAATGGTCGAAAGCCGCGTCCGGCATCAGCCACAAACTGTGCAGTGATACTGAACGACGTCGGGAAAAGGTATCGTAGCTATTGCTGCTACAGAGGCTGCTGCTGCTGCTGCTGCTGCAAGGCAGTCATCCACGTCAATCGGCTGCAGATGACGTCGCCAAGGTTGCACTTCAGTTTAGCAACATCTCATCAACGGATTTCTCGTCTATGGGTGAACGGGACTGAAGAAGAAGAGGAGAAGAAGAAACAGGAGGAGAAGGAAGTCAAAGATAAGAAAGAAGAGGAGGGAGAGTAAGAATTGGAGGAGATAGAAGAGGAACCCATAGAAAGAACAGAAGGAGGATTATTAGACGAGGAAGGAGTAGGAGGAATAATCTGAGGAATGGATCAATCGCTGTCCTCGTCATCGATGTCGTATCCTGTTACGGATTGGCTTCAGTTGCAGAGCAGAGGTTTAAACGACAGCCTTTGTCATCAGTCTTCTTGGACTACTGTCATGATGACGACGACGACGACGACGCAGAAGGGTCTGCCTTGGAGACCGATCAGCGTCCCCGATCAGAACTGGCAAGCACTCTGGCTGCTGCCAGCTGCTCTGGCCGGCGTCACAGGTATGATGTAATGCATTTTAATTCTCATGATCATCATCACCACCATCGTCTTCCTCGTCAGCCTCATCATCATCATCATCATCATCATCATCATTACTATTATTAATAATCAGATTAGGGAGAGGAAAATAGTAACTAGTAGAGGTGGTGATAGAAGCAGTAGTAGTAGTAGCAGTAGTAGTAGTATTAATAATAATAATAATAATGATATTATTATTGTTATTATTATTGTTGTTGTTATTATTATTATTATTAATGTTATTATTATTATTATTAAACAGACATTTATAACGTGCATAATTAACAACAGTCTCTTAGACTCGTATGACGACCCCAAAAGTCCTACCGAGTAATATCGAGTAATATCATGGTTTATAGATCAATAGGAATGCACAAATATCTAGGCAGACCTATTATAAACATGTAAGCTTTTTTAAACTTGCTGTTGTAAAAGTGTTATCTTTGATGTTAGTCGGTAAGGCGTTCCACACTGTGGGGCAAGTGTAACAAAATCTACGAGAGCCAAATGTAGTGTAAATCTTTGGAACTATGAGATTTCGGTTGAAAGTAGTAGTAGTAGTAGTGGTGGTAGTTGGGGTAGTAGTAGTAGTGGTAGTAGTAGTAGTAGTAGTAGTAATAGTACAGGTGGTAGGAGAGTAGTGGTGAGAGCGGGGTGTAGTAGTAGTCTGAAGAGTGGTAGTAGCAGTTTTATTGTATCATCATCATCATTATTATCATCATCATCACCACCACCATCATGGCCCTACAACCGTTATCGTCATCATCGTCGAACATTATCTGCCTCATCGTCGTAATGGTCATCATCATCACCGATGATTATAACGACGACGATGATAATGATAATGTCATAGTATTTGTGTGTTTTATGTATGTATGAACATGCGTGTGTATGTATTGCAAAAACAATATGAAAGCAAATAACTAAATAACTCTTCGATAAAATTCTGCTCTAGGTTCTGTATTCCAAAAAACCTGTCGACAGATGGCTTTAGACTATTCATTAGAACTAAAACCATCATGCTCTGGCGCTCCAAGATTCCACCGGAAGTCAATTTCATGAGACCATTTTATGGTTCGTAAGCCTCCCATGGAAGTACAGATTTATGACATGAGCCTCGGATGGAAGTAGCGATCTACATGAGTCCGGCATCCGCCGACCTTTATTAGAAAGACAGAGGCAGACAGCTAGAGATAGAAAGAGACAGACAGAAGGCAGGAAGGAGGGAGACAGAGGAAGGAGAGGTAAGGAGGAAAGCAGGCAGGGGAGAAGAGCGGCAGGTGTTTTGGGAAATTCGACTATGAAAGATAACGACGTGAAGACAGACTGACATCGGCTGTGGAGTAGGAAGGAATGATCAGAGTCGCCTGATGGGCGGTCCGTTGGTGATGTTTCGGCTGCTGATGCCATGGGTTGCATATTCCGTCCTTCTTTTGCTGCTGGTTACGATTGACAAGCAAATTAATCAAGCCAAGTCTCTGTGCCCGCAGCCTCACTCATTTGGACTAGCGTGTGTGCATGTATGCGTGCGTGTATGTTCGTGGACATGCGTGTGTGTCTGCCGGTGCACTCATGGATCCAGAGGGCAAGCGGGTCAAGTCTCCAATCTGAGATTTGCCTTGGGCTTGGGCTGCTATTAGTGAGTTAACACTGCAATCAGTCATGATTATAGTCTAAGGATGTAAACTATATATGTATATATTAAACACACACATACACATATACAGAATATACAATTTTTAAGTTAGTTCATTGAGGCCATGAGTCAGGTTGTCACCAAGACACTCCATCCTTTGCTTACAACAAAGATACGACTTCTGAAAGCCCTTTTGTTGCCAGTGGTACAGTATGGCTATGAGAACTGTACTGTGGACTGCTAAGAAGACAAATGAGAGGTCCTAGAGACGGCAGGAGTAGAGAGGAGTCTGCTCAGATTAATGAAAAAGAGGAAGCTTTCCTACTTCGGGCATGCCCTACGAAAGAGTGGAGACTGCTTAGAGGAAGATATTATCCAAGACACAATTTCTAGATCCCGAGCTCGGGGAAGATCCAAGATGACATGGATCGATAACATCAAGTCATGGACTGAATCATCGTTCGATCAGTTGTTGCAGGGGACAAAGGACAGAAGCAGATGGCATAAAATTGTCCATGGTCGGTTGAAGACAAGACAGGACATACTATGGCCTAAATACGCCAATTAATACTTTTATAAATCTTCAATATTTTGTTTGTCTGCTAAGGACAACTATTTGGTGACTAGTTCTACTCGTATTCATATATGTCACTGGATGAATTCATTGAAAAATGACCTGAGCAGAGGCTACACAACTGGCAAAAAACGTAATATCTGACGTGCAATGCAAACAGTGATGCAGTGCACATCGTAATTCATTATTGCTTATCCAATTAGTGCACTCTGGGAGGATTGATTGATTAGGATATTCCAGCTATTTTTCGTCTTTTGTCTACTAAAAATTAATACAAAGAGAATTGTGAACTGAGAGCGAGAGAAGAAAGAGAGATAGAGAGAGAGAGAGAGAGAGAGAGAGAGAGAGAGAGAGAGAGAGAGAGAGAGAGAGAGAGAGAGAGAGAGAGAGAGAGAGAGAGAGAGAGAGAGAGAGAGAGAGAGAGAGAGAGAGAGAGAGAGAGAGAGAGGAGAGAGACATTTAATTCATTAATGCATGCAGCATCTGGTAAGCCTCTAAAACTTCCAGGAAAAAAAGATCTATGCAATTACAAACGAATTTCTGTTTGCGCCATATTCAAATACGGTTTCAGTGCTTTTGTAAAAATGTCAGAACCAAACCAAAACCCATTAATTACATGCGCTAAGCTTGTTTAATACTTTTATCAGGTTATCATATGTCCTGCCCGGAACTTAGCCTCTGGGCCCCATGCACTTGGGGTTTCGCCTCAAACTATGTTGTGGTACCCTCTGTAAACTTGGTATCTCTCTTTCTCTCCTTGTGTCTTCTTGCTCTGTCTGTGTCTGCTGCTCTTCGTCTTTCCCTTATTCTTGGCCAATCCTCTTGTTTATCCTACATCTTGTTTATTTCAGTACAAAACTCTATTTCTTCGTGATTATATGTCGTAATTCGGCTGTGTCCAAGCGTGTTGTTTTATCTATTTTGCAGCTTATCGTCTGTCTGTCTGTCTGTCTGTCTGTCTGTCTGTCTCTCTTTCTCAGGGTTCTTTTGTCTGAGTATTCCTGTCCAGGCCGCTGGGCGCTGGTCGTGCATAATTTATATAGAGCAGTCACATAGATTCTGACTCGTCTTTGATGAATCAAGTGTTAAGCGTCGACCTTCGCAAAGCCCTGCACTAATTCCAGATCCTTTGTCTTGAAATGCGTAGGCCTATCGAACAACTTGTCTGTCTTATTTATCCCACGGGACCGACGCTGTATAACCACAAGCTCCTTGGTTCTACTATGCTTAGGGAGGTATGCATGTCTGTATGTTCATATGTATGAATATGTATGTATGTGAGTATACATGTAGGCATGTATATACGTATGTATGTTTATATGCATGGATATGTGTATGTATCTATGTATGTGTGACTACATGTATGTATTATGTACATATCCAAGTATGTACGTATGCATGTTTTTAATAATAATAATAATAACAGTAATAATAATAGTAGTAATAATAACAACAATAACGCTTCAACGCAGTTGCCTTCTGCAGCGCATTCTTAATGCCAAAACTTGTTGACGAGTAACGACAGTTCCAGATGCTTTATCTCTTTTCCTGTACGTTTTTAAACTCCGAGGAATCATATGTACCTCGCGGCTAAAAAAACGATGATAATAATGTATGCATGTGTGCAAGAATCACGATAAAAATCATGTAGGCATGCATGTATGTATGCATGCACATTATTCATATTTAACGTTAGAACAACTTCCTGTGCACAGCCTACGGATTTCCGAAGAGAAGCATCTAACAGTGTTTGCGAGTTTCCTCAAAGTGGTGCAACGGTTGCTTAATTGCTCGATGGTCGTGTCGCTAGCAACCGCCAGAGGGATTATTCATATGATGAGCAACTAAAAACGAAAACTATCCTCTGGGCACAAAGTAACAGCACCTGCCGTTTAAGCGACACCCATTAATTATCATAAGACAGCGTCTGTGATAATTAATTTAATGAACACGACATCAGCGTATAGATTGATAAAGTAATTCTACATGTATGCATCTGCATGTGACTAGACATACATACAAGACAAGATATATCTATAACGAAGTGACTAGGGGACCTCAAAGAGGCCCCGCAATTGCGCGGACTAGGGAGCCTCAAGTGCGCGAGATCTCGCAGACTCTCGCGTGATTAGTATAAACAGTCAAAATGGCTGCGGACGTACAATCTGAGTTTTCTGTTGGAATGAACTTTTTGTTGAAATTAAAGAGTTACAAACTGCAAAGAAAGCATACGAACAGCATTATTATGATCGGTGACAAAATAATAAATCCAAACTGTCCTTTTGCTGACTTTGACCAACTGTAAATGTTTCTGAATGTGGTTGCACAGGACGCTAAAAATCGACCGCAAATGGGTTAGGGTTTAGGTTTAGGGTTAGGGCTAGATTCTGACCCATACGGTATTTATAAAGAATTAAGTTCATATTCACATTCACACTGACACCCTAGTATATCAGTTTAGGCGAACACCTTGAGGTCCCCTAGTATTATCAAAACATGCTACGTACAAACCAACAGATACCATGCACTGTAGCTTAAGGAACCAGCTTCATGTAGCTCCAGCATGTTTATCGATTTTTATCGTGACTCTTGCATGTTGCGTTAATACCTTCTAACGAACCGGTTCAATATCCGAAGCCTGCGTCTTAACCTTTCCCTGTCAGGTAGTTATCGACATACGCATGACTGGCCAAGGCCTGAGACATCAGCAGCAGCAGTAACAGCAGCAGAGGCATCATTTAGTCTAGGGTAACGTGATCGTCTGTACTTTGCCGCCCGATCGCTAGATGTCCTGCAGGTATTTAATCAAAGCCTAGTCCGCAGGCGGAAGCGGAAATAGGTTGGAAATGGCGTCGATCACGTTACACGATCTCGTAGTCTTTCGCTCGTAATTAACTTCGGCGCCGGATTGTCCTGCAGGCGATCTTGGACTCATGCAGTCGATGAAACGTTTTCCTTTCTTGAAGCACGAAAAAAATCGATTTGTGCTCGCTTATCAATTCGGCGACTCCATTTTTCTACCTACAAAATAATTGTTTCTTGCTCTTTTTCGCACTTACTCGCTTACTTGTTTTATCTTATTCGTCTTTTTTCACAAACTCACTGAGTTCTATTAATTTTACTATCGCGCGGAGTAGTTCATTGTCCATTACTTAGAAGTAATGAAAAATAAATAAAAGTAATAATAAAAAGTAAAAGCAACTTTAAATTACTTAAAAGGACCCACTGAATTACCGCATTCTTTGCTTTATTGCTCTAAGTACTTCTTCGTTAAATTTGGACCAGCCATTGGCGATAACATAGACATTTATGCTGCAACACATCACTTGAGAAACCACTGTAGGAGGCCCAAACAGAGTTGGACAATTGCCTCTGGCCTCGTCCGTTATTTGATCTTGGAGTTTTAAATGTTTACCGGTTTTCAGCATTAAATTTATCCCCAAAACTATCGATATAACGCCCGCCCAGGGGCCTTCCATCAGATTTGAAGGGACTTCCAAATCTGCCGGAAGTGGTCTGGGTCACTCTGAAAGTCTGGTAAATAGGTAAGATCACATGCATAATTAAGTATGTGTATTAGTATCAATTGTGTGCTGAACTAACCCTTGTCGTAAGTAGAGATAAGGAAAGGATTACTCCTCTTCCTCTTTCAACAGCTGTCTCAAGTGGGTTGAAGGATTTTTCGGCTCGAGCACAAACATGAAAATAGAATCTAATAAGAACTGTGCATTCGTGGGGCGCGATAGTCTAGGGGTTAGCATGCTGGGCTATAAACCCAGAAGTTGTAGGTTCAAATCCCCCAACAAAAGAGAAAGATATTTCAAGATTTCTGTTCGACTAGCGTCCCCTAGTGAACTCAGCTGTAGAATGAATGTCCTAACATGTAGTACACTGACGATGGGAAGATCAGTTGGCTGGCAAAAAGACTCCCCTTATATGCCGAGGCTGATAAAATAAAGTCGCTAACATTTCATCTTCTTCCTCTTCTTCTACAGTAAGCTTCTGCCTTAGAGTTGAAGTCGCCTCGAAAGAAATTATCATTTCTGCACTTAAATCCCCGGATGCACAGACTCGCCAGCAAAGAACTGACCGATCGTTAGAATACTAATCTAATCTATTCCAGTCTAATCTAATCTGATAACCTCTGTAGCGCCATTATCATATAATGCACAAGGCCTCCGCTGATGGTTGCTTCAGGTGAGGTCGTAATTGCAATAGAACATTTAGCCTATGTCTGTGCGGAGTGTCATGTATGTGTGTCCCTCTATCTTCTTGCGTCTGGTTGTGAAGATCTCTGTCGCCTCCCTCCCTCCCTTCCTCTCTCTGTCTCTGTCTTTGTCTCTGTCTTTGTCTCTGTCTGTCTCTGTCTCTGTCTGTCTGCCTCTCTTTCTCTCTTTCACTCTCTCTCTCTCTCTGTCTCCCTCTCTCTCTCTCTCTATCTTTCTCTCTCTCTATTCTCCTCCTTCTCTCTCTCTCTTGTATGTCTCTCTCTCCCTGTGTCTCTCTCTGTCTCTGTCTGTCTGTTTGCCTGTCTGTCTGTCTGTCTCTCTCTATTCCCCCTCTCTATCTATTTGTTTCTCTGTCTCTCCTATAATGCTCCTATAATGTGACCAAAACGCTCGTAAACGATCAGCACGCCAATTCCTGGGCACTAGACATAAGACTCCTCCACTGGCAGCGGTGACTTCGTTTTATTAGCACACAATTTGTATATACGAGCGTTCTAGATACAGAGCCTTTAGGATAATGTAGGCCAATGTGTGTGCTTCTTTTTAAACTGGTAAACCGCATAAGATTGACGGCGCCTATAGTTGACAGGCTGGTCTGGACTGGCCAGGATTCGGGAATTTTCCGTACTTGGCGCTTGTGACAAACAGCGATAAACGGAATTTGCAACAGCAACGCAGCTGCGACCTTAACAGCTGGTTTCTTTAACAGTCGCTACTGATCAACTTTGATGGTGGAGCCATTTATCCGCAGCTCGTTCAAGACATTCTGTGAATACACACAAACATACACGCACTGAGATACCGTCGAAGATATCATCCATTTACGGTATTAGTTACATCTCAGATGACCAGTTACATTCCGCTGTTCTTTCAAATAACTGTCACGTATATAAATGCGCATCATAAATACATTCATGACTTCCTTCTGAGGCGGCTTGAATGCCTCACTAGTAAACTTTTAACGGAAATCCGTCTGATGGAAAGGACCAAAGTCAAACATATTTGCGGCAACCACATCTAAGGTCTGCATGGAACTTTTACAACATTAGATTCAACTTTGCAAACTGCCAACTAAAGGTTGGGCTGCTAGTTTCCACCTGTATTGTCTTTTATTCTTATAGGACCAACGCACAACGAAATCGTAATAGTAATCGTGTGTGTGCAATGTACCTATAGGTCCTACTTCTTTTCCAGTATATCAGCATTTCCGGATTTGTTGCTTTGATTGATTGATTGATGAATTGATGGATTGATAGCTGGATTGATTGATTGGCTGGTTAATTCATCGAATGATTGATTGATTGATTGATTCATTCATTCATTCATTCATTGACGGATTTATTTATTGAATCGTTTGTTGAATCTTCACCAACATTAAATTACAGGCAATATATATATATTATATATATATAATATATATGTTCGTGTTTTGGCGAAAGTTAACATGTGCTGCTGCAGGTAACATCCTCGTCTGCGTTGCGGTCGGCGTCGACAGGAAGCTTCAACACGTAACCAACTACTTTCTCGTGTCACTGGCCGTGGCTGATCTGCTCGTCTCTCTCGTCGTCATGCCCTGCTGCACCATCCAGGAACTCATGGGTGGGTGGATCAGTCAAGACAGCATCAGTCCTTCGATGGTTTAATCACAGCATAAAACATTGCATTAGTATAGGCTACGTCATATATAGCATATGTAAGGTAAGGTCAATATAAGGTCAGGTAAAGATGAACTAAGGTAAGGTAAGGGTGAAGTAAGACTGAAGAACAGTGCAGAAAGACAAGGTAAGGTAGGGTAAGGTAGAGTAATATAAGGTCAGGTCTGATCAGGTAAGGGCGAACTAAGGTAAAGTATGGTAAGGTAAAGTAAGGGTGAAGTAAAGCTGAAGTAAGGTAAGGTAAGATCAGGTATGATAGAGTAGGGTATGGTAAGGTAGAGTAAGGTCAGAGGTCAGGTCTGGTAATCGTTCATTTAATACATGCCTCTATCAACATTAGTCACCCAGGGTCGTTGTCTGGGTTTGAGAAATCTTTCGGCTGAAATGCAAACACGACAACAGGAATCGAACAACGAGACAACAGTTGTTGTCAGTTTCATTTGTGGCACCGGACTTCTAACCTAGGACGCAGAGACGAAAGGCAAGTGCATTTCCAGTCTGCCACTCATGGATGTTATCACTTATAGTAGGCCCTGTGTTATATCTAGTATGTTAGCTTTCATTTACTACGTCACTGTGTGGTATGTTATTACGTATTATTCTGTTTTAGTATATTTTATTAATTATATTACATATGCTAGTATGTTAAATATGGCATGCAGGATTTCAGTTGATATGTTCGAATGATGTATGTTATACATGGTATACAATGCAATTTGTATGCTGTCTTTGTTTAAAACACTGTTCGCATTATATCTAAATTATGCTAATTTTTATTTAGTACGTTTAGTGTTTTGTTAGTTAGTAAGTTATTAGAACACTCACAGTAATTTAACGCCTTTTATGTGCTTATGTAATAATATTTCATTGTCAAAATGCAATGCTATCGTTAGGAGCACCACGCTAAAGTAAGCTGCGTCTAAGAAAGTGGCTTACTGATCAACCCTTGGTCCAACTGAAATCCGTTGGTCACAGTGCTAAGTTCGGCCAGCTTAGATGTCCGAACGGTCTCCTAATCGGTCAGGAGATCCAGTAAGAAGCTAGGACTAGATGATCCTGTGAAAAATGGATGTAGTTGAGTACAACGGCAAATCCAGAAGTTCAAACTGAGGAGCAAAGTAATAGTGCGGTCCGGGTAACAACAAAAGCAATCAAGAAAAATGACAATCTGCTAAGTATATTGGGACATATTTCCATTCGCTCTCCCCCGCAATCCGCCACTGGACAATTGCAACTGAAAATGTTATATAAATATATACATATATATATATATATATATATAACTTATTAATGGTTATGCACTAATCTTGGTCAACGAGCAATATAATTATTGAGCCAACATATAGCATTTTAATATACAAGAAGCTGTCTGTTACATAGGTATATATGTGATAATCTCTTTAGCCTAAGTAGGTGCATTGATAAAGGTCTATATGTATATATCATTAAGTTATGTATGTATGTATGTACTTTGGCGTTGAGCTGAGACATTGCCATAAAGATAGCATTGAATTAAGACACTCATGCATATATTATGACACTCATATGTATAGTATGTATATATGTATGTTATGTATAAGTGTATGTATAGTATCATATTTGATGTCTTATATAGAGCTTCTTACAGAACGTACTACTCAGAAGCGCTTCCAGCTTGAGGACCCCGGGGAAATAAGAACGCCTTTAAACAAGAAGCTGACTCAGCTCTGTTTCCAGCAGAAACCCCTGCGCGAATAGAATGCGGAAGTCCATTTCCCTATAGAGATGGGGCAATAACAGCAAAAACCCTTTGCTGTGTATGTATGTATGTATGCATGCATGTATGGGTGTATATGTATGTATGTATGTATGCGCGTATGTATGCATGCATGTAGGGATGTGTATATGTATGTATGTATATATCTAGACACTTAATATAGCGCCCATTAAATGCCTCACGAAAATGTTGATTGAGAATTTGAAGTCATGTAGGGGTGAAGTAGTTGCAGGATCCGAGGCATAATGAAAAAAGCAATCAAGTCAACCTTAGTCTGCTATATATGCATATATTGATATACACACGTATTTATGCATATGATTACATATGTATATGTAATCATATGGATAAATATGTATGATACCCATAAAACAACTAAAGATAGACTCAATCTTGGTATTTTATCATAAAGTTTATGTTGCGTCGACTCCAAGAACTGCTGCTGTAAAGCAGCTTTACTGTTCAAACGGGTCGACGCAGTATTTCGTCAAACGGTCTCTCGACTTCTGATTGGACCACTTCGTTTGAGGCGGCCTGCAATTTAGCTTCTTCTGATCTTGACTCTTGTAAGAATCTCTACGACTCCCAATCCTATTCAACCCATCCACTCCTACCAACTGTAAAACCCCATTCAGTGTTTACTCGATAGCAAACGTTACCCCTACTGCCCGTAAGGGTTGTAAACAGGCATAGCGCTTAACCCTCGGATAAAAGCAGCGACAATAAACCAAACAAACTGTGTACAGTGTCTGTACTCATGTGATGTCGTCTTGTGCGAAAATGTAAATGTAATTCTCTGAGATTTCTCAGCTCCACACAAAGCAGGCCTGTATGTCAACAATACTTCCAATACTTCCAACAACGTTAAGGAATGTTCATTGAACGAAAAATAATAGGCCTATTTGTATGGGAAAATAATATTCTGATATTACAGTTTGTCTTGTTTCATCTTCGGTTTTCGGTATTTTCGGTTTTTTTAAATATCGACTTCGGTGTCGGTTTTGGTGTCTCAATATCGCGATATTGGTTCGGTATCGGTTAAACCGACAGACCCACCGCTAATTCATAGACCCAGATGTACGAAAATAGCATGCTATCCCTACTCTAGTAGGTTTCTGCTAAAGGCTTTCGACGGAATCTGCATCCAGTTGTAGCTTGGTAGGCCTACCACATTCATTAGCCCACTCCTCCCTTGTTAGTCGACTTACTTCATATAGTCTATCTGTCTGTCTGTCTGTCTGTCTTCTGTCTCTTCATCTGTCTGTCTGTCTGTCTGTCTGTATGTATATATGCATGTCTGTCTGTCTGTAGATCTGTCTGAATGTATGTATGCACGTCTGTCTGTCTCTTCATTTGTCTGTGTGTCTGTCTCTTTCAGCTGTCTGTGTCTGTCTGTATGTCTGTCACATGCGTTAACATCATCCGGTTGCTTCTGTTTCTGTGTAGGGTACTGGCCACTGGGGTTCGAGGTCTGTAGCTTTTGGCAGGTGTGTGACGTCACCCTGTGCACGTCATCGATCATGCACCTGTGTACGATATCGATTGATCGATTCATCGGCATTCGGAACCCGATGGTAGCTCGCAATCGATCCGCAGCGGTCGTCGGGATCAAGATCGGGGTCGTCTGGATGATCTCGTTCTTGATCGCCAGCCCACTGATCTTCGTCGCCCTCTTCCGACCCCAGGAGGTCATGGAGCCAAAGGTCAAGCACTGCGCAATCATGAACCACCACTTCCTCATCTACGGGTCACTGACGGCCTTCTTTGTCCCGCTGGTCATCATGCTGGTCACCTATTCGCTGTCCATGCACCTGCTGACCAGAAAGGTCAGGATGCTTTCCAACGGACAGAGCCTTCTTCGACGCACCAAGAGGAGCGCAGTGGCTTCACCCGACACGAGGGTAAACACCCTAGGACCGCTTCCTGACGACGCCGGTACCGTTATGGGACCGCCTACAGGGCGTTTCTCTGGGGTGGATAGGTCGGAGTCGGCTTTAGACTGTAGTCGGAGTCCACGGATGGAGTCTTGTTGTGGGATGAACACAGGACTCATAGCTCTGTCAAAAGATAGCTTCAGAATCAAAGACGAGACTGAGGTGGATTTCGATGGCCTGCCAGCCGCTAATCCTACCAATTCCACCCGCTGTGGTTTCACAAGAAAAGCAGGCAGGTACCTTCCTATCAACAACTCAGAAACGAACCTGGTCGCGTTTCGTGGTAGAAAGCCGTCTTCCTTCTTGCGACTCGAGGATTCGGTTGGATGGAAAGACGTGGAAGAAGTTGATCCAGTCTTCGAGTGCGAGAACGTCGACAGCGACACGCAGGACTCGAGTCAGTCTCGAATGTTCCATCAGGCTCAGCTTCTTCCGCAGAAGACTCGAAGCGAAAGATCGGCCCAATCACTTGAAATCTACGACGAGCGACAACAAGTGGCATCCTCTGGGAGCACAGCGAACGACGCAGGACTCATCTGCTTTCGCCATCTTCAGAACAGCCTCTTGGAGCGTTCCTTGGAAGCCCTGATGAGGCGGTTCCGGAAGCCGCCCCCAACACCAAGACCGTGCCGGGCCAACGGCCGTCAGCTCAGCTGGAAGCCGCCCCGCGGCAGTCCAACGATCCGATCGACGTCGACCGAGACGCCCCTAGCGGCCACCGACGCCCCGTCGATGACTACCGCCACCTACCGATTCCGTTCGCTCGTGAAGAAGCACAGCGCCACCTTGCGAGTGGCCGGAATACTAATCGCCAGGCGGGAGTGTCAGAAGCGTGCGGCCCTACACTCGGTGCGCAACGAGCGCAAGGCCATCCGGGTCCTTGGCGCCATGTTCGTCATCTTCGTCGTCTGCTGGGCACCATTCTTCTGCGTCAACCTGACGATGGGCGTCTGCGATGGGTGTCACCACACGGGGTCGCTGCTGTTCAGGGCCTTCCTCTGGCTCGGCTACGTCTCCAGCACCCTCAACCCCATCGTATACACGGTCTTCAACAGGTCCTTCCGTAAAACGTTCCTCGACATATTACTGCCGCGGAGACACTGCTGCAGACGATAGAACAGACCACGACCTCTATATACAGCAGATATGTATGTATGTATGTATATATGAATGTATGTATGTTTGTATGAATGTATGTATGTATGTATGAATGTATGTATGTATGTATGAATGAATGTATGTTTTTTATGTATGTTTATATGTATGTATGTATATGTATGTATGTATGTATATATGTATGTATGTGTATGTATGTATATGTATATGTGTGTATGTATGTGTATGTATGTATGTATGCATGTTTGTATGCATGCGTGCATGTATGTATATATATGTGTGTATGATTGAGGTATATATGCATGTATGTATGTCCCTATGTATGTACGTACGTATGTATATATGCAAGTGTATATATGTATGTATGCGTGAGGTATGTATGCATGCATGTATGTATATACGTATTATGTATGCGTGTGTTCATGTACTGTATGTACATATGCACGTATGATGTATGTTCGTATGTATGTATCAAGAGTCAAGATACATAATATAGCGCCTTTTAAGTGCATCGTAGAAGCGCTGCACGCATGACTATCTGACTGATCTAAAGAAACGCATTTAGATGCATAACTTATCTATCTGCAGACGTATATACGTATTACAAAGTTACGTACGTAAATATACTTATAATATCGTTTATCCTCGCATACCTTTATTATATTACACCACTACATCGTGGAGACAGATCAAAAAGGAGGCCATAAGCAATTGTGCGTGCGTGTGTGCGTGTGTGTGCGTGTGTGTGTGTGTGTGTGTGTGTGTGTGAAGGATTCGTTCAAGGTCCTTACACACCGACAGCTCTTCTTCGAGGATCTCAAGCGGCGCTCTACAAATGCTCTAAATTACAATTACAATAACTGTTCGTCTTACGAGTAGTAGGGCCTAGTCTCTCTCGGGCCACACTCTGCAGGAGGGCATCGATCGAGGGACTACATCGCATAGGCTTCCACTTCTGGAGCCTGTCTTCGCGCTGCTAATTACGAGGTTAACTGGCAACGATTCACCAGGTACCCAGCTTGATTTCGAGGAACACCCTCGCTGGCACAAGCCAATCAGTCATCGAACACGTTATCACGAATGTCAAAGAAAATGTCAATCTCCGAAATTTATCAGCGCCACTCAAAAAGCTGGGTCATAGACCTGTTGATTCACCGGCGCTATATCAACAGCTTGCAAGTTGTCGGGTTAGAGAGAGAGAGAGAGAGAGAGAGAGAGAGAGAGAGAGAGAGAGAGAGAGAGAGAGAGAGAGAGAGAGAGAGAGAGAGAGAGAGAGAGAGAGAGAGAGAGAGAGAGAGAGAGAGAGAGAGAGAGAGAGAGAGAGAGTACCATCTCCTTTTGCAAGCAAAATAGATTCAGTCTATCCTAACAAAAGTCATCATAACTTAGGGCTCACCCGAAAGGACAATCCGGCTATGTAGCTCATTTGACTTATGGGTCACGCCATTGAGCTGTCCCCTACTCACCCAGTGGGCCAGTCGGTTGCCCGCAGAAACAGTAACGTTACAAACAGCTATAAAACTCTGATTGCGAAAACAGGAAGACGCGAAAACTTCGCTAAAAGTGGGCCAAAGAACAGCCAATGGAAAAGGCCAGACCTTGAAACCTGAGTTTATAAGGAACTGACCGAAACAGCCGGCTGACCTAAATGGGCATCGGAAATTTTTCGGGATAAATGTAAAATTCCGTCCAGTTCCTGAAATCTTGAATTCACCGATAAGCAGAAAAGCCTCGTTAGTCTTCGTTATCATGTGAAGTTGGGTTTGTATACCAGCAAATACATACATATATGCATGTCTGAAGCCTGTCTTCGCGCTACTAATTACGAGGTTAGCTGCCAACGATTCATCAGATACCCTGTTAGCTTCCGAGGAGGAACACCCTGGCTGGCACAAGCCAATCAATCATCGAACACGTTACCGTAAACACATAAACTGCGGCATATTCTAGGCCCAAGTGTTTATTCTGGTTTCGACTACACCACAGAAGCCTATACCCCATCAGTAACTGTCATGAACTAATCACTGAAGCAACGAGTTTAATTTCGGGTTTTCTCGTAACACAACAAGTTCGAGAGCACGACAACCTAAATTCCGAGACCAAGTCTTTTCCAACTGTTATATCCAGTTTCCACTCCACCGCCATCCTATAACCACCGTTATCATTTTTCACTTTAGCACCAAGTAACTGCAATCAGAAATCTGTATAGCGCTGAAGAGAAACTAATCGGGGGGAGTCTCCGTGCTAGCTTAACGAACAGACCCAATGGCCGATTCAGCGACAGGCGTGGGGGCGTTTCGCCCGCCTCCGCGTCCCTCTTGGTTATATGCTGGCACCACTCAGACCAGTCCTCTGCATGGTGGACGGCCAGAATATGGCGCTTCTTTGGAAATGCTCTCGCCAATGTACGCAAGCAATCCTGGAGCCCCCACTGAACAGACCATTCTGTCTCCCAGGCCCGACTACCGAATTCCGATATAGCACCGCAACCGACCAACTACCAGATTTTCCGACTGAGAAATTTCCGATATTTACATTACATTTACAAGTGTGTTCCACCTACGGCTACAGTCTTTCGTTCTATTTCATAGTGGACGTTTGCAAAGGACTTTTGTCCTCAGTCTGTTTTCTTTTTTCAAGATTCCAAAACAGGAGCCCCTGTGTGAGAAGGCTCCGTAAGGAATATTAATATAGCACCGCAACCGACCAACTACCAGATTTTCCGACTGAGAAATTTCCGATATTTACATTACATTTAGAAGTGTGCCCTCCCCCTCTTTCCAGACGTCTGCACTTCAACGGCCCATTAAGGCCTAGAATAGGCTATCATGTTAAACTTGCCGGGTTAGGAGTGCACGGGGCGGGGTACGGTACTTTGATGCTGCCGCGTCCAGTAAAATTAGAATCTAATATATATATATTTATCTATTAGAATCTAATATATATATATATATATATATTTGTATGTATGTATGTATATACTGTAGGTCATCAGATCCAACACAGTACACTGTCCGTCTGATTGAAACTGGGCTTAATGCACATGCTGTACTGAAATAACTCAACATATCAAATTTAGATGCAGACGTTCTCATTGGGTATAACCCCCATCTCTTGCCCGCGTATGAATGACACTCTTCCCCCCCCCCCCTCTGTGAGCGTCCTTTACAGACGATTCCAAGACAAAAGAATCAGTGATTCACTAGAGTAGCAATTATTAAATCAGGTCTCTAACAGCGACACCTTCCCTACCGTCACAGACTACTGTACATGTATATAACAAATTGCCAATTTAATGACTTGGGGTACACACGGCACTGAAGTTCAGAGGTCAACTGATGTTAGGGTTTGAAGGTGTTAGCCTTATCTTGTACACAAAGCCTGGGTCATACACCTTTACTTGCGGGCAATGAGCTGCATGCCTGCAAGCTACCACTTCTTGCAAAACAGTTGAAAATTATAGAGGATTTGTGATAACTAAACTCGTTGTACAAAACGGTTTTAGTGGTTTTCCTGCTGCATTTTGATTTTTTAAGACAGAACAGGAACTTTATACAGTATTTATCATCATTAATCAGTGGGTATCGTTACATCAGCATCTGTCATCAAGTGATGATTTGAATTGGCCAAAATGGCCTGAAGAGATCCAGTCACTGACGTCATCTCCATCTCTGCCTTAAGAGTGGTGTCTACAACGTTACGGAGTTTCTCCAATTCAAATGTAGCTGCTGCCATAAATGGCATTTTATCACTGTAAAGATCTGTTAAAAGATAAAACACAATTTCTTGAAAAACATAGAAGAATCACGCAGCGCCACTGTGACTAGATGCAGGCAGCCTTTAACAGCTCTTCATCAACCAATCTCGTTTATTGTCACCAACAGCTATGCTTGAAACCTTGATTGAAAGCTTGAAGATGGGGTAGTGTAAGACATACCCAACTCAGTCTGAGCATAAAAATCATACTTACAATCACAATGCTGTTCAAATATTTTCGAAACAGGAAACAGTACAACAAGTACTGTTCACTATCCCAGTTCACACTTGCCACATCTGTTGGAAACGCTAAACACATGTGGGTAATAAAGATGTAGGGCAGCATATGCTGCTTATGAACAGTCATCTTTTACTTCTGCAATTATCATATAAGTAAATTTCTATTTCTGGCTTATCTTTAATTGACTTCTGATCATTAGTAAAGGCTCAAACGGCTAAGGTATAATATAACTGGTATGCAAAAATGGTTTAGCATGCTCACCTTGGTTATAGATGTGGTATGTAAGAATATGCGCATGAAAATCTACAGTGCTTTTCTGAACCAAAATATGCCTTCAGAACTCCCTAACAGTGCACTGATAAAGGGTAACATTTACATAAAGTGAAGCAGAAGCTTTATGACTTGGTGTTATTCAAAAGCATCTGGCTCTGCCCCTTAAATGACCTGAAACCTTGAAAATAAAGAAGCGGTGCCTATGTTCTCTATACAATCTTTAAAAATGTGATTTCACTAGAAAGCCAATCAGAGTAGCATCTAAACTCACCAAGCAATTCGCTGATTATCTCCGAAACTACTTGTCTAAATTCTCGAACACAGTAATTTCTAAAAGACGAAAGCAGTCCATAACAACAATACTGCCAAAAGAAATGAACACATGTGGGCTCATTGCACTAGAACCAAATTATGCAAGAGGTCTGAAATTATTTGGGATGACCTCCTACTATTTATGAGTGGTAGAATATGGCAGTGAAAGAGCTTGGCAGCAGCTTCTTCAAAAATATTTTTTAACTACTTGTATGGTATGTTTTGTAGTATACTTTTGCAAATGTTTTATTACCAAAATATGACAATCTACTTAATGTGCAATAAGAACTGTTCGCCTTCAGGGCTATTGGAAGTTCTTAGATTTATTGTACACCGTGTAACACTAAAGAGACTTCTCTTAAGTTTAAGCCTCTTTTAATTTCTACCTTTGTTTACTGATTAACCCCATTCTACATCTTCTACATCTCTTGTAAAAAGTGATATTGACCAATAAAACTGTACTAATTTATTTTAACATTATAGGAAGCAAAGTCTATTGTTAGGCTGTACATTGCATATGCAGTCTATTGCAACCACATGAGGTACTGGGCTATAGTTACAGTTTAAAATGTGATGGATACTTGCTTTGTTAAGAATTTGATAATGTCGGCCACAGCTGCATCTTCACGACCTGCCAACGCCGACCTCATCCTACTTCTTCGCAACAGTTCTTTTAGAACTGCAAATGTTGTCTCGGGAGACCTTCTACGCATCCGAATCTAAGAACAATCATTTAAGATTTATATACACTTCATCTCAGCTAATACTTGTAAAATGCAATATGAAGATGCAAAAAAGCATCAGCAACCATCACAAATATTTTAGATCCGTACATTTATGTAACACCTTTTAAGAACTTCATAGAAAGTGAAATTAGTAGATGAAGATAGAGATGTAGGTAACAGATGAAGTTACGGTTAATATCACTCCGAAAAATGGATCAAATAAATCAAATGATTTCATTTTTGACAATAATTGTATGTCATGTGTTCAAATGTAGACTATCATATCTCTGTTCAAACATTAGTCTTACTTAGGATTCCTGGATTTAAACATAATACACCTCTGTATGCAAACAGTGCATATAATGGATAATTTCAAGATCTAAGTATCTGAAGAAAACAATCAATTAAAAACAATTCAGTTATCGGTTAAGCAAAGAACAAAATTTGTGAACAGAACAATAATAAAAGCCACTCATATACTTACACTCATTGCTGCATCAAAGGCTTTTGCATGTTCAAATTTTTTTAAACACTTATCATAATCTGGCAAAATTGGTTTTCTTATGTGTTTGCAGAACCGATCATCCTACAAAAAGTAGCACACACAAATATATGCACAAACAGATTGTGCAGTGTTTATAGAAATGCGTAAATACACCTTAGCATAACTATGCGGGTACAAAACTTTCTTACAAATAAGGAATTTCAAGTTTTGTTGTAATTGTATTGAAATCTGACATTTACAAAGTGCCACTTCAAGAATAAACTCATCAGGGCTGCTCAACATAATCCATAAATATTACAGAAATATTTTATTTGCTCAGCAAGTTTAAGCTGTATTCAGGTGCTCACGTACAGGACCACAAAAACTGCAATTCTCACATCACCAAGACATCACAAAAACATTAAATCTGTATTGTTGTTTTAACAAGTAAATCACAAATTGGATTTGATAGCATGAAAATCAAGGAAAAACTCACTTCATCAAGCACAAGATTCTTTTTCTTGAAGGAGGTGTAGGTTTTCATTTTTCTCTTAGTTTGTGCGCCATCATCATCTTTTCTGTGTTGTATGGACAACAGTCCATCAGTCATACCAACAGCTACAAGGCTGTCATCTGGCTGTAGATACCAAACAAAATAGTACAAACAATCTGCTAGTTTCTGTCCAACTAATATTTACATATAAGTAAAGTATGCCGAATCCCACAAGTGAGACATAGGGGAGGCACTTATCTCCTTTTCTTGGCCCTTGAGCCGGTAATGGACGAATCCCAATGTTCTGGACACTGGGCCAGCGCATCACAGGACTTGCCATTTACTTCCCAGCCTAAGTAGGTACAAATTAAACTGCTTGGTGACAGAGGCAGCATGCACAAACAACTTGCCCAGGGTCCTTACAAAGGGCTGAACCTACAACCGCATGATCACTGATCAAACATGCAAAAAAATACCTAAACAAGCTTTCTGTTCAGCACTCCCTGAGAAACTGTTAACTGGCAATACACATCACAAAACAACATGTTGGTAAAAGAACAAAAGCGTAGCTGACTTCTCAGCAACAGCAGCAAACAAGTTCAGCAGTTTGCACATAAGAATGAAAACTTACAGCTATCGCAAGCGATATAACTGATGACGGATATTCCATTGAATGAACAACTTTGTAGTCAACGACATCATAGAACTTGATGTGTCTGAGAAAAAACAGACAGTTACAGATTATAATCTGATTTTTAAGACTTCTATAAAACGTACATGAATCATATTACAAAAAGTTAATTTCTATAAAATACAGTACATATTTCCATTGTTACTCATAAATCCTGTTCTTTCCGTCATTTTTATTTTTCTGGTTTTCAGATTATTCGCAGAGTACGGACATGCTAACAGCATAAAAGTCTACCATACAGTCCAAAATGAATCATTCAGAAGACACTCATTCCTTTATGTTGGGCCTCTGAACAAGAAAATGCAAATCCTAAGTATGGGCTTGGCACTGCAGGACTTGACATTTACTTTCCAGTTGATACCAGTATTATATCCCACTATTTTAATGCAAATAACTTGACAAACATTACTTGAATCCACTCATTAGGTTCAAATCCAAATTGCTGAGTTACATATCAAGTGTGCTAATGAAGCAACAAAAATTAATAAAGAAATTGGACATACTTTATCCCTGCACATTCTGCATTGCCTAACATGAATTTATATCTCATAAAAAATGAGTTCATAAGAACACAGATTTATATTTCTGCAATTAATATTGACTACCTGTCAAGTGAAGCTGATACCAGTCGCTGGTAATTATTCGAATAGCAAAGCGCTGTAACGGTTTTGTGATGATTTGCTAAAGTCGCTAGAAGTCGTCCTCCTGCCGTTGTATCCCATACCTTGACTAAATTATCACCTGAGAAATAACAACAACAGATCGTAAGAGACACTCAGTTAGCCTGCACATTAACTGATAAGCTAGAAAACATCAAACAAAGTAAACCCACATAAGCATCTTCAAAGATACCTGTACATTAACTGGAAAGCTTAAAAACATCTGCAACAAAGTAAACCCGAAAAATAATTTTCAACGATAACCTAAGCTTATTTCAGCAAAAGCAAACACTTCCAATACAAATGTAACTACTGCAAGTTCTATTTAAACATAATTTATTTTATCATTTCTGCATTTATTAAGCACCACTATCAAATGACTAAGTGTCAATCGATGGCACTGAGCAATTGTGACTGATGACGGACTTGTTCAAGGTCCCTACACAGTAACCATTTCAGGGAAGGCTCAAACCTGCAATCTCCATGTTACAAGATGAGCAGTCAAACCAACTGGCTTACTAATAGGTATATTTACTTCTCGCAACAGAATGTATATAAAATAAGACACTCTGACATGCCGTACCTCAGGAGGACTAAGAAAAAATCAAATTTGCTGCCATCTTGTCGGTGATGGCCTCAATATTATTACACACCGTTGAATAAATTAAGATATGTCAGCAGGTCATCTTTGAAACACTGGCATTCAGAAATTACAACCGTTTATTAAGCAGAAGCCAAAGAAAAATGTTTGGCAGGATGGGAGGGAAGAACAGAAGAGGACGCCCTAACAGAGAGTGGGTAGACGACATCATCTCTTGGTGCAGTAATAATTCCTTACAACAACTAAGCCACCTGGCACAGGATAGAGACAATTGGACGCAGATGGTGAAGCGCGCATCAAGCACCTACGGGCGCTGAACCCATGGTGACTGATGATGATGATGATGATGAAAGAAAAGCAACTGACCAGCTGATATCACAAGCCCTCCAGCAGGGTGAATCAGAACACTTTCAACGTGAGCATTGTGGTTCATTGTCAATACACTGGCCTTTGTTCGAACATCGAATAACTTGACCATTTTGTCATAGGAGCCTAAAAGTACAACATCAACTCTGTAACATCCAGAATGATTAACCAGCACATATGACTAACAAGAAATTTTCTACAGCTTGCTAAAGCTTCAGTACAAATCTTAACAGTAAACAACCTTAAAAAGCAGAATGAATCTGAACAGTTTGCAACCTTACCTTTCTTAACATTTACTTGGCTTGCTCAGTCTTTTCTGTCAACTAATGATTAATACTATTTTACTATTATTTCTATAAACTATTTATAATATGCACAATGTAAACTAAATATGAAAAGCAACTGCAAAAGAGTTGTCTCTAGGTGATGTAATAAATTATTAGTTGTTTCCATTTCTACTGGACATTTATATATCGACATGTGCTCACGGCATGGCTCTTAAACATGCTTCATGAGAGAAGCCAATACGCAAGTCAGTCATACATGTATCTCAAACATTGATATGTTTTCTTGATAAATAAATTCAATTCTTCTACAGTTTAATCAATGTGTGTCATCTATTAATGCAACATGGAATTCTTTAGCACTTTCAACACAGTGACCAAGGAGACAGGAGCAAGTAAAATTCAGCAACTTCTATAAAACTTCTTACAATTCTCATAATTTTACTCAGTTTCTGTAACAAAGAGGTTTTAGGCAAACTCAACATTTATACTGTGGTCGCCAAGATACCTCTGCTTACTGCTTAATATAGCGTCATTAAACCAAAATGAAACATCACAACTGCTAACCATTCCTGAACATAAAAGTACATCGTTAACGGAATTACCTGTCACAAAAAAGTCTTTATTGATGAGGCTGGCTGCTCCACATCTGACATAGTCCTGAAACATTAAACATTTAAATTGTAGTAATTCACGATAGCAAGTAAACTGGGCAAATATGTCTTTCTGCAGATGGTCTCTGCCAGAACAAAAGTGTGACATTAATTAGGAATTACATCTAGCTCTTGAAAGAACAAAGTCTTTACAGTCAGAGAACAGAATTGGAGATGGGTTCCCATCTGTGCATTGAATAATACTGTCAAATAATTAATTTGATTACATTATTCAGAAACTTCTGAATTTATAACTTACAGAGCAAGTATTTCATTACGGAAAACCTTTTAACCCGCTCTTTATGCTCAGAAGTCATTTTAAGTGTTGCTCATCAGAGTTTTGCACATTTAAATACTTTCAAGTTTGCATATATAGTGTTTTTCTGAAATGGTCTTATGAAGATGTTCACTGGCAGCTTGACCAAGCCCACATCTCCATGATCAGTATTCTATTCCAAAAGTCAAAAAAGCCCCTTCAAACAAGAAGGCCACTGATCTCTATTTATAGACCTCATTACAAACCAACTCCTAGCATATGCAAAGCTTTTGTGAGATACTTAACAGGCACTATATTAATCTCCTGATAACTAACTAACTAAGCTCATTTTAACAGGGTACTTTTCATGGTTCCCAAAGACCACAAGGATAAGGAGGTTAATTTGTATCTATACAAACACCTACTGTTTTATACTGTTATCCAAAGCAGATAAGAACTGACATCATAAAACTGTAGGGCAAAAGATTTAAAATATTTCTAAGGAACTTAGAGAAATGTCACAATACTTGGCTCTCATTGAAGCAGATCACTTCTGCTCCTGTTGGCAAGTCCCAGTAACGAACGGTTTTGTCATCGGAACCCGAGAATATGTGAAAGTTGCTACTGGTAAACCTTGTTAAATGAACTGATCTAAAAACAGGAAGGTATTTATTAAACTTTCAAAAGGAAATCTTTCATAACAATTAAGCACACTAAAAATCATTCAATTCAATTAGAATTAATGGTGTACTGTGCAGATGCATTTCCATGTCGCAGGTTAATCTGTGATTACGAATAACGCAGTCCACCAAAATTACTCACTTTACATAGTATGTTTGCTAACGTTCATTTTTATGCATTCAAGAGCCCTCTGTCCAGTCTCAGGGACCGTTCAGTTCCATTAGAAGAGTAGAAACGTTTTCAAACGTTAAGGAGCAAGCAGCTTCCCTGGTCAGAAAAATATTCAGTTCAAGAGGGAGGCCATTCCATTGTAGTGCTAGGATCAGGTGAAAAAGACTTAACAGTTTGCAGTAAAAAATTACAAACAAATTCCAGTAGTAGCTTCACATCAACAGACCCTGTATGACCAGCAAACTTTCTTAACGACGTCTTGTCTTTGAACACTTGAATGTCTGCATGTTCTCCACCAGCCACAATCAGCTGACCATCGTGTCGAAAACTCCCTGAATATGCAGTTTCTTTGAATCCCTTCAGCGACAATACTTCGCTGTACGGTGTGCTGTTTCTGTGGACGTTTACAGTAACCGAACTCGTAGCAACAAAATTGTAAGGCTTCAATGGAGAAAATTCAAGATGAGTCACTGGTCCATGCTTTTTCAAGTGTACTGGAAACTGGAAACAAGATTACAGCCAACTATGTTATTAAATAGATCACTTTTTTTGTACTATGGTACATATTAGCACATATCAGCTGAGCTACCTAAATTCCATGCTCATCCCTCACACTACTAGATATTGCACTTGACCGGTGGGCACTCTGACTCTTGCTCTGTCCCATACCCAAACAGTGTTGGGCTCTCTGGCTTTCTCGGTAGCTGGTCCAAAGCTTTGGAAATCGCTACCCGTTTCAGTTCATTCTGTCAATTCCTTGATGTCATTCAGGCGTAAACTAAAGACACATCTTTTTCAACTTGCTTACTCATCATAGCCAGGCCTCTGGTTTATCTGAGCTATTGGAATTTGACCCGGCTTCTCCAACAGATTATAATTTTGATTGTGATTTTTACTTGAAGCAACCATCGACTGATGCCTTGGCATTGTGATAATGGGTTAAAGAAGTCTTTCGATAAGATTAGATAAGACGTAAACAGTACATATGGCAACTGATTCGTAAATCAGTCAGTATAATTTGTAAAATTGGACCTCTTAACAGGCAGGAAGTGGGCTGTAATAATGCACCACAGTGCTTTAGAGCTGGACTCATTTAATAGGCTTTAGAGCTGGACTCATTTAATATGTATCTCTGTCTCCACTTGTCCTCAAAAGTGTAGTAATTTGCAAATTAAGTTCAAGAGGTGCATATCAAGTTGTAAAGTGCATCCTTGACTTTTAAAGTACTGCATACCAGCTGCACACTGTATCTTCACACGCTGCTGTCTCTCATTACATCTTCATATACTGCTAATTCCACATTGTCTTCTTTGACCGCTGTGTTCTGTTGAAACTGGCTTGTTACTTCGGTTGAATATGCAAAGCAATACTTCCTATAGAGCTCGACTTTAGAACTGGCCTAAAAATAAAGCACGTGCGTATATCGCAAAACTAGTAAATGCATAGCGATTACCTCCAAATTCTTCCAGTATTTGGCATCTTCTCCCAGTTCTTCGGATGGAACAAATATAACATCCGATACCGGCTTAAACTGAGCCATCTTTATACTACTAGCTAAAAGCAACTGTTTTTAAACATTAAATTATATGTTTTACAACCACACAACCAATCTTAACAGTCATTCTGAAACTGTGGATATATCACCTAGTTTACAGGAAATAGAAAATATAGCCTAAAATAGCCCAAACCATTGATCTCTATCATAGTTACTTGATGGCTATTAGCCGTTGAGCGTTAGATTATCGCTCAAATAGGGCAAAAGAAAACTAACAGATTTTAAGTAAGTGGCCTTTATCTGCATATGTCAAGCACATACATATCGTAGACTATAGTCGTTGTTACATTCTGCCGCCACAAACCGGATTTTTTATTTCTGTAAAGTTGAAGAGATTTGCACTGGCTGGTATATAAAAAGTTTTTGCCCTAACCGGAAGTCGCGCCCAATTCGCCGTCGACTATAGCCTATAGCCGTTCTTCTATTACCTCGATGCCGATAGCCGAAGTGATTTCAATGAATGGATCAGCAAGATCCAGAGGCGGCTCCAGGACTGTTTGCGTAGGGGCAAGGACATTTCTAAAGGGGCGCCATATTCTGGCAGTCCACTACCCACGGGTCAGGTCTGAGGGGCGCCGGCTTATAACCAAGAAGGGCGGGAAGCGAACGCCCCCAGCCTATACTTATAGCTAAATACGCCACTGGAGAGATCCTTCACCACCGCTGCCCGTTTGAATGTCTGCCAGGCCATCTGAAGGGGCACGGTGGTAAATCGATAACGCTTTTGGCCAATGATCATGCGGTTACGAGTTACGACACCGAATAACGACCCTGGTCAGGTTTTTTATGCACATGTGCTTCTGTCACACAGCAGTAGAATTTAGTACCATCGTAAGCTGGGAAGTAAATGGCAAGTGCTGGATGCACTAGTCCTCTGTCCAGGACCCTAGGATTAGTCCATTGCAGGCCAAGCAAGTAAAGGAAATGAGCGCCTCTTTACACTCCTCATGGGACACCCTTCTTCCATAAATCTTGTTTTGATTCTTCCTCTTCCACTTATCGCACTTTCCGGTTCAATTCCAAACACCATTATTTCTGCATTTATTAGGCGCCACTATCTAATGGCCTAGCATCAATCGATAGCGCCGAGCAACTGTGAGTGAAAGACTTGCTCAAGGTCTCTGCACAGTAACCGTCTTGGTGAAGGCTCGAACCCGTACTCTACGCGTTACAAGCCGAGCGCCCTATCCAATATGCTACCGTGCCCCCACCATTCATCATAGCCGTCTGACTGACTCTTGGATCTTGACCTGAACCCTTCCTGCCTATCGATTTTGTTTTGGCTAAGCGCTTGCGAATAAACTTCATTGTTCACGCGACTTAGGTTTAGCCGGCGCTGTAGAAATCGAGCATACGATTATGATTACAAACTTTACTTACTTATTTACGTACGGACCGTGATAAAATGTAAAATGTAAATGTTCGCTATTTTCAGTGAAATAAAATACTTCCGTAATCGTAATTGAAATCTCTGGATTTCTTCAACGGCCAAAAGGTTAGCCGTGGGAATCGCCTTATTTACTGGTACTTGTTACTTAATGACTGTGTTAATAATTTTCTTGTTTACTAACTTATGTAGTAAACAATACATAAGAAAAGAAACCCAACATACTTAAGAGAATTTAATTATTAAAAACAGATGAAGTAAAACTATTTCAATTATTCGTATACCACCTATAAGAAATAGATATTCGCCTAAAGACTGGCGCTACAAAATGAAAAAAGAACGCGGCGATCCAGCGTATACATTGAACAGTCAATGGTTCCCCGTTACTTAGTTGAAACCGATGGAGGAATTGTTTTGATTATTTTTGTTTTGTAAAAAATTTAACTAAGATATACTTGAAATCAACAAGGCACTGTATACCGGTGCTGAGGTGAGTAGTATGAGAAATGCAGCCCAGTTGTTGTAAATTTGCATCCATTCGAGATATTACACTAGCGAACTTCATATGGTTAAGCAATGGAGTGTGGGTCTATTGCACTTATTGAGTCGCGCTGGAGGATGGTTATTTCGACATGAATCTAATACAAACAGAACGTCTGTCCAAGCTGTAAATTTTCAGAATCGTTTGAGGTCCAATACAGTTCGCATAGAATCCAGATCACATTGCGTCCCATGCAAACCTACCTTACACGAAGTTGATTACAAGCTTTGAATAGTGAGTTAATTAACATCTTTTCTTTAAAAGCGAATGACTGATTTCTGCTGTTTTCGTATTCCTGAATTCTGTTGCCATGTTGAATAACCAAAGGGCAACCGTGTGTAAATTCATACTTAATTGTTCCAAATAAGTTTGAAAACAATGACCACCAAGTGACCAATGATATGGCGTCCCCAGAATGGGAGAGAAATGGAATGCGGCACGCCAGCAGCAACTGTGAAACATATAAATCCATAATCAGAAAGTAACCGAGTAACACAAGAGTTTTATTCAAGGTACTTTTCATCTTTAAACATTTATTAAACCGTTGAAGTTTATGTTATACATGCAAGAAATTTTGAGAAAACGTTGTCACAACAGGGAAACAAATTGCTACTAGTGCCAAATTGTCTTTTGATTTTGTATTTGGCGTGCATCCACATTTTCTTCACATTTTGTACGTGCACCTCAGTATTATCCTGATCTGCAAAGTTGTGCTGATGCACAACAACAGAATGCCTTCTAAATTTTTTAACGAAAAAGTATTTTCAAACAACTCTTGTGTTATGCTGTTATTTACTAATTACATATGTATATACCTAATAATTGTTGCTTGGGCTTACACCACACTTTCTAAAGTGTTGATCATTTTGGTGTTCAGAATGAGCTTGCTGTAAATGACAGCACTATGTGTATCCAAATATTTATGATGCTGTTCAAAGGAACTGAAACATGGCTATCTAACAGTTCTCAAAAAATGCTACTGAAGATATACTGCAAACATTTCTTGAGCTGTTTGAGATTTTGAGGTGAAAGATTGTTCCACGAGGACGTTTGAGCTCATGAGTAAGCACTGCATGCCCAAGTTGTAACCCAGCTGGCTTAGGACAACTCCCTTATAGTCTTAGCTTTTGTAGTCATTTCTTTTTAAAAAGAACACTTTTGAAAAATTCTTAGAAGGCACTACATACTTATGTATACCAGTTGTACCACAATTTATGCTTAGAATTTCTAAATATATTTTATTTTTTTAAACAGGGCAAGTGGAGTGCAGATTTTCTGGTACATTAGAAAAATTTCTGCTGTCAAAAAAGGATATGGATCAAATTTCGAATGAAGCCCCATTTTTCTGCTTGGGGCTGGAAAGTGAAGATGATGTGCAGCCTGTGACTGGTGAAGAAATGAAGTCGGAGTCTGTGGATTTTTGTATTGATACGGAAGCAGAATTCACAGTCGGTTGTCCACTGACAGAAGATAAATGCATGGCCACAGCATCAGAAGGTAGCGACTTAGTTCTGGAAACATCTGCGCATGAAAATTCCACAGAAATTGCTCTCAGTCCAAACATGTTGGTAAACGAGCAGCCTAGAGAAGTTGTTGGCACTTCTACAGAATTACCAGCCGATATGTGGGATAGTTTAACTTATGAAGAGTCGATTGTTTCCTTCGAGTGTGACCAAGACTCGTGGAAATTTGAAAACTTTGATGATGAACAATTTAATCATCTTGTGTCACAGTATATGCCGGCTATCCCAGATAATGATGCATCAGCCAGTGCGCTGTCTGCAGAAACTCACGACAGCAGAATTACCAATGTTCCTAACTCTATATGCCTTTCAAATATGGAAACTGAATTGAACGAAATATTAGGTTTGAACGGTGCAGCAAGTACTCTAAATTTTGATGCATTTGGTGCAGCCAGACCTATAGGTGATCAGAATCTTGGCATTGCTCAACAGCCATTGAGTCCAGCTGATGCTGGCAACAGACACACTGATATCTTGCTTGATATCACGTCTAGAGAAATGCGGAATGGCAGTTCGGCTTCTGACTTCAATTTGGTACACAAAGCTGGGGTCACTTTTGAACAGCGTCACTCGATAAATAACTGGATTCAGAATCCAAATGTAAATGGTAATTCAGTTTCTGGTAGTTTAACCAACAAGATTATAATTGTCCCTGCCAACTGTGAAAATAGTCAAGCAACTGGTAGTGATTGTCAAGATGACTTGTCTTTAAGAGCAACATTGCTACCTGAAAGTGAAAATTACTTAATTTGTGATAACAGTACTACAGAAACTGACCTATTCTGTGATGAACAGCATGAATCTGGTGATAATATTGGCATGAATTGTGATGAAATTATCAATGGCCCAATCAGTAAAAAAGATTCTCCACTGGAAAGTTGCAAGGAATTGGCTTACAGCAAAGGCATGGACTTTATGGGAAATGAAAAATTTGAACATAACAGCAATATGACCTCTATTGCAGAAAGTCAGTCTGAAATTATGACTGATTCTACTGGTAATGACGTGGCTAGTGTCATTTGTAGCTCCGAGCTTCCGAACTGGCATAAGAATGATACGATCTTGTCTCATGAATTGGGCCAAGAGAAATCACCAGAGGCAGTTTTACCATGCTCTTCAAATAGTGATTCTAGCAGTAAGAATGAGGATGCACTTCCTGTATCTGAGATAACCATGACTGTTACTGTCTGCGAACTTGGACATGAAGATGTCGAAAAGGAGAGTTCTCAAATAGCAGTGACAGTTGACAACAGAGATTTATTTATTCAAAATGTCGAAGGAAAAGATGCCTTATCAGCTGAGCCAGAACTAGGATGTAGCAACCCTCCAGAGTCACTTGCCCTGGAATCAGCAAACCAAAATCTGCATAACAAGGAGAACAATACTGTTGAAGTGCATGAAATTGATTCTGATAAGAACTCGGAACCTTTACTGACAAAATTCAGCAAACACGAGGAATTACTCGATTCAGACTCTTCAAGTGGAGAAGTTTTACTCTTGGAGTATGCTAACCAAGAAGAAACCTGTGGCCAAGTAAACGAAGATGTCATGTCAAGTGAGCACGTTAGCAAATCGCCTGATCAGAGTTCCACAGACGAAGACTCTTTGCCAGGCGCTTGCCTCGAAGAATGCCAGGGCCAAGTCTTTCCAAGGACTGATGCTGCACTGTCGGTGAGTGATAACTCTGAATTGCCGCTCTGCGAGAACTCCGTGCAATCTGTTGGTCAGGTGCCTATAGACAATGGTGATTCACAGGTGGAAGATGTTGTGGAATCGCTTGTCCTGATGTCTTCAAATCAGATGCATAAAGAAACCAGTAACTCGGCAGAATCGATTAGTTTGCCTCTTGATGGCAAAGACATTTTTCTGAAGAATAGGAAAGACTCTCGGGAATTGTTTGATGTGGTTCATCTGACGAACGAAGATGGACTGCCATCAGAAATTCTGGCTGCTGATGAATTGTCGTCCCAAGTGTTTGCTGTATGCAAAAGCATAGACTCAAATGAATATAGGTCAAGTGACAAGAAAAACAGATGTACTTCTAAACTGGTAATGACTTATATATTTATATATTATAATTTCTTAACTTTATGACTTGCCATAACTGCTTCAGTCATGTTTTTTTCATGTAGCAAGGCCCATATTTCCACTAGGCATATATGTCATACATAACTATCAATAGCGTCTTTCTAAAAGCCTAAATTTCAAGTTACTTATTTCCCCCATGTACATGCAGGGATGCATATGGAGTGTGCAAAAGTCTAATGGTTACCATTCTGGACTGTCAAGGTCAGGGGTTCAAATTCCCATCAAGACATAAGGATATTTCAAAATTTCTGTCCCACGAGTGCCTCTAGCAAACTCAAGTACTTGAAAGTAGTACTTTAACTGCACTTGTATGATCAGACAGTGAGGGAGAGAATTGGCTAATTGCCCTCATATGCTGAGGCTAAGAAAATGAAGTCACTACAGTTCATAGCTGTGGAGTTAGCTTAAAGTAGAGCTGCCATTCATATTTATATCCACTGGAACAGTTTGAATGGAAATTGGGAATGACCGACTTGCTTTTTGCTTCTACTTAAGGTGATTAATTAAATATTGAAGTAAGAGAACAGATTTAAACGATTGGATCCATCACTTTTTATATTTGTTTTCAGGGAGAGAATTTAATTGTAGTGGATGACACTGAAGACTCTTCTCCTACTGGTAAGTATTTTACAGTTGCATGTTTTTATTTGTCGTAACCTTATGTCCAGATGCCAGCAGTATTACTTGATTAAACTAGAGATAATGCAGTGGTTATCATGATGGACAATAACCAAGAGTTTGGGGGTTCAGCTTGACCACGAGGACAGAAATTTGGTTTCGGGTGTTCATCTCCACTTGTGCCCCTAACGAACTCAGCTGTAATGAGTACACTGTCAGAGGGAAGATCAGGTGGCAAAGGAGAGGACTGGCTACCTGCCCTTGCGTGTCATGGTTAAGAAAAGTGAACTTGCTAACACATCATGCCCATGGCTGCCTCTTAGGGGTAGCCTACAAGACTGCTGTCCTTCTTTGATGAGCTAATTATAGATGCACAAAGGAAACAAGAGTCATAATTAATTTATTACGAACTTTAAAGATTAAGAATTTAGTTGGCTGACCTGGCACACAGTTGACTTTTATGAAGTATCACATGAATGGCATTATCGCAAAGCAGTACAGGTGTGCGTCATACAAGTCCAAGTCTTTGTAGATTGTGGGAATAAGTCATTTCCTTGTCATATGTGGACTTCATTTTATGGACTTCTGAACAGAGATGCTGTATTCTTTAATTTTTCTTAGTTGAATTGGACTTAATATGTTTCTATTTTTTCTGCCATTATGGCATAAGTAAAGGTGTTCATGTGGAAAACGTAAAATGTGATGTTAATATTGCCATTGGACAGTTGTGCCTGTTCTGTAGCAAAAGAAAAACTTTAATGTGAATTTTAAAAAAAAATTATGAATGCTTTTGTTTACAGAGGTCATTTGTTTCTCATAGCTTGACCTAGAACTGTACGAAAATCTTGATCACATTACTTCCAAATAAGAACTGCACTGTTTGGTTTGTTTTGTTATTAATGAAGTTGGTTACTCATCATTTAATGTGGATAATAGGTTTGGTTTTCTTTCAGATTGTGACATTAACGACATTGCAAAGCATGTGAAGAAAGAAAAGCCGTGGACCTTTGGCAATGAAGGATCAGCTGAAGAGGACTCATGGAAAGATCCAATCCCCTACGGACACAAGGAATGTTTCTGTCCACACGGCGTTGTATCTGTAATGGCAGGACACTTCCATTGCCAGGAATGTGGCTTAGCCACGTTGCACAAAAGCAGTATAATGCGCCACGAAATCATGAAGCACAGGGTGAAACATTCAGGCATCAACATCATGCACTGCAGACTGTGTCCCAGTGTCTTCGTTCACAGCAGCGAGTTCAGGCGTCACTCAAGAAAGCATGCGAGGAAGGTCATCTCTGATGCCAAAGGAGAAGAACAGAGATATTCAGATTCATCAGTGACCCAATCCTCAGAATCCTCTGCATACAGAAGCACCAGTGTCTCTCCTCAACGTTGCAGAAGATCGTTGGGCAGTTGGAACTGGAAGTTGGCGTTTGATTGTCAGAATGAGATGGAACAAAGGTCCAAAAAACGCAAATCAGATCAAATGACTGGAGATGAATCTTCTGCTGTTGGTGACAAACCAGATGAAGTTTCGAGATCTAAACTAGCAAAGCTGAATTATGAAACTGAGAAGGAGGCAAAGACTACCTACTATAATGCAACAGAGTTAGGTGCAGATGGCAGAAAGATGACTGTTAAATATCCTTCTTATGATGGTGTACTGCTGTCAACTCTAACCAAGCCAAGTTACTCATGCCCAATCTGTCATAGAAGGTTTACAAAGCTGATGGTTCAAAAGAGCCATTATGCTCAGGTGCATCAAGTTTACCTCGAAGGTACTTCTGTTTACAAGTGTAAGCCTTGTGCATTTCGTAGTATTTCTCTTCGTGACTTTGAGATTCATATTCAGGCGGAGAGGCACCGTATTGTTTTTGGTCAGCTAAAAGAATCTGGCTTTGTGTCCAAAAATCCTGTTTCAGGTTGTACGTTGTCCCAAGCAGATGCAGGTACACTTGCAACTGGCAAGTCTCAAAGTACAAAGCGCAGACAGCAAAGTTCAAACTGTTCCACAGAAGACCTTCAGCAGCTGAAGAAACTGAGGTACAGCAACTCTAGCGAAAAAATGTCGCCACATACAACTGAAAACAACAGACAGGCTTTGAAGAGAAATCACCAAAACAGTGGATCTATCAAAGTCCAAACTGAATTGTCGCAAGAAATTTCATCCGAGAAAATCAGTTGGTTCTATGGCAACTTGAAAAGAAGTGGCCCTTCACCAGAAATTCACCTGAATGCATGTGTTTCTAATCATGTATGTACGTCTGCTTGTGTTTGTGGCTTGGCAGCAAAAGGCAGAACACTTTCGAAGAAGAAATGTAACAAGAAGAAAACACCAGTTAAGAAATGTGGTGAAGGTATCAAGTCGGTGTCTTCCAGTGAATTATTCCAACCTGTCATAGTAGATTCCTATTCTTGTCTTCCTTCCACATGGACAACTATTTCTGATAATACAACATCAGAGGAAAATTGGTCTGGTGAAGACAGATCTTCACAAATTGTGCCATTTGAAGAGAAATTGTGTAAAACTGAGCCCTATGAAGAATTGCCTTCCCAGTTTGCTTCAAACACTTCCAAAGCAATTAAATTCTTTCAGAATACCAGGCGAACTTTCCTCACCACTTCATTGGAAAAGACTTTAAATCCGCCGCAAAATGTTCCTCAAATCAAACCTCGTTCGCAGGTCGCACTAAAAAGCACCTCTCGCCAAACATGTCAAAGGATGAAAGATTCAGTGGTGAAGAAGTCATCTTCAAGGTCCGGATTGTGCAAAACACCCAACAGAGAGGCATCGCTTGATTGCAAAAACTCCATAATCATCCATCTTTCAGACAATGACAGTGAATCCTCACATTCTGAAAATGTTGCTTTTGTTTCAGGTAAATGCAAATCGGAAGTTGGAGTGGACAGGTCAAAATCTGCTGAAAGGTCTTCGGATCGAATTTGCAATAAAACTTTCAATTGTAGTGATAGTAATTCACCTGGAGTCCTGCAGCAGGATAAGACTTCTGTTTGCAGTCACCCTAAAAGGAAAAGTGCTGTCAACACTTCATCTAATTCACACGAGAAAAGTGTGCTGTCAGATTTTAGTAGTGATATTCTCTGCAGTGAACTTGAGAGGAGAGGGTTTATGAAGCAGTGCACTTGTGGTGTCTACTTTCTCAGTTTACCCACTTACAATCTTCATTGCATGTGGCATTTGTCTGGGTCACCGCTGAGGTGCAGTTTCTGTAAAGCAGTCAGCAAGGACTGGTACGAATTCTACTCGCATATTCAGAATCATTGTAAATGATTGGTGAAATGCAGGCAGTATTACTTTATCGGTGGTCAGTAGGTATAAAACTGGTCAGCATCAAGGAGATTATTTTGAATGAATCAAACACACTGTTTTATATTGTCTGTGGTCAGAACTGGACAGAAATGCTTCATTTTCTGAGAAATAATTATTGATATGGTTGTTTGGAGCTCTTTGAAATGAGAAATTACCTTTCGTTAAGATTAATAGTTGTTACCTTACCATTTGGTTTTCTTTTGATTTTATTTTAGTTAGGTGCACAGGAGAATTGTATTGTTTGCTTGTCTGAGAGTGTCTCATTATCAGTTGAAAAGGGGATTGTTTGCCTGAATTTAAAGGAGACATTGTGGGATGTTTGCTACTAGCTTTCAAAGCCTAATCAGACAGATTAATTTGGCTGGTGTTTTTAGATTAGTATTTTTAAAGATTTTCTTGTTTGCCATTATTTCCCCCAAACATGAAGAATTTATCAGTTTTTATCAAATTTATCAGTTTTTTAAAAAAGACTCCACACAAGGTAAGATAACTGCTTATTAATTTGCAACAGAGGTGGCCGAGTGGCTAAAATGTTGTGACTCAGGTTTAAATCCTTTTATCCCATAATGTGAAATTGACGTTGGTTGCATTGTCGAACAGTGGGTTATGCAGTGGAGGGCATCATCTTTTATATGAATGTCTCATTAAATCTAATACACTATTTAAAATAACTGATCCACATTTCTTGGTTCTGGGATTCAGTGAAGCACAGATACAAGCAGGAGTTAAAGAACAGATTTCAGATAATGTACCTATTTGTTCCTTGTGTAAAGTCCTCACTTGCGCAGCAGAGGGCTTTTACTGTAGCTGGCCCATCTCTGTGGAATGGATTTCCGCTATTGTTTCATGCAAAGGTCACTGTTGGTGATGGAGCTCAGTCAGCTTGTTGTTTAAATGTGTTTTTATTTCCCCATGGTTCTCATGCAGGAAGCGCTGCTGGAAGAAGTGCTATATAACTTATCAAATCCAAATACCATGATTTTAGTCCTGGATGCAGATGTGAAAGAACTGCATTAAGAGTCGATTACCATGCACTAATTACTTAATTGTCGGTGGCATCAGAAAATGCATGAGGTTATTGCATAGTTAATATGCTAAAAAACTGACCAGTTTTGACATTTGATTATGTCCAGTTTTTGTAGAAGAATAAGCAGGAGTTGCTGTGTAACGTGATTCCTTTTATATGTGCATACTTACTTACGCAATTGTGCGCTATAGATGCTATGTAAAATTAAACGAGGCTAAAGTGACATTTCTACATCCACTTGTCTCTCTAGGTGCTATAGAACCCGAGATAATCGTAATCGTACAATTGAGATTTCTCCAGCGCCCAACGAAAGCTAAGTCGCGTGGCTTCTGGTAGTTTTAGCGCCTCAATTCAACTAGACGAAGAGAGCGCAGTCTCATTTACATAAGAGGTCGTAAGGCATAGCCACTTAGCTAGATCATCACAATTTTCAACGTGTAATATTTTAAAGCCTAGGCTAAGATTGTGTTTTCTTGTAAAACGTCGTGCAAGTTATATTGTTGAGGCGAATTTTACATACAATCTGCTGTCATTTTCCTCGAATACTAGAGTTTGTCAGAGACTGATCCTATAAGCCGCTTTATAAGATGCAACCGTACCATGCGTGAAGAGAATTATATTCTTGTATTGGCTAAACTGCATAACCCGTAACATAATAGCCTACTTTTGTGTGTCGAGGTCACCGTTTCGTTGCCTACGGAGCCGTTCGGCAATTCTTTGCCGTACACGAGCACAAAAACTTGCAAAAGGCAACTGTATGTCGGTAATTTGCCCCCAATGTCGTCGCACGACGGCACAAAGGCTTTCGTTTCGAGGAGCAAATTCTCGGGGGCGCGTCCGGCCAAGGCGCACATTTTCCCCGTCAATTCCTCTTGATCTGGCGACCAGCGGACAAGAAGTCTCGCAACGTGCGTCGCCTTTCTCGCTTCCATTTGGCCGGACGACAATGAAATCACGCAACTATTCATTCGACAAACAGGCAACAACAACTTTAGACGCCAAACCGAACAACCTGATTAGGGCGCAATATCTCGTCGCAAGACAGAAACGAATCATTGCATTAAGTTCAGATTGCCGCTATTCGCCGTTTCGGGCCCGTTTCACGCACTGTAACACGCTCGCGGCCTCGCCGACCTATATATCCGCGCCCCGGCTCTTCCACTAACACGAATTCGTCCAATTTTCCAAATGCCGCCAACTAATTGAAAGGTAATTATCCATTTCCGACCGCGCCGTAGTCACCCGTAATGCGTGATCGTGCAGCGGGTGACGACGACGATATCTATACGCGCTGCTCATGTTGCCGGCACGAAACTTGGCGAATTATCTTTCTCTCGGCCAGGGGGCGCTACTAACACTACGTACGCGTCACCCGAAAAGGCAGAATATAAACGCAGAAATAGAAATCTTAAGTGGAACAGCGGTGGAATCCTACGATCGTGTATAGATAAACGCGAGAGGATTTTCTGCTAGTGACAACATATTCTTGTGCGTTCGGCTTGTCCAACGCTGCCTGTCTGCTGCTGCTATTAGACTAGTTCAGTGCATTCGTGACTTCTTACGATTTTTTGATTGCTCCGAGGCCATGCCTGTGACAGACACATGGGTGGGTGGGCAGATATAGGCTTTACAACAAACATGTTCACAAAAATGATATAGGAATTGAAATGATGTAACCCCAAGGTATGGGCCGGCATAGGCCTAATAAGAATCTTGTCTTGTCTTGTCTTCTCCTTAGCCATCTTCGATCCGATGTTGGGCGCACCATGAACCGTCCGTCTCCAGATGTTTCTATCTTCAGTTGTCCTCAGTAGTTGACTCATAGTTAATCCTGTCCAAGACCTTATGTTTTCAATCCAGGCTGTTCATGGTCTTCCACGTGCTCGCGATCCAGATGTTGTACCCTGCATTATTACTTTCTCCAAACAGTCCTTTTCCTCAAAACACGAACACTGGCGACATCTTCTTATCTGAGCGTCGTTTGTTTGGTGAACTTTTCGTTGTTGATGAACTTTAACATCATTTAGGCTAACGTAGAAGGCGTTTCTTATTAGGTTCTCTTGAAGCGGCGCTATATAAATGTCTACTTACAATTACAATTACGCCGGGCTGATGTTTGGAATTTACTGCCCGATTCAGTTCGTTCTGTCGGTTCTTTGCCATTCAGGTCTAAACTAGACCTCTTTCATCTTGCTTGTCCACCGTGACCTGGCTTCTGGTTTCTCTGACCTCTCGGAATTCGACATGGCTTCTGCAACGGATTATGTGTTTCGAATGCAATCTTCACTTGAAGCGACCATCAACTGATGGCTTGGGCATTATGGTAACAGCACAGTAGAAGTTTTTGGATTGGATTAGGCTAGATTACACTGTATAGGCCTACGTAGGCTACCGTGTAGAGGCCTACATGTGCATAGATGTCAGCTTCGTCAGGGACGAGACGCGTAACCTGTCTGATGTGATGTCAGCGAAGGCTCTCTAATCAATGCTGACTTCTTTGGTGTTGGTATCTATATACACAAGGCATACATCGATGGCGCGCCATAGTCAGTACATTGAGATAGGACTCGAATGCAGAAGATGAGCCATTTCACAAAGTTAATGTTTATGCATGTCGCACAGAATCTAAACTGCATCAATTAATTGTAAAGTAACTATTTCACAGACGTATTTTGGGGCTAAGGGAGGTACTTGTACCCCTCCCCAAAATTTTGGACTGGGGTGTACTGTATCTCAGGCTTACGAACCGTGAAGAAACTACGCCGTCTAAATTCACAATGAACCTGGCGTTCTCCAATGACTTTTCATGCTACAGACTACACTGTATTAGTCAAACAATGATTATTACGCGAAGGGTAGGCCTAAATGAGGGGTGAAATTGATTTCCCGACTGTCAACACCTTATAGGCCTAAAGTTACGCCTCTGCGCAATATATCTCGCCTGCATAGGTTATCTGCAAGGCAGACAAAGTTGCAGCAAGAGCATCGTGATCAACCGATATCATGTAAGGGTCGGTATAGGAGTGCGATTTTATCTATTTATTTATTTATTTATTTATTTATTATTATTATTATTATTATTATTATTATTATTATTATTATTATTATTATTATTATTATTATTATTATTATTATTGTAGGGCCTACCAGGAATGATCGAAGTTCAGCCTAATTGTCAAAAATGGCAACATGCACCCTGTCTGGCTGGTACAAATTCTCGCGAGTGTTCTACACATAAGACTCGTGTAGGTCGACAGCCGATGCCTAATTAGCTCTCAAATTATTCAGGCACTTGAAGAGTCGTAGAGAATATTCAGAATATTCATTCAAACACGCCGTAAATGGTAATTATGTAGGAATCAAATCATCGTCAGACCGACGACTGCTTCCAATTCCTCTTCCGCACGTATACAACCAGATATGCACAGCATCTCCGGAAGGGCATGCGCAGGGAGTGGCCGAGGTGTTCTTGTGACGAGCTTAATACCCATCTGGACACAGACCGAGCTGGATTCGTTGACTCCATCCATCCGTGAACCACGCGTCATCAGTGCCCCCAATAAATGCCATGCCTTGGCTCTTGTATACAACGACGCATCCGAGTCGTGTTCTAGTGTCCAGGGAACGCCTCTCGCATACCGCACGCGCCGGAAACGATTAGCGAGCGCGTCGAAAGGCGTCAAAACAGCGACGTCATTTCCGCTTAGGCTGGAAATCGCTTGTTTCGCGAGTTGATTAATGGTATTAGGACTCAAACTGCGCGTCTAGGCCCTAAGTCTACGAGGCGACAAAATCTAGACTCGATTCGGATATTATTAGTCTACAAGTACACTTTGATAGGTGATGATCGATAATTAAGCAAGATAACGACGATGGATTAATAGTAACCGTAAACTCGAAAATGTTGAAGCGCTACTTAAAAGCTAACGCAGGGCACAAGCTGATTTACAAGCGTTGGCCAGAGACACCATGTGAAGGACAAGATCATCCGCGACAGTGGCGTAGCTAGCTGTCCGAGGGCCTTTGTGCAAACTGAACATTGGCTATATTGGTTTAAGTAACTGAGCAACCGGGCCTTGGCCCCTTGGGGCCGAGGCGGTTCCTGGCCTCGTGGGGCCTTGTTCTTTGCACAACCTGCACAATCTATTGCTACGCCTCTGAGTGGCGGATTTAGCCCCTCTTGGTTATATGCCAGCGTTCCTCAGACCAGATCCGTGCACAGTGGACTACGCCCCTCTGGAAATTCTGGAGCCATTAACCCTGTTGTCAGGAGGTCAGAGAAAGGACTGTTACGACGGGTTCTGTTTAGCCTGAGAGTAAATGGGAAGGCGGTGGATTGGATAGCTTTTAACTGCTGCTCTACGATGCTCTCGTCTCTCAGGAATATGCATATTGAATATAGCTACGTGTAACGTCAAGTGCTTACTGGTAATTACATGTTAAGAGAATCAGTTAACTCACAATTTAAACTCCACAACAAGATGACGTCGTTTAAAATAAGACCTAAAAAGTATTCTTATCTTCTGTATCAGGGTCGTCGACACATGGGGCCTATTGGGAAAGAAATTAGGGGCCTAAATATAATGATTTGTTATAGTCTGGATTCGGCTGCGGACAGAAACAGTTCTAAGAAAATATGACGGCATAAAAATGTCAAAAAGCTTGATGTCTAAAACAGTTATCAGAAAATTTACAAAAAATATCCTGATGACAAAAACGATCGTCAGAAAGTTTGCGACGAAGTTGAGAACAGCCTTGCTGTTTGGCCCTTTGCATAGGCTTCATTGTTCGTGGATCCGCCAATAGTACCTCCCCTCCTCCGACTCTCAAAATCTTGCCGACTCTGTGGATCTTCTAGGTCAATTATATTATGACAGACTATATATAGACATATATTTAAATGCTTAGCAAACAACGTTGTATAGTTAAACGTTTGTAAGATATACGCATTAAAAAAGTAAGTGGTGCAAAGATGCTGCAGCGGTTGAAAGAACGAGAAAGTGAGATATGCATCGATAACAAATACCTCAGAATCTACGCATCAGTGGATTCTTTCATGCATCGGTACATCAGTGCATAAGGCGCATCATTGCATCCGTGCGTTGCCTGCATCCAGCGCATTCGTCGTTAAGACAACGCAGCTGCTGGACCGCGAAGGGTGAAAGACTTCATTATACAAAGTTCCACAAAGCGCCGACGACCGCCAATCCAATTACCCTATTAAGTCCGGCCGAGGGTAGGGTGTCGTTTTGTCCAGTTCCTCTTCAGATCGCCCGAGCTAAGGATGTGTCGTGCATGGGGTGAGCACTGCCCTTGACGAGGGCCGCTGGTCCTTCGTTCCCTCTCAGCCACACTGCCGTGCATGGTGGATCCTTATACGCAGTCCATCCACCAGCGCCTCTCGGACACTTAGGTCTGCGAGCGCCATCTATAGAATGCGTCGCCGACAAAGGAAGACTTAACGCCAGACGGCGCTCCACTACTCGAAAAAACAATCGACCGTCGTCTAAACGGATTTCCGAGCTCAGCAGTTTCTGTTATGTCGATCGCTCTGGATGAGGAAGGCAGAGGAGGAATAAAACTGGGGGACGACAAATACTTCTTCGCGTTCTTCTTCGCGTTCTTCTTCGCGTTCTTCTTCGCGTTCTTCTTCGCGTTCTTCTTCGCGTTCTTCTTCGCGTTCTTCTTCGCGTTCTACTTCGCGTTCTTCTTCGCGTTCTTCTTCGCGTTCTTCTCTTCCTGCTCCTCCTCTGGCTTCTCTTCTTATTCCTCCTCCTCCTCCTCCTCTTTTCCTCTTCCTCGTCCTAATGTAGGCTTTCAGCAAGAGCTTTGAGGGCATTATATTAGCATTACAGCAAATCAGTTAGCTGCTCATTTCTGCTAAACGATCCGAAATCGTAGAGATAATGTATTCATCCGTTTGTCCCTTTCTAGCTCTGTTCGTCCAACTGTCCATTTGTGGTCGATCTGTCTGTTGTCTGTCTATCTCTCGCTTAATATAGCTCCGGCAATAAAACGTTTTTGAATACAGTTAAGAATACAATTTAAGACTAATAATTATCATTGATAGATTTAATATATTTCAAGAAACAGGCCTATAGGCCTATATTTATGTTAGACTAATAAATTAAACATGTGTTGGCTGTGTAAGAACAACAGTTGTTCAATTTCCAGGAATATTAGTTGCTCAATTTCTGAAGGACAATAGTTGCTACTTTTGAGGAAAATCGCTATAGAAAAACGTATACATTTACATTTATATTTACATCGGTTGTGTATTGTATTGGAAACTCAGTTGTTCCGCTCTTAAGGACATCAGTTGTATCTTATCAAGAGATAGCAGATGCTCTTCTTTAGAAAGGCACGAGAAGCCGATGACAGTGCGGATTGGATAAAGCCATGAATTGGTGTTCGATCGTTTCCTGGCATCCATGGCCATCTGAAGTCACTGCGTTGATTGGATAAAAATCGCCTGGTGGGCGGAGCTTCTGATACGGCGAATGACAGCGGTCATCGCTTGTCGTCGCTAGAGCGAAATATGCGACAGGGTCTCCCGGCCTTTACTTCGCTCATATAGCGCTATTTTATCACGCAACGCCAATCTGCCAAGCCCTATAAATGATAGCGTAACCTCTGCGAAAACTTATTTGTAGGCCTACTCAGAATGTCGCCACTACGTCTGCTATCAATATCTAGAAATTTCCGTACACACTAGACGGGCTTTAAAGATAGCAAAAGCAAACGGTGTATAGCTATACGGTTACCAGCTCAACAGGGTATTTATTTAAAATAAATCCTCATCGAAAGACGTTTAATCGCTTAAGTCGACCCTGCCTCTGCTCAAGGACAGGTAGGCCCCTTTATTTTCACAATGTATAGGCCTACACTGATCATGCGATATTTTCAGCTGATTAATTTTCATCAGGTGGTCAACCTGCTAATTATTGTTACTTGACCTTTTGACAATCGATCTATTTTGTGACTTATTTCTTGATTTTCAAACTTCTGTTTGACTCCTATGTGATGTTCTGCTCGCAGTCATACTCGTAGACTCAAAAACTTCTACAGCGGTATTAAAAAGCTTAGCGATACTGCGTTGTTTCGAACATTAGAATAATAGACTATTCGTATTCGTATATCATATAGCACAACTCAGTACAATGCTTGCACTGTGCTATGGAATACTTGCGCTTTTCTTCATCAGAAACACGGAGAGTCTGTAATCTGTTGGAACATCGTATTCGTATTCGTAATCTCGAGATTTCTACAGCGCCCAACGAAAGCTAAGTCGCGGGAACCAGCTTATTCACAGGCGCTCAGTCAAAACAAAATCGCTAGGCAAAAAGGTTCGGTTCCAGGTCAAGATCCAAGAGTCAGGCAGTCAGACAGTCGGACGGCTATATGGTGGATGGTGTTTGAAATTGAAGCGAAAAGAGAGATAAGAGGAAGAGGAAGAATCAGGATAAGACTACATTGCATGTTTTATGTATGTATTGTATGTATGAATGTATGTATCTATGTTTCTATGTATGTATGTATGTACTGTATATATGTGTGCATATATGTATGTATGTAGGCCTATGTACAGTATGTATCAATATGTATCGTATGTAGGCTATATGTATCGCATCATCGATATAAATATTAGTATCAATACATACTATGAACTTTTACACGCATATGTACATTCATTTTTATGTACTTCTGAACAGCGGTGCTGTGTTTGTTAGTTGAATTGTGCTATATATGATTCTATTATTTTCTGCCTATAATTAGTGGCGCAAATAAAGGCATGCATAAGCCTTATGTCCAAGTCGATCTCGGACATCCAATTATCCTGCACAAGCCTAAATGATGGACAAAAGAAACTACAGCCTAGATTGCATAAACCTACAAACAGGACCATTGCGTATAAGCAATTCCTTGCATTAGTTGACTTTGACTATATATAGAGTAACTTCTAAGATCCAAATCTTCAATGTATAAGTCTATATATAATCTTGCATTCTACAACAACACGTTGTGTAGTTTAATGCTGATGGTTTTGCCTGGGCCTATGGGTTGACATATTTACGTCTGACAAACTTAGTTTCAGCTTCTGATGCTCAGTATATATATATATATATATATATATATATATATATATATATATATATATATATATATATATATATATATATATATATATATATATATATATATATATATATATATATATTACTTTAAAGAGAGACATATTTTGAATGCAATGGTTCGACAGAAATAACATATATCACGATTGGTGAGTAATTCTCCTGTGGAAATAATCGCACGAAAGAAACTGATGCATTTATAAGTGGATGTAGGTAGATAGCTTGTAAATAGGTTAAAGCTCCAAAATGAATGCAGTTTTTATAACGTTTGGCCTGTTTTTCTTTATCGTTACTTCAATTTATTTGACTTTCGCTAAGATTTAATTTAAGAAAGAGCAACTTATTACATGAATTGATAAATACCGGCTTACAGTAGAATCATTTAAATTGGTTAAATAGGCCTATATATACAGCGTGGAAGCGAGTAGGTGTACGTGCATGGCAAGATAAAGGCTAACAAGGGTGCAAGAAGTAGGAATTAATATAAATAGTCCTATAATATAAATAGGTTTCTCAAGTTTCAGGTTTTACAAAAAAAACCACGAAGTCTGAAATTATGTGTGCAGGGTTTTTGTTTGGTAGAAATGAAGAAAAGAAAATAAGTTTTTTGTTTTTATATTTCTGGGTTTAAACAAACTGTAATTAATAAATAGCAAACTAATATATTAAGTTAATTAATATGTTAATATATAGCGGCGACTGCATTTTAAAAGCAGATCTTGCTCCGCCAGCGTGTACCGCTGCACTGAACTCGACGTCAATATGCCTATATAATCGATGCATGCACCACTATAATTCTGTTTCCGTCGCCTGGAAAAATAAGGGATAGGCCTATACAGACGCCTGGCAACAGTTACACAGACCTACTTCAGTTAGGTACTCTGAGAGAACCCAAATGGGCCTTCCCCTTCGTATGCCCTCAAATAGCTATAGGTGATGAAATTTGTTCAAGAAATCGCCAGTCCAACTCGTTTACGGAGTTAATTTAACAAACAGCGGGTGGCTCAACCCATGGCAAGCGTAGAACCGAAGTTTTCGAGGGATGCTCGAGCCTATAGTTGCCAATTAGAAGACAGAAGTTTACGCATATCTGGCAGGCAAGTCGTGGGTATACTTTCTTTCAAACGGCGCTATGTTGTGTCTAGAAACATACATGCATACATACATACATACATACATACATACATACATACATACACACATACATACATATACACATACATACATACATACACATACATACATACATACACACATACACATGCATACATACATACACATACATACATACATACAGAGTACATAATACATACATACAATTATATATACAATATACATATATAATACATACATGCATTCAAACTGGGTGTTTGTTCATACATGCATACGTACATGCAGGTGGTTGATTTGCAGATCATGTCATCTGGTTCGTCGCTAATGTTCTCCGTGTCCGACCCCCGGCTCCTGCACTCGTCTGCCTCTCCCACGACTTCTCTGACCGCGGCCGTGGGGGGTCACATCAAGCGCCCGATGAACGCCTTCATGGTCTGGTCACGTGGTCAGCGTCGTCAGATGGCGCACGACAACCCGAAGATGCACAACTCGGAGATCTCGAAGAGACTCGGCATCGAGTGGAAGCTGTTGTCGGACGACGAGAAACGTCCGTTCATCGACGAAGCCAAAAGACTCCGTTCGCTCCACATGACCGAACACCCCGACTACAAGTATCGGCCGAGACGTCGGCCGAGGTCCCTGACGACAGGCTTCAAGAACAAGGACAGGGCGCTGTCCATCGGGGCTGCTGCAACTGCCGCCGCAGACGCGCTGTCGATTCCTGGTCTGACCGGGGCGCCGGCCTTCCCCAATCTCGGGTGTTTCGTGAGTCCCCATACAGGCCCCTACCCGTCGTCCATCGATCCCCGTTTCGGGGTTCTAATGGCCAGTTCGTTGATAGAGAAAGTTCTGCCCGCTGTCCCGCCCCCACCACCACCACCACCGCCTCCTCCTGCCCCGCGGGCCTTCTTCACCCGCTGCAGTGGCTTCAGTTCGACGTCCGCTTTCGATTACTCGCGCAGTTTGCTCGCCAGGTGGAGCGAGGCGCAGGCGACAGTGGCGGCGTTTCAGCACGCTAGACGGACGGGGGAACTGGCTGCCATGGCGGCCGCTGCTGCAGCCCATGTCGCCAACGAAGCCATCTACTTCCCATACGCAGCAGCAGCTGCTGCTGCGGCTGCATCCTTCCAATCCTCGCCATCGGCATCGTCCTACGGATCACCTTCAGCGGCCTCGAAGCTTTCAAACCAGTACATGGTACCCTACTATCCTCCGAGTTATCTCACCACATCCTCCTCCTCTTCCTCTTCACCATCTTCGGCCACATCTTCTCCCCAGAATCTGCACCGTACAGTTGCTTACTTACCCACCGCCACCTTACGACTCAAGTCAGACGATTCACGCTACTCGACACACATTGCAGCGACATCTAACGTCCACCTCTAAATGATATTTAAGGCCCATAATAATTTATGTACATATTAATAATATAAATATTTATTGCAATAAATGTTTAATTAGATAAAATTATATTCAAAATATATTAATTATTAAAAAATATAAATATACATGTCCATGTACTTTTTCTACCCTGCTCATTTTTCAATGGATTAATCGGAAGAGATCCTTCGCCACCGCTGCCCGTTTGAATGGGCGCCACGTCATTTAAGGTCCCCGTGCACGGACAGTGCTAGCCCGAGATTACTCTGTGAAATAAGCCGTGACTGGGAAGCGAACCGGCTTGGTACGGGTGTAGATTTGTTCTACCTCACCGAATTGCATGAAATTTTACCAGATGGTAGCTATCAAAATAAGTTGTCGAACACGCCTATTCCCGTCTTCCTATGCGAGATAATTTGTGCTTTTTATACCCATTTTGGCTGCCTCACTGCCCTGTCTTCCTAACTCTAACAATACATGTAATAATTACTTCAAAACAGAACAATTTGAAAGGAATTTATCCAAACTGAAAAGAAAGAATTTAAAATTAAATTGCCAATCTTCGCCATGCACCAAGTGAATGTGTGTATGCCCAGCAACCACCGATTACAATTGCTGCAGTTATTTCAGCATTTATAAATATTAATTAGCATAATTTTTTCATTTCATACTTTACTATTTTTCACTAGTTGATTTGGAATAAGTCGGTGAGTTATTAGAAATAAAATTGCGCTACAAAAGTTCATCACACATTTGGCCGCTTCCGAAATCTGGATAAACTTCAATGGCGTCGCACCGTTTTACATAGGAAACATGGCACTTTGAAAATTCACAGAAAATCGCCGGATCGTCTGCGGAAGACGGGAATAGGCGCGTTCGACAATTTATTTTGATAGCTACCATCTGGTAAAATTTCATGCGATTCGGTGATGTAGAACAAATCTACACCCGTACCACCGGCTTTCTCACGCTCAAAGGCGCCTTGATGTACGTGTTAACCAATATAGCTATCCAGGTATACAATATAAACAGGCCCCTTATGTATAAAACTACCGCACAGGCCTATAGGTATGCCTATAATTTAGTTATTACAACACACTTTACTGTTGTTATCATTATTACTATGTTTATGTTGCTAAAATTGTTTAGGCAAAGATCTTAGAGTACGACTCTAAGATCTTTGGTTTAGGTCTCTTCTAAGGCAAGCTTGTTACAGTTAAACAAAGTGTGCAACCAGTTTTATTACCTTACGACTGAAGGCAGTTGATGCACATATAGCATCAGTGGAGAATGTTTTAAAGACGTCTTTAGACAACCTTCAATTTCTTTTGCCTTGGCAAAGTCAAGACGTCATCATTATAAGACATGAATCTGTGTTTGTAAGGCAAGACAAAATCTGGGGTCATTTTGGCCTAAAATCAGTAGGCAGTACACAGAGAGAACACGGAAACAGCCTAAACAGAAAAGACACAAGGAAGACAAGAAAGCAGACCAGTGAAAATGATACTCATTAACACATCCAGTGCTTATATTAGCTGGAAATCGAAGACTGGACAATTAAACTACACAGTCTATTTAATACGTCACCTGCACAGGAGTCAAATGTATTATCTACACACAGAATTAAGTATCAGAAGCCACGTAACATAGATTCCCCTAATTCAAACATCATCCACTAACTCATCACGTCGACCAGATCCTCACACAACACTCGTTAAATCGCCCAACAAGTAAATTAATCTTTCGCCCACAGAACAAGAACAAGACAAGGCAAGTCCAATACAGGCCAACAATAGGCCAATACCATTTAATACAAGTCATCTACAGTTTACTCGTCTACAGGAAGAAATGCCTAAACAACGTTCACACTTAAACAACACCCTACAGCAATATCAGGTTTCAGCAGACAATGACTAAAGCAGCACAGGCAAAAGAACGAACTACTTTACCAAAAAAACCAACTCTCCAGTCGTCAACTCTGTCAGAGAGAACACGTGGAAATTTAGAGGAAAAATTAAAACATTGTTAGAGTTCATGTTGACAGTTTTAGCAATTCACATCTGTAGATTTGTAAAGTAATTAACTGTTTAAAAGCCTCACCTGTAATTCTGTTAAACAGTTCAAGACTGTCCTGCGACATCAACTTTTTCTAAAGAATACCTTGTGTCGGTCGCAGAAGTAAGCCACAAACTCGGTTATTGAATTCAAAGGCACAATCTGATGACAACTTTTTCTGGGGAAAATCCATGTTTCAAAAGCACATTTCGAAGCCATAGTTTTACACAAAAAGTCCAATTAAAAGGCACAGTCTGATTGTGTTGTAAGGCACAGTCTTATTCGTAGGCACAATCTTACAGAAGCATCTATGGCAAAGTCCAATTCAGATGCATAAACTATTAAGCTGCAAAGCACAGTCTTGTTCAAAGGCACAATCTGACTTTTGACTGTCTAGCACACAATCTAATTTAAAGGCACAGATAGACCAATACCAATATCAAATGCAAGACCAAAGATAGGGTATCTTAACGGTCTAAAACATAACCATCTTCACCATATTTCTCCAATCCATATTCCTTTATGCATTCATCAGAAAAATCCATCACTGAATATAGCACTATATAAAATACATACTGAATTAGAAAATAATTAAAAGTGCAGTGCAGAATATATGCACTAGACAGCAAAAGAACAATGCTTAACTATATCTTAACATATGAGCTCTAGAAATATACTAGAAAATGTAACAATTATCTCCAAATGCAGACTTTGTATAAAAACCAAAGTTTTCAATCCCTTTACACAACTAGCAGTTCAAATCCACAGGGCGTAAAAGAAAGCAAGAACCAGACATATAGTTAGGCAGACAGGACACATCCAGCAAAAGATAACCACTGTATTCAATATCAAACAACTTTCAATATGCTTAAAGTGCATAATTAAGGCATCTATTTAGAACACCAAATTGCCTCCAAATACCTTCATTCCTTTCCCAGTAAACTATGGTATTACAGCCTTTTCTTCCCTCAAAAACTCTAATAAAAATTGTGGCAAGCTAAGCAGAAGTGACTTAAGGAAATATGGCAATCCTGCAGCTTTTTACTGCAACTTAAAAAACTCTTGCTTAGCTGAATTAGGTGCCTCAACAAAGTATAGTCAGCTGAGCCTTTCTCCTGAATGTAAATACTATTACAACAACTAACTGATTCTTGCCCTTCAGTCGTAGATCCAGAAAAATTATGACATACACTGGCTTTGTAAATCCAATGTGCTACAGCACTTCAGTGTGCTACAACTAATGATGAATAAAGCCAAAGTGGAAACTGCTAAACAGTTGGCAATAAGTGCTAAAGAATGGCAAATCACTAAACAGATAAACAGCACTAAAGCAACAGGTGGTAAATATGCAGCGAAGGAATTCTCGCTAGGCTCAGCTGCAGAATCAACTGTTACAACAAGACAAGCTCAGCAGTTAAAATTCCATCCAACTATTCAAAGTCTAGACTACAGAATGCCAGCAAATGAATAAGAACAAGTGCATATAAAGCCAATTCTTACAGTTACTCACATATCACTACCAATAAACTGTTTCGAATAAGTTGCAATAACTCCATATCCAAATATCATCAATGTCCAAGTTAATTTCAGAAATAAGCAAACGTTCACAAACACTTTAAAGGCTTAAGTAATTGCAGGAGAAAATAAATACCAAGAGATAGTAAACCGAACATTTAACTAAGCAGGTGTTCACCAATGAACTTGGCTGCTAATTATCAGGTCAATCAAGTCACATCAGTTATTAGGTGACATGCTTCTGCAACAGGTTATTTCTCAAACAGACCTGGAAAATTTCAGTAGAATTACCACAAGTGATCAAAGACCTCTATGGATTACGGCATGAAACTCGTATGCATAACTGTAACAAGACTTGGTTAAGTGATGACACAATTTACATCAGCTCAGTTTACTAAGCAGTACACAAATGAGGTTTACAGCAGACAATTATTTGTCCTAGATTCTCATGTTTTCCCATTAGAAAATCGCACAAGGATCAACAGGAGGCACCTCAGTTTATCAGCTTCAGCTCAATACGTGTTTTGGAGGTCCACAACTTTTCCAAGACTGCTACAAAAGTCGTGCTGCATTTGAGAATTGAACATAGGCTTTCTGGTCCAAAAGCCAAAATTACTCCTATGTTACCAAGTCTCAATGTGACACAGACAACAGTACCGATAATAATATCAATAATGTTAATGAAACTAATAAAATTATTGATACCTTTGTAATAATAATATGAAATAACTTACATTATTATTGCTAATAAATTATTTGAACTATGACACGTGACTACAGCTACATAGATATGACATAAGTCAATGTTACATGACTGCTGCTGGTACAAGCAAATAAAACAGCAAAACGTTTCAAAACTGAATACAACTGTCACCAAAATAAAGTCCCTAAAATCCGTGAACAACGGCAGCTGAGCAACAAACTACAGCAGTTGATGGTTAAGTGCCAATAAGTCTCGTGTGTTGAATGGCAATGCTGTGATATTCGCTGATCACATCTCCTCAAAAACCACAGAAGGCTGCAAATCAAATCAGTAAGTTTGTCAGTATGAAACTTCATCCCCTTTCATCTATCAGAATGAAGTTATACGATATGTAAGTTTGAATAAGTTTAAATTCATTGATAATTACTTGCAACCATATTCAAGTAATCTTATTACATCACTTATTCAAATGAGGCGGCTTTATAAAGAGCTTGTATTTTATGTGTATGTATGTTTCCCCAGCCACGCTATACAAAAACTTGTCATAATAAAGCAAGTTGTAAGGAGGTTCCTATACACGTGCAATAAACATCAGCATTTTTTTATGCATACATTAAGCAGAAGGCAGTAACATAAGCAGCACTAGAACATCAACAAATATGAATGATAAGATTCCACGCTAAGAAAACATTTTTAACACTTTCGCGGCTGTTGTCGTCAAAAGTCGACATTAGGGGTTGAAGGCAGTTATTGACAAACACATAGGGGTAACAGTCAGCCTACAGCCCTGATTTTAAAAAGATTATTTAGCCTCAAAAGTGTTAAAATAATTCTACAGATGCAACATAATCACAAAATTAAAACTTAATATTAAAATTAACCAAAAATTCTAAAGTAAATTTAAAAGCGCAATTCAAGTTTGAATTGAATAAAATTACGTTAAACTATTGCCTTACTTCAGACAAACCACACAGACTGAGACTGGTTACCTTTGGAGCATCTATTCAGCAGATGCCGTTGGCCTGGCAACAGCTGGTCCATTCACAGATGCAGCTGCTGCCGCTCCACCTCCACGGATACCAGTGGAAGCAGGAGTCGGTGCATGGCCAGCACGGATTGGCTTGGCAATCATGGCAGAATGACCTCGACGCAGAAGGTTCTTCTGCCTCACGGCTTCCTTTATACGGTCCACTTCGTGCTGGTATCTGAGTCACAAACAAAGACCAAGGTCCACATAACGAGCCATCGGCATAAATTATTTATCATCAGCATAAATTATCTATCATCAGCATAAATTATTTATCATCAGCATAAATTATCTATCATCAGCATAAATTATTTATCATCAGCATAAATTATCTATCATCAGCATAAATTATTTATACTGTCCATCAAAAAACAATTTATACACATGGAAACTCACTATAATGTTGTTTTGAGATATCAAAAGCTGTAGTTATACGATATCATGTTATAACAAGTTTATCTTATCAATAACTGACTTAATTTTGGGGTCCATGTTCCTGACCATATCAAAATCTCCATTATAATTATCAAGTGTTATTACAATTCTCCTGTGTAGTATGCACTTTAAAATAACTGACCTATTCAACTGCCAGAAGTACATTTTTTAGACATTGCTAGGCTGCTACTGTTCCTCTGCTCAATGTCATAAGTTTTGTACATATTTCAGCAGCTGCCTTAAAACAGGACTGCAGCTGAAAGGAAAAGAGTCATAAATGTCTGAAGCACAAGACATGTCGAAATGAGTCTCTAAAAGGTAACATAATTACCTTTTTCTGTCTCTCATGGCTCCTTCCTTGGCTTCCTTCAGAGCCGTTTCCAGTGCCTTCACTCGGTCAACGGTTGCACGCAGTCTCTTCTCCAGTTTAGGAAGCTCACAACGCAGATCAGCATTGTCGCGCACCAGCTGCCATGAACACAAGCCAATCTTATAATAATGATAACAATAATCCAAGAACTTTCGGTAGAGCCACTGTAACAACGTTCAAACCATTTTAGTTGATGGTCGCTACTAAGCAAAGTCGGTGTGCAAACCAAATTCCAGGTTTCTTAGGTCAAAAGTCAAGAGGGAAAGCCAAGAGGACACAGAAACAGCCTACGAAATGAGTCCAACAATAGATGAGTTTTTAGTCGGATCTAAAGGCCAATACACAGTCTGCAGAGCAAACCTTTGCCAGAAGACAGGTCCAGATTCCGAGACTAGCAATGGAAAAGGCAAGCCCCCAAGAGCTGTCTTTATACTCTGTATGGTCAGGGTGAGACAGATGACTTGGCCAAGTAGTTACAAGTCTTGGGAGTCAGCATGGGACAAAGATAGTGAAGGTGGTTGAAAACTGCAGAACCTTGTCGACAATTAGCCCAGTCTTGCAAATTATTCTCTTTTCTACAGCTATTCAGTGCAATGATTTTAAGACTTGATATATCTTGATATTTCAGAGTTCTAGTGAACCTACATAAATTGCAACGGTATTTTCTAATTTGTCCAAGACAAAGAAACAGTCACCTGTTTGTGAACTTTTGTCAACTGGTCAAGATTGTTTTCAAGAAAAGTGATCTTTTGTTTCTGCGCAACACTGCTGGTATTGTCGTCTTCTTCTTCCGGCTTCAGCTGAGTCTAAAAGACAATTTCATACAACCATAACTCACAACAGAACTAAGGGGAATCTCCAGCACTTCAGCATGAACATGGATATTTAGAGGTGGAGAGGAACAGCAAAGAAAGTAAACTAAAATATAGGTAAAAAGGAAAGAGGTTAAGAACTAGGAAGAAGAGAAGGATGAGAGCAACTTGTCTTTTACCAAACTGAAGGTGTAGGCAGAGAAAGAAGAGAAGGAGGGGATGAGGAGAAGGTTCTAGCTACACAGATAAGTAAGTATCGAGACACTTAATCTAGTGCCTATATACTTAAAATGACCAATTCAATGCATTTTTTGCTGCTTACTGTTGGTACATTATACATATTTCTTCCTACATTATCAATTAACTTGGAGAAGAGAAGGAGGAGAGCAACTTGTCTTTTACCAAACTGAAGGTGTAGGCAGAGAAAGAAGAGAAGGAGGGGAATGAGGAGAAGGTTCTAGCTACACAAATAAGTAAGTATCCAGACACTTAATCCAGTGCCTATATACTTAAAATGACCAATTCAATGCATTTTTTGCTGCTTACTGTTGGTACATTATACATATTTCTTCCTACATTATCAGTTAACTTGGTTGTGACCAGGTTAACAAAATCATCAACTGCTCCACTCACTTTCTTCACTCTGGCCTGTAGGTCTTGAACAAAAAGCTTCCGCAGGTTGTGTAGGGTTTGCAGTTCTCTTGCAACCGTTTCCTCCAATCCCTTGAGATCCTGTTTGGCTTGCTCTCTGCGATCAAACTGAAGGTTGAGTTCAGCCAAGCGAGACGTCTTCTCTGTTTCCTCATGCTTCAAGCGGTCGTAGTCACTCTGGAGTTTGTCCTGTGCCAACTGCAACTTTTGAGATGTACTGCACAGAAAGAAAACAACATATATGATTACCACACTTCACAAAAAATGCATAATTGTATCTGAAGCTTCCTCAAAAGTGCTTCATCTCCTGCAGCTCTCAAGAAAAAATTGGTCAGCCAAAACAATTTCAGTAATGAAATTTAATCAGAGATTTAAATAGTACCATATCAAGGAAATTCATCAGTGGCATTAGAAGCAGTTATTTAGTCTTTAAATGACAGGCAGACTATCAAGTATCCTACAACATGATAGCAACAGGCTTAGAGAACAAATGTTTGCTTAACAGAAACCTGCTATGCTGATGCTAAATTAATGTTCAAAGGGGTAAGTATTAAAGATTGGGGTATGAACTTATACAATAAGATGATACTGTTAACTGAAGAACAATACATACTCCGTAAGCTGGTCAATGCGCTCTTGCTTGTCAGAGATCTCCTGTCGGAGTTCTGCCAGCTGGCGCTGATGTTGTTCTCGGTGAGATTCCATCTGCGTCTCCAAAGCATCCTTCATCTGAGTTGCAGATGCAACTTCGTCTTTCGCCTTCTCTTTTTCCACCAATTGTGACAAGTACAGTTGTTCTAAAAACCAGCAAATACTGATTATGGACAAAAAGAACGAACACTACAGAGACCTGACACAGGTCACGCAAATCATGAAATTGCGGTTCAGCAATACAAAGGCTCCAACATCATGTGAAAAAGAAGACTTATCAGAAGAATATCAAAAGTATCAGCATTTAAGGCCCACAAATTTACTTTAAATCAGTTCTGTACTCAACTGAAATGAAAGCATTTTCAAAAAAGTTGACCGCTTCTCTGGCACCCAAACCTGATGCACAAGACATCTATCAATGATAAACCATGTCAACCACAAGTCCAATCAGTCCAATGAAACTGACATAGCCTCTTTGAAGATGTATGTCTTGAAATATGATCAGAACAAATTCATTTAGAACTAGCAAATGAGCATGCATAAACTTACAATACTGGATCTACACACACTGCTAATTTCATACATTCAACATTGCTTATTTCCATAAAGTCAGCAAAGCTGATTTTCACACATTTAACAAATAAAAGCTGACTGAATCTCAACAACCTGCCCAGAAGCATACCACAGACAGACCTCACACTACAGCACTTATGCCTCAAGCAGAACTGAGGTCAAACAAGAAGACAACAAATAATATTGGGTGTCATAGGTCACAAACTTGCAAAATACTTGGACAAATGACATAATGAAGGCTGATAGTTTTTATTTTTTTTCTAAAGAAATGTCAGAGTAAATACCTTTGGCATTTAGTTTAGCACACTCCTCATTCAGGTGGTCAACTTGTTGCTCCAGCTGGCGTTTCTTGGAATCAATTTCTTTAACTGTCTCCGAAACCGTCTTCATCTTTACCTCTTGCTGTTGAACAGTGATAAACTTTTGTTTTAGAAACAACAGTTCAGAATCCTAGATTAGTTCAAGATTGGTTGCACAGTAAGTCCCAGTCGGTAAGAGATTACCAAGCAAAAGAAGCCTCCCAAAAGTGATGAACGTGGACGATTTCTAGTCTACCAGAAATTTAACCACACTTTCCTTCAGGACATTTCTGTAATGTAATTTACATAGCATCCTTCTGAGCCTCTAAACCACTTTTACACATGCACACTAGCCATAATGTTTCTGTTTTCATAAACCCCATTTCAATAGCAAACTACCAGATGGCAGTTGAAAATTACTGCAGTTTGCATGGGGTATGCTGTTTTGCCACAGAAGAGAGGGTTGACAGACAGCAAACAGTTACAGACCAGCTGCTGAGAAAGATCTGCTACACATTAGGGATTAGGTAACATTAGAAATTATGTAACTTCACCTTACCAATCACATCCTATCCTAAAATAAACTTCACCAAATGGGCCAAAACCTTAAAACTCTGCAGCAAACAACAAAGCCTTTAGAATTAATCAGGCAAAAGAGGTTAAGCATCAAGATACCTGTTGGATGACCAATTTGCAGTCAGAAAGACTCTTTTCTGTCTCGTCCAATTTTTTGTTGCTTTCTGTCCGAGAAGCATCCAGCTGAGAACAGCGCTGCACCAGCGTCTTCACCTCTGATTTCATCTTACTTATGTACAGACGTGCAACGGTAAAATCCTCATCAATCTTATCACCAGATAAAATCTGTGATTTCTGCAGGTCCATCTGACAAGAAAATATTACCAGTTTTCAGCAAGTAGTACAGTATCTGTATTACATGAAGATCCATTATTATTTTGTGCATTTCACAACATAGTAGCATCAGTTTTTGTCCAGGTAGCTGTTTAGCTATAAACAATAATACCACACAGTAAAAAATGAAATGCTATTGAAAATGACAGTAATCTTTAACCTAGTCTTTGTGATGGCTGTTAGACTATGTCTATGCCACTAATGCATTTGCTATTCACCTCTGCTATCAAGATCTGTCAAGTAAAAAGACAATAAATTGTCAAGTAACCCTTAAAAACTTATTGTCTACTTATCAAACTGTGTTTTTTTTGTGCTTCCACTTAAGCCAGAATATAATTCAAATCCAAGGCTACACCTCTAAGGACTAACACTGATCAAGGTTTGTAATAAACCTTAGGAATCAAATTTGCTTTTATCACGGAAAACTGGTTTGGCAGTGGAAAGTGGCAGTGGTCACCTGTTAAATAATATATCATGCCTATGATTCCATCAAAGAGCTTTCTACCCCATAACCAAAAATGAAAAGGACAGCTGATAAATTCTGCAGAGAAAATCTGTAATTATAACAGTTTACTTTTGTATTCAAATCACTGTAAAGACATGCCTTGAATTCGCCACCAAGCAGACCGCTGATATCTCCAAGGTCCTTGAGAAGACTCATCATCATTTCAGTGGCACGTTTCTTCTGGTGGAGACTTCCATCTTTCACCTGACCCAACTCAGCCTCAAGTGCCTGAAGTGATGCCTAGAAATCAACCACGTCAAAACATATGACCAGCTATGCCACAACAAGTCTTCGCAACAAGCAACCATGGTGGCAATTTTCTTGAGTTTCACAAGGCGTTTGATTGCATCAAACCATCAAATCTAAATGCTGCAGAAATCAAATAAGTTTTGTGGCAAAAAGCTCACACACAGATAAAGCAAATTAAAATATTCTCTGCTATAAAGTTCAGTCTGTTTAAAACACTGCAATCAGCTTGAACAGAAGCTAAATCAATGCCCTGAATGAATGAACGAATGAAACAAAGTTTTAAAATTATTTCCTGTAGAAATTGAGTCAACTCTGCCAGTTTTTAATAGGAGATCGTTCATGTTAGCAGCGATTAGCTCCACACTTATTCAAAATGGGAATCTGATTCAGTATTTTTATCAGACTTACAGCGCTCTTCTTTAGATCTTCAAGCAGTGCTTCATTTTCCTTCTCCTTGGAAATGGCCTCCTGAGACTTTTGGTCATAGTTCATAGCAAGTTCTTCCAGTGCCTGCAAAACCTCCTTCACCTCATTCATTGATGACTCATTCTCCGCCTGCAGGCGCTGACTCTCCTGGATAGCTGAATCTCTTTCTTTCATCAGACCAGCAATCTGCTCCTCCTGTTCCACTACCTGGTCCTTGAACTTCTCAGCCAACTGAGACTGATTGTAAATCTCATCATCCTGTCAAATAAAAACAGATCAGTGTTACGTCAAACATCAAAAACCATACAGTATAGCTTTCCACCACATAAATAGCTTTTTTCAACATAGTCAGACTTGATAGGCCTAGTTTGGACCTTTCCTTGGGCAAAGATTATGTACAATTTGTTTTCACTAAATTTAAGCCAATATAGATTCTGATCTTGCATAAACTGCTATTCATCACAGCTAGATTTCTGCTCATTTACATTTGGATTTTGGACCTGTAGTAATTCTGTTATACTTAGACTTTGGATCTCTAGAAATTCTGCTACATTTAGTTTCGGGTCCTGTGAAAGTCAGACATGCTTGGATTTGGGAAATCTAGCAATTATATGTAGTGCAATTCTGTTACACCACGATATATAATCACCTTGTCATCAAGTTGTTGATACAGTTTCTGTTTTTCTACTTCCCAGCCAACTCTCTCCGCATCTGATACTGCTGTACCAGATGGGACATTCAGGTGGGCTGTAGGAAGATGGGCAACTGAACTGGCAGCACTCAGCACATCACTGGAATCCTTGACCAAAGTGCGCTCATCCTCTGGAACTGATTCACCTAAATCCAGACACAACAAAGGCTTGTCTAAAACGCTGACCACAAAAACATCCTAAAATAACACTGTTTTAAAATTTTCATTATTGCTAATAATTTCCGTTCTGTGTTTTTGTTCATTCAGAAGAGTCCTGTGTATTTTATGTATAATTACATCTTCAGTCACAAAATGATTTACAAGCGACCCCAGCATCAGCAACTGACTACATGCTCATTACATCCTGGAGGTGACACAACATAAAGAAGAGCAGTCCTTAAGCTAACTCTCAGGGTTTCTTAGCCTCTGCATATGAGGTCAAGTGATCAATCCTCTCCCTTGCTGCCTGACTAGCAGTGTCCAGTTGGTGTACTCATTATAGCCAATTTAGAACAGGGGACACAAATGGAGCCAAAATCTCAAAATCAATTTCTGCTCTGGCAGGGATTTGAACCCAACTTCTGGGTTGGCAGTCCAGCATCCTAACCACTATACTATCTCACACCCCTGGTTAAAAATAACAAATAAATTCTGAATTACATCATTATACATTATCAATGCATTACTGCTCTTTACTTCCGTGTTTATGCTTGCAGACTCTGAGAACACAACACGACGGCAGAGGCAAGTAATAAGTGAGCAACTGCTTAACCTTATTATCCGACCTGGTGTAGGTAAGCATAATGCAAACTATCAGAAAGCAAAGGTCAAGTAAGTTCCGTGTGCCATCGATAAACAAAGATTCAAACTGAAAGAACAGTAATCCATTGAGACTCTCACAGAACTGTGTCCAAGTGTGAACATCAAGTGACAGTCAGTCTTTGTCAGTTACCTTTGCGCCACCTGGCCAGCTCTGCTTCATATCTGTCGATAATTCCCTTCAGCCGAGCATTCTTATCACGTTCCTTCTCATATCTGCGCTTCCATTCTTCTGCTGTCAACTCCTCGTTGACCATCACGGAGTTTTTAATCGTTTTGGCTCTGAACAAAGCAAAAAAAGAAAAATCTTTAACCATACTTCAGTACTATTGTTGCAAATATGTGACCCGCCATGACAAAATGAGTCGGAAGTCGCACAAAGCAGAACGCTGCAAATCGCTTCTAAAGGTGTTTTGCCTTCAAATTATTGATTTTGTGAATTTTACATTTTTGGAATCTACATTATATAATACATCAATAAAATATTAAATTGTAATTTATTCTGTTGTTTTTAATGTGTTATTGATACAAAATAAATGACCTATAAGATATAAAACCTCTCTACGAAATCGTTTTTGTACAATTTTCAAGCGCGTTGACTGTGTCCATCTGGCGAAAGATATCAAGGTTGCAATACATCGTTGGAAAGCTTAATCATAGCTCTATGGTATAAATAAATTATTTATTCGACCTGACCTTACTAATTAACCAATAAGATGCTTTCTTCATGAGCCTTAAACTGGATCAGGGTAAACAAATTTAAATACCCAGGCTAGCAACCGTGATCACATGATTGAATTGCGCAAGGGTATTGGACAGTTTATAGGTCGCGCGTGCGCACATAGCCTAGGACGTTTTTGTTTTCGAGTACCAGGAGGCGTGGTTTGATATTATTCCTCTGTAAAAAATAATGTCAGCAGGAAAGGAAAAAGAAATCGCTGATGCGTTAAATACGGCATTGAAATGCAATTTACACGGCGCATTAGGTTCAGGTACACTAACGGAATTAATCAATGACTACTTCTGCACGCCATACAAGCGTGAAGACGGAGAGCATTCTTATGGGTCGTCCGGTTCTGAATCGGATTTTGACGGTGGCGATGATGGAACCACGGCCATAGTTTCTGGTTTGGTTGAAGACACTGAACTCTTCAATGATTCACCAATAGTTTCTGTCGATGAAGTCAGCAACATAGTGATGGCGGATTTTGTGAATTGTGTAATGTGCATGGACGATGACGATGAAATGGATCGAGTCAAAGCATTTTCTTGTGGCTGCAATAGACTCTGTTGTAACCAACTGACCCAGGAATTCATCCTTAGAAGACGGCTCGACATGAAAGAACTAATTTTTTTTTATTTTGCCGCATTTTTGCCTTATATTTGACAGGAATACCTGCCTAGCTTACTAGTTTATGTACGCCAGGTTTAATTAAACTGTGAAGAATGTAACCAACAATTTGACATGAGAAACTGATGTACTAGGATTTAACCTGAGAAACAAAGAATATTCACCGCTGTCACATTCTTCACAGAAAATGTGTTCTTTGTATCTCGAATAACTTTTTTATCTTTTAGAATTTTGTACTCCTGTTTGGCAGGTCTATTTGTCAATGTCAGTGGTCCATGTGGGCCAAATTTCATGTAATTTGGTTGACTCAAACCTATGGTTGCTAAGGCCAACCTGATTGCAAATATGATACATATTATACTAGTAATGTCCCAAAAACCCCAGAACGGAATATAATATGTAATGTATACATGTATTTATGTGTGTACGTGAATGTTTATATAGCACATTTTAAGAACCTCACAAAGGTGCTGAAACATGCGTATCTAACAGCTGTAGGCATAGGAGAATTAATAATAATTGTAAGCCAAGGAGAATTATCTGTTCACCATGATGTGTATGGAAAACTGCAGAGGAAGACCAGTAATTACATGGATAGAGGCTGTGGTGGCTGCTTTGAAAAAAATTAGTCATGTCACAAAGAAGTGGGGACAGAAGTAAACTGAATTTTTCATTGCTCAGATGACACTGAAATACATCTGATGAAAATTAAGAATGTGCAAGCTGACAAAAGGCCTAAATCAGGCATTTGGTGACTGAGAATTATTCTAACCTTTGGCCAAAGAGAAGCGTAGACTTGGTCTCAGTTTCATTAAATGATGCTGGTGAACAGCAGATGACCATTGTGGTACGCGCATTTCCTCCCAAACTCTCCTGCAGGATACGAGTCAGTTTGCTGTCTCTGTACGGAGTGAATGCCTGCAACACCAAAGCCAAGTGAAATAATGTCTTTTAAGATCATGCTTGCACCGCAAATCACCATTTTACCAATCACACATTCATCAACACATCTAATCTAATCTAAAGACTTCTACAGTCGTTTTCATAACGCCCAACGCATCAGCCAATTGCAATCCAAAATCATAATCCATTGAAGAAGTCAGGTAAAATTCCGATAGGTCAGAGAAACCAGAAGCTAGGTTACGGTGGCCAAGCGACAGGCCAAGCAGAGGGATAAAACTGATTTAAATTCACCATCATCATGATCCATGGGCCAAGAGCCCATAGGTGTCCACTGCATGCATTGTCACTTGTCTCCACAGTTCCCGATCTTGCGCTGTTCTTATGAAGGTGTGCAAGTCTTGCTTACACCAATCTCTTATGGTAATTGTAATTGTAACCTGACATTTATAAAGCGCCACTTCAAGAATAGACTCATCAGAAGCGCTCAGGACCCGAACCATCTGTCCACTCCCTATTAGGTCTTCCCCTTCTCCCATTTCCGTCCATGATTTAAATTAGTTAACCAAATATTTCCCTGTAAAAGTGAATGTACCTGATGTCTCTCTAGTGTCATGTAATCATTATAGTTCAGAACAACAACCCATCCCAGGAGGTACAGCATTTCATCTGAGAGGTGTCAAAAATATAAAGAGAATCACATGCAGAACAGATTCCGTAACTAAAAGAATTTAGTTCTTCAATGAAACAATGCCTAAACAGGACATACATTGCCATCAGCCAGAGCAGCAATGACATTTCCTAGAGCAGATAGCGATTTGTTGATGTTCTTCGCCTCGTCAAGTACAGATCCCTCAGCACCTGTCTTGCTCACCTGTAAAGAAGAAACAATATTTATACCTGGTAAACTCCATTTCATGACACATAAATGTCTATAATTATAATAGCAAACTTATTACATTAGTCAAGAAACATTCTGATAATTAAATATACTTCTAGTATATGTATATGCATACCTAAATAACATAATACTTGCAGTTAAAGCATAACAGAATTCAGATTTGCATGACCTTTTACCTCATTCACAAACAACTTGAGACTCATCTTTTCCAGCTACCTACATTTCTGAGGTGAATTCATTAATTAGCATGATGTAAATAACTGATTAACAGTAAAAGTAATAATAACACACATCAACAGAAAGATGCATATGTAACAGAAGAATAAAATGGCAAATGAAAACTGAAAATGCACCTTCTCACTGCCAGCCAAGTCGACCAAGTAAAGTTTTCCACTCAGTTTCTTTTCTGTTTCTGTGTTCTCTTGTTTAACATTTATTAGGAAAACACTGTGACTGCGTGATGAATGTTCATTCATATCTGTTGGAAATACATCAATCAATGGTCAAAAATGAAAAGCATTTATAAAAAGAGATAATAACTTCCATGTTTAGGAGCACCAAAATTTCCATAAAACAGCCAATATATTTGCAAAGACACCTACACATGAAATTTTTTTAACAGAACAAAACACTTGTATAAAACCAAACAACACATTCCCAAACCTTAACATAACATACAAAGCACCATTCACATGTTCACAAACACATCAAATGCAAATACTTTCAAATACTGTCCGCATTCACGCAAAACATTACAGTATGACTGAATATAGTTGCTGCATCATAAATATAGCAGCAAGACAGGAATAAATACACATCAGTAGACATGAAATTTCCCACCAGAAAAGGCCAATTTATCTTCCCCACTAATGTGCAAACTGAAAAAAACTTGATAAGAATTGCCACGACTGATAAAATTTGATAACAAGCATGAAGATTTACTCCAACTATCATGCTAACCTCATTTTATCTCTGCGCTACAAATAATGATAGCAATATGATAGTTTTGAAGGTTTGATTATAGCATATCAACAGAACACAGAGCATCTTTAACTAATGCCAAAGAACTAGATCCTAAAGCTTATCAGGCTATTGTAAAAAAGGCAAAAGTAGAGTAAATCTTTACTTGTAACGGCCACATGACGATTTGCTTTGCCTTCATCTACCACCTCCATCACTTCTTCCGGACTGGAAACAAATCTCTCTGTTGCTCCCTGTTGCCAACATCATGTAAATCTTATACTCAAGAAGTCTTCTAACTCACACTCATTCTGGCCATTTAACACTTAAAGCACATGTCAACTAACAACCTACACAAGCCTTCAAATGAGCTAAGAAGAAATATGAAAAGAGCCATAGAAATTATACAGATTCAATGCATCATACTAAAAACAGAAATGTTAGTACACATATTTCAACAACTAAGAGAAACTAACAATAATTCTAGGTCAAAAACAATAATTTGATAACCATATTTGTAAAATTGATTCTTGAGTGTAATATAAATCAAACCAGATAACGGATAATGCTAACAGAGCATGACTCATCATAACTCAGCAGGTCACCTTCAGGGCGAAATTTCACTCAAAACTGAGAAAAATCATATATTCAATGTCACCCCAAAGTAATGAACATTTGGGCAGCACTGAGTATTGTCTGATCATAAAAAGCATTTCTGTAATAGTCTTCCCTGCTAAGGTCATTTCTAATTTTGTTGGAAACAACATAAACTAGTGACCTCACAAGTAATCAACTGAAAATAATCAAAAGTCAAAGGGCTTTTCTTAATACACATATACAGATTGTCAAGCCATTTCTTGTTAAATGTGGTTGCACTGGGAAACCACCATTAAACGATACACTGGAGACTCTTTACTACACTACCTTTGAAGCTATGCCAATACCATGCTATAATAAAAAGGCTGCATAATAATGAAATAATAAAGCACCATTGCGCTGATAAGCCACCTGGGCAAGGTGCTGATGATGGTATTGGCGGAAAGATTAAGGAGCCAGATGGAGGAATACTTGACGGATGAGCAGGCGGGATTTCGGAAGGATAGAAGCACGATACAACAAATCTTGGCTTTAAGACTAATAGCAGAAAAAGCAAGGCGAAAGAATAAAAAGGTATACAACTGTTTTGTAGACTTTAAGAAGGCATTTGACAGTGTAGACCAGAACGTGACATGGGCCGTTCTACAATCGTATGGGGTTGACAACAAACTGATTCAGTTGTTACGAGACATAAATGGTACTTCACAAGCGGCGGTCAGGACATGTGGCAAGTTGGGACCGTGGTTTAGAACCAACAGGGGTATGAGACAGGGCGATCCAATATCGCCCATGGTGTTTATAACAGATTTGGAAAGAGCAATGGACAGGGTCAAGAGCAAAGGAATATCAGTTCAGGGAATATGCATAAACAATTTACGTTTTGCAGATGATGTGGACATATTGGAGGAGGGACCTACAGAGCTGGAGTGCACAATACGAATGCTGAATGAAGAAGCAAAGAAATATGGACTGTACATGAACTTTGATAAGACAAAAACAATGGTATTTGGCGACAAAAACATCACCCAGCAGATAGTGGTTGAAAGAATGCAGCTGGAGAATGTAGAGAGGTTCACTTATCTTGGAAGTAATATGACATATGACCTAGATTGCAAAAGTGAAATAAAGATACGAATAGCGAGGGGAATAGCAGTGTTGAAAGCAATGGATAAAACTTGGAAGAGCAGAGCAATCAGCATGAAAACAAAACTGGAGGTATTAAAGACATGTGTATTTAGCACCATGATGTATGGATGTGAGACATGGGTCCTGACAAAAGACTCACGACGGAGAGTCTTGGCATTTGAGAGAAAATGTTACAGAAAAATCCTAAGGATCGGATGGACTCAGAAGATTAGGAATGAAGAGGTTTACGAAAGAGTGGCTATAACCGAGAATCTACTGCAGAAGGTTATTCAGCGAAAACTTGGATTGTTTGGACATATCTGTAGAATGAAGGATGACAGAAATATTAAGACTCTGATGTTTGGAATTATGGAAGGTACGAACAAGAGAGGCAGACCACATCGAGAGTGGGTGGATGACATTGAGGAGTGGTGTGGCGCGGACTTGCAGAGACTATAATAAAAAAGACTGCATAATAATGAAGTCATGTTAAAAATCAGCATTAAATTTGGGATCCATACCCCAATTGCATTATATTAGAATCTGTGTATTACTGAAGTTCGTTCTAATGAGGTTCTGGTGTACTGTGTTTAATATGACAGTAGCCTTCATATTAGATTTACATTAATGGTCTGTGGCCCTTTATACCTTGACAACCAGGAGAGATTCTGTTAGCCAGGATTGCTGAGCTCATGAGAGTTCCATAGGCCATGGTCATCCATACTGTTTAAGCTAACTGAACATCATACACAGAAGGTGCTTCAACTGTCAAGTGAGCATGTCTGGTGAGGGCAAGCTTCTGATTTTCTGGGCGTAGTTCAGTAACACACAAACAGAAACATGACCAATAATGTTGTGCAGTGAACTGTACACACATCTTTTAGCAGTCCCTTAAAATGTGCCTCATAAATGTCTGGTAACATTGCATGAGGTTGAATTATAAAGCAAACAAAAACAAAACCCACCTTAACAAATGGAACTCTGTTTTTGTCTTCATGGACGGATAAATTAGTTTTGGAGACTAAAAGACAGAATAACAGTCTCAACTAAAATAAACAGTTTCATATTAATTTACATAGTTATGGACACAGTTAATTTTATCACTGTAATTACCAATATGGTAGAGCTACAATTACATTAAAATGGTGGCAGTCAAAGGTGATACAATGAAAGTAATGTCAAGGGCTTTCCTCAAACACAAATCAAACTTGCCAAATTATTTTTTATTATTGTTATAGAAATGATTATAACTGAAATGATGAGGTTTCACAAAAGAACATGAAGATTTACAATAATAATTTCAGTTGTTTTGTCTGACAAGTTTTAGCTAACTTGTAATCTGGTGGCCTGTAGTATCACGAACGACATTCATGACTCATCGACCTCAAAAGCATCTTAGACTTGTTTATCTTCATCCAGCATTAGATAACAACAAGTTCTGACTAACCCTTAAAGTATCTGGCTGATCAAGGTCTGCATTGCAAATATCCCTACTGATGTCTCAATCCCACATGTTTCAGCAGGACTCCTCAGCCAGCAAACATTTACCATACCAAGCTGCCTAATCATTCAGAAGGTCAGCCTAATATGTATCATATGATTAGTACCAAAAGCTAACAGTTTCACATTTTTGAAGACTACAATCTGGATAAATTCCCCAGGCTTATCAAAACCAAAGGTCAGTTGACCTAATTCTGCACTAATTATGATTTAAATAGTAAGAAGACCAGTTTGTGTAACTTACTATCTTTCTAGTTACAACGTGAGTGAAACTGTATTAACTCCATGATATAGAACTGAAGAAGTGTGATGATGCAGCAAAATTATATTACTTTACATAATTACATTACTTCACATAATTACATTACATAATTATTAAATTCTATTGAGTAGACATAAAATGTATTAAGTGCAAGCAAGTATATAAATGGTACTTACTATCTAAGAGGTCTCGTATTTTGTCCATATAAATTTCAAAATATGAAACCTGTTTATTAAGAACAAAGTACAAACATCTTGACTCATTTAAATGAAAGATTTATCGCAAGAACATCATATTTTCTCTCTCACACAAATGCCAATCGTGTGCTTCTAGTTCAACTTACATCACACCTATACCATATATCATTTTTACAATAGGAATTTAAAGTGTAATTGTACAATAAAACATTCCTCACACATTGTACAATAAAAATTCCAGGTTGTGTCACTTTACAAGGAGATCAGCTTACAATACAGTGACTAACGCCACAAAGTGCAACAAACTTTAACTGCTTTCCAAACTGCAGGATCAAATTATTTTAATAAGGAACTCTCCTTGTTTTATTTGCTGTTTATTATCCTACAGGAAGTACGAAGATTCTTTGGTGCCTCCCTCTAGACATTCTAAGTCATAAACAGTTTCACCTATCCATTGAAATCAAGGTAATAAATGCATATACAGTAAATATAAATCTATCTATGTATACGTGTGAGTGTGTTTTATATACATATCTTGTTCTGAGCTTGTGTGAGTAAATGAAACCAGGCCTGAACATGTGTACTGCATGCACGTTCATGCGGATGAGTGCAAAACTAAACACAGTCTCCCAACACCAATTAATTAAGTAAATGACCATTGTTGCAATGAAATTATTAATTTAAAATACATTCCCATATACATTATATTACCAAAAAAGTTAAACCAATCTGAGAAAGACATTCAGTTTAAAAAAATAAAAATTTTACCTTGATGTGAAACTCAAGGTTTTCATCCATTTGGTAAATGTAACTAAAGATGTCACCAACAATTCTTGGTATGATGCCCTGCAGGTCACCATCACTAAGCGCACCCTGAAATCACAACACAAACTGCTAAACAGCAGTCTTCATAACACGAGATCATGTCACGATTATTTATCTCAGCAGAGAACAAAAACTAATTCTTATATGTTCACCTATTTGCAAGAGACATTCCAGTCAACAGTAAAACCATTCAAGATCCTTAGATTATCTCCTTGAACAGGCTGCGATAATTGGTGACACCCCAGCTGTGTTCCTGCACTAAGCCAAATGTTCTGCTACAATGACTAAAGCTTCCTTGTGCAGTAGCCTGTCCTTTTCAAAAGCCTTCTAATCTAATCTAATCTAAAGACTTCTATATAGCACCATTATCATAATGCCCAAGGCATCAGTCAATGGTTGCTTCAAGTCAAAATCGTAATCCCAAATTATAATCCACTGGAGAATCCGGGTCGAATTCCGACAAATCAGGCAGGGCCTTCCATTGATGATCTACAGTGTTCTACCAGATTCAGCTCAAGAAACATGTTTGTCTTTTCAAATTTATCATACGGCTATGTTTTAATGCCTCTGCAAGTTTGACAAAGGCACTAACATAAACGTTCATGCAGATGAGCATGGCGAAACTAAACACAGTCTCCCAACACCAATACAAGGCACACTAACATGCACGTTCATCTTATTCAAGCAGATGTATAGAAAGCATGATGGTCAGCACTTATCGGAATTTGTAATTTCATTCTGACTTTTGATTGACTAAAGATTATAAAGGATCCCCATCCCATACACAACAGTCGGTGAAGTAATAGTAAATTAGGATCCTTTCTACGTTTAGTATAATTATTACAAACAACAATAGCAGCATAATATAGCATTGTAACACTGACCTCCATTGTGTGCGTCTTACCACTGGCTGTTTGACCATAAGCAAATATGGTACCATTGTAGCCAGACAAAACATCTGAAAAGAATTTTGAAAAAATGAAATCACAAGACAGGATTCACTCTTTCTCTTAAGGAACATTATAGCAAAGTTTTTGATAACACTGATTGTTAGAACACTGTTTTTCAGAACAGAAAATATGAGGATGACTCACAGCTGTTTTGGCTTCTTCAGACGATTATTATTGCTAAAACAGTCCTACATAAATCACATGATGCTATTGTTCCTGGTTTTATAAAATTTCAATACTCTGCATAACATTAATGATCCAAATCGTTTCTTTGTTGTTGTTTTTGTTTTAGGCACCTATCTAAATCACGGCTATATCCAAATCAGCAAAATGACCTGATCTGGCAGCCTGCATTTGCAAATTTAATCAGCATTCCAATAGATAAAACAGTTTATGAGACTGTACAGTCAGGACAAGGCAGGTTCACATGGCACACATACACTGCAGAGAGTTAACAGAGTACATATTCTATATTAATGTGATTACACAGTTATTTGTAGAGCAGAGTAACAAAAACATTGGCACACAAGCCATTACCAGTATAAATAATGTTCTGCCATTAGGTAATGTAATGTAATATAAATCCAGCTGATATTCAGCATTTTAAGAACCTCAGAAGAGATCCAAATTATTAATTTCAAAGTGAATATCAATAGAATTTTTAAATCAGTCATTAACATAATGTTTAAATGAAGCAAAATGTGAATGCGTAATTTTTAAAAAATCTATTGATACTGACTTTTCACAAGAGCTGTCAGCTAACAAAAATGAGCCAGCCATGAAAAGATTATTAAGTGCTTTTGCATTATTTCTCATACAGCATAACAAGAGCCAAATACCTTTAACGATCGGCTTGGCAACCGTGTTGTAAACGCTGTCTTGTGTTGCATTTGGTTTAAAAACCTTATCATATACGTAGACCTTTCCCTGAAATTTGATAAAGTACATGTAATCATCAATTCACTTTATAATTCAAATGCCAGTGCAGTTGAATTTTCAGTAAATGGTAGTTCAGTGGTTTAGATTTGCTTGAGTTCTTTCATCTTTTCCAAATCATTGCAAATGGAGAAAACTGATTAAGAGAAATTTCTGTCTGGTTAATCTTATGGCCAGTTTATACTCCAGTGGTCACCAACCTTTTTCAATCAAGGGGCTGCCTTAACATGATCCAAAGAAGGTGGTGGCCCTACATAATTTCCTAAGTAAATATAACGTAATCAGCAAGTACCACAGAGTAACACAAGAACTCTGCAAACACTGGTTTGATTCCTAAAAGTTGTCAAACATCTGTAAGTTCCAGCAATGCATACTAAAATATTGTGAACGAGTTGTGATGATGACATGCATTGAACCATATGAACTGCTATATGTGCAAAAATGCCAACACGTAGGGAAAAAAGAACTGTTTGTGCCAAATTATAACAGATGTTCATATCACAAGTTCTCACATCCAATGTAAAAATAAACAAAATTTTATTATAAAATAGTATTTCCGTTGTGAAAACGCGTGGTTTGTAAATAACAAATGCACACATGAACACTGTTACTTACAGCAATAGAGATGGAATCATCTGTGGGGAATTTGAGAACAAATTTACTTCCAGCTTTTTCTTCTGACTCATTTAAAGGTCTCACACGGCAAATAACTTTGATGTTGCATTCCGACGGTCCGTCTGCCATCGTTCGAATTTAATCAGGATCTAAATTTTGCGTCGATAAAACTGAAATCCTTAAGCGGAAAAACTGAACAAGTAAACTGCGTGTATCCACGACCAATTTGGAGTTATTGTTAAACGGTAAGTGTTCTCTGCGTAGAAGTTTCAGGGAGACTTCGAGATCTGGAGGTTGAAACTGACGAAGCTCAAAGCGATGGGACAGAATGACGGAGGATCGAGACTGCGTAGAACAGAGATCTTGCGAATCGTTAGAAAAGAAATCAGTTGTTCACAATAAGGCCTACGTATAAATATAAATGATACATATTTCTGGGAATTTATACAAGAAGGCGAATTTTAAATACCAATTATATCCAGAAAATATTCGATAAACAACCGACGACCGCACCGGAAGCCGTCGTGTGACCATTACGTCACACGATGGCCGTCTCACATAGATGGTATATTATATGATAGATTTATTCTTACCAAGTGACGCAATTTTATTATGGCCTTAGACTAACTGTAGAATACTGCTCGAAGATCGCACCCCAAGAATAGCTCCCCAGATTTACAACAATGGCTGGATCGACTATACTTTCAATGATATCGTTAACATACACAGCAAAAAGAATTGGAGACAGAGAACCACTCGTCCTATCCTCACGCCCATTCTGCCTCTTACCCCTCTCCGCTCCAATCCCCAACATCACCCCACCGCGGCTGCCACGCTGCCTCTGCCTGACTTTTGGATCTTAACCTGGAACTGCTCTATCGATATTGTTTCGATTGAGAGCCTATGAATAAGCTGGTCCCCCTTTAGTGGCTTTCGTTGGGCGCTGTATAAATCTTGGGATTACGATACTCCGTAATTCCACAGGCCAGGTTTATCATGTCTGATAGCACCTTATCCCATCTCACAAAAGCTGCAATCAGACTGTACCTGGCGATGAGTGGTTAAAAATTCACGAGGAACATGCCTATCCATTACCTCAATGAACAAGGCATAACGACTCACTTTGCCATAAGCTTTAGACACGTCCAAAGCACATAAGTTGATAGTAGATCCATAACTAGTAATCCACCGCTGCTCTGACTACAAGGAATACATGTGAACCCAACTTCTTTTTGATTCAAAACTGCAAGTCAGAAGTGAATGAATATGTGCCATACTGCGCTAGAATATGCATTTCAAAGAGTTTAGATAAATTTGAACTTAATGTGATTGATGTCTCGATTGTTATCACTTTTTCTGTTATCTAAGGTTGACTCTTCCAAAGGTATGACGATGTCTAGACCAAAATTGGTTGGAATCTGCCATGCACAAGCATTTGGTCGAATAGAAGTGACAGTAAACCAAAACAGTCCAAGATGAGCATGAACTAGATGCTGTTTCTATGCAATCCAGACCAGAAGCTTTACCTCGTTTCATTTTACAAATTTTGTTGGTCGTTTATTAGCTCTACAAATATCGCTTTATAGTTAGAAGAAAATTATGACTAATTTAACCTTTTAAAATTATTACTAATTATGGCTAAACCTATCAAGATTGTCTTTTAAAAGTTTTCACTGGCTTTCACATCATCAGGGTGCATGCAGCTTTAAAATTAGAAGCAAATGCAAAGGCAATATCTCTTGGTTCGCTGAAGCCCTCTACCAAAAAGGGAAGTTTATGCTTTGTATTAAATTTGGCTTGTCAAGTATTCCGGAAAGAATTGGTATCTCTCGCCTTCAGATATTCATGCAAGTCATTAAAAATATAGGCATCTTGTACAGATTTCTTGTTCAAATAGCATGCTTATATTCACATGCCTTTGTGTTTGCACACCTTTTGGCATCGTATATTGGTCCTGACTGGGCCGTCCACATGCTTTCCACAGATCATGAGCAGTTACAAGTATGTATTTGTTAACAGACCATATGTATATCGGCTGAGAGGAATTATAGGCGTGGATGGGTCATAGACGTAACATGTTCTGCTGGCGACAGTTACCATTCAGTGAATACTGATGATACTGAAAGCAGATGTAAAATTAACAAACTAAGAATTGTTTTCTGCATTTAAGGAAAGTAGCTCAGTATATGCATTTCGAATAGTTCAAAATATGAATCTTCCTCAGAAACAACACAGTAGTGATGATAACAGTGTTCTATAAATTCTGTTTCAATTTCAAACATTTCACCACATATTCCACATACAAAAGACCTCACAATTAAATGATTAACATCAGCATTAATTGCTAAATGACTTCCAGAAAATTGTTTTTCGTTTGGAATTGACTTCATACATTGAATGGTATTACATGTTTTGATGACTATTTTCATCAATGCAGTTGTCACCTTCAGTCAGTATGCTAAACAAGTTATGTTAATTACTTGTATGGCATATCCCTGCCATGCTCGACACAACACTTTGAAACTATGTTGTTTTTTTCTCCAGCGCAAACTTTTTCATGTTCATGTAGGCGACTGCTGCAATCAAAGTTATTACAACAAACTGCATTTGTACGGATTTTCTCCAATGCAAGATCTTTGCCACATGGCTCACTTTCATTGAGCTTTTCCCAATTGTGGGTTCTCATGTGCCTTTCAAGATCATTACCATGCTTAACTGCTTTCACACATAAATCATACATGTATAATTCATCTCTAGTGTGGGTTCTTGCATGGTTCCCAGATAACTCTTCCGGGCAAAAGCTTTGTGACATAAATTGCACATGTACGGTTTTTCTCCAGTGTGGATTCTTGTGTGGTTCTCCAGATAACTCTTCCGGGCAAAAGATTTGTGACATAAATTGCACATGTACGGTTTTTCACCAGTGTGGATTCTTATATGGTTTTTCAAGACAATGTTCTGTGCAAATGCTCTGTGACATAAACTGCACACGTATGGTTTTTCTCCAGTGTGGATTCTTGTGTGGTTTTCCAGAATATTCTTCTGTGCAAATGTTTTGTGACATAAATTGCACTTATATGGTTTTTCTCCAGTATGACTTCTTGTATAGACTTCCAGAATGAATCTCTTTGCAAATGCTTTGTGACATAAATCGCACTTGTATGTTTTTTCTCCTCCAGTGTGAGTTCTTGTATGGCATTCTAGATGAGCCTTCTGTGCAAATGCTTTGTGATATAAATTGCACATGTATGGTTTTTCTCCAATGTGGATTCTTGTGTATCTTTCAAGATTACTCTTCAGTGTAAATGCTTTGTGACATAAATTGCACATGTATGGTTTTACACTTGTGTGGGATTTCATGTGCTTTTTTAGAAATCCAGTCCATGTAAAAGCTTTCTCACATAATTTGCACTTGTATAGTTTTACTGAAGTGTGGGTTCTGGTACGTACATAAAGCGTAGTAAGTTGCGAAAACCCTTTGTTGCATAGCTGACATATGTATGGTTTTTCTACAGTGTGGATTCTTGTGTGTCTTTCAAGAATACTCTTCAGTGTAAATGCTTTGTGATATAAATTGCATGTGTATGGTTATACACTAGTGTGGGATTTCATGTGCTTTTTGAGAAATCCAGTCCATGTAAAAGCTTTCTCACATAATTTGCACTTGTATTGTTTTACTGAAGTGTGGGCTCTGGTATGTACATAAAGTGTATTAAGTTGTGAAAACCCTTTGTTGCATAACTGACATATGTATGGTTTTTCTCCAGTGTGGATTTTTGTGTGTTTTTCCAGATTACTCTTCTGTGAAAATCCTTTGTTGCATAACTGACATATGTATGGTTTTTCTCCAGTGTGGATTCTTATGTGGTTTCCCAGATTACTCTTCCAAGCAAATGCTTTGTGACATAAATTGCACTTGTATGGTTTTTCACCAGTGTGGATTCTTATATGATTTTTCAAGGTAATGTTCTGTGCAAATGCTCTGTGACATAAACCGCACATGTATGGTTTTTCTCCAGTGTGGATTCTTGTGTGGTTTTTCAGGAGACTGCTCTGTGCAAACGCTTTGTGACATAAATTGCACATGTATGGCTTTTCACCAGTGTGGATTCTTGTGTGGTTCTCCAGATTACTCTTCCATGCAAATGCTTTGTGACATAAACTGCACATGTATCGTTTTTCACCAGTGTGGATTCTTGTGTGGCTTTCCAGAATACTGTTCTGTGCAAACGCTCTGTGACATAAATTGCACATGTATGGTTTTTCTCCAGTGTGGATTCTTCTGTGGCTTTCCAGAGAACTCTTCTGTGGCAATGCTTTATTACTTCTCTCCAGTGTGGATTTTTGATGACATATGTATGATTTTTCACCAGTGTGGGTTCTCATGTGCTGTTTTAGAAACCCTGTCCTTATAAATGCTTTCTTACATAATTTGCACTTGTGTGGTTTTTCTCCAGTGTGGGTTCTGGTATGTACAAAAAGTATAGTAAGTTGTGAAAACCCTTTGTTGCATAACTGACAAATGTATGGTTTTTCTCCAGTGTGGATTCTTGTGTGTTTTTTCAGGACACTGTTCTGTGCAAATGCTTTGTGACATAAATTGCACTTGTATGGTTTTTCTCCAGTGTGGATTCTTGTGTGGTTCTCCAGATTACTCTTCCATGCAAATGCTTTGTGACATAAATTGCACATGTATGGTTTTTCTCCAGTGTGGATTCTTGTGTGGTTCTCCAGATTACTCTTCCGTGCAAATGCTTTGTGACATAAATTGCACTTGTATGGTTTTTCTCCAGTGTGGATTCTTGTGTGGTTCTCCAGATTACTCTTCCGTGCAAATGCTTTGTGACATAAACTGCACATGTATGGTTTTTCTCCACTGTGGATTTTTGTGTGGCTTTCCAGATGACTGTTCTGTGCAAATGCTTTGTGACATAAAGTGCATACGTATGGTTTTTCTCCAGTGTGGGTTCTTACATGGCGCTTAAGATTACCAATCCCTGTAAATGCTTTGTGGCACAATTCACATTCGTATCGTTTTTCCTCACTGTGGATTCTTGCATTCATCTTTACTTCTTAAACACAGTCAAAGTCATCATATAACTAGTTTGTCTCCTGTACAGCAGTAATGACGAGTTCAAAATATCATAATTAAATCAATAGGACACATTGTTACAAACCATATTCAAAAGAAATTTTGCGAGTCCAACTTCAACTGTAGAATGAGATTTCATGAGGATGATACACTCATTTTCTACACAAAGCATTAGAAGAAAAGCAGCCTGATAGGCTTCCTCTACAGGCAACTATGCGTATGAAGCGTTAGACACTTCACTTTTTGCCTTGGCATTTGAGATGGATGGCCAATCCTGATCTACCACCAACAATGTTGCGTCAGTCTAGTCGCTGAATAGCTCAGGTTGCTAGGAAGAACCACCGGATCAGAAATCTTGCAATATGTTTCTCTCAATGAACTATTTCTAATACAAAGTTTGTTGTTTAAGGATATGTTTTTCGGCCTCTCCCGAAATAAGATGATTCCAGAAAAGGTGAATCACGTTTACTGGCAAGAAAAGCTAAGAAGAATTCCTAGCTATAGAAGCTCTGGCTGGAACATTGGGCCCGATGTCATGAAGTTGGCTGCATAAATTACAACATTCACAGATTTAATTAACACAGATATATTTGCCTTCATCAGTATCTGTTTTAAGCCATTCATGACTAGAAGCAACTATTATCATCACCAAATAAAATGTGTAATGCTGTGTCAACTCAAACAGTTTTGTGCTTAATTTGGTTTATTTTTATACAAGATATCAACCCCTACACTGTCCATGAGTATAAGTTTGGCAGCCGAGACTTTCGTGACAAATGGACCATTACCTGAACTATATACACTGTGGTCTTCCTGACTGCAAATTGTTTATGCCAACTATAGCTGCGCACCATGCTGCAAGACTGTCTTGGACCCTCTTAACATGACCATATCACACCTGCTCTTCATTCTCTGTACTGGCTTCCTGTATCTGAGTGCATCTGTTTCAAGCTGGCACTCCACATGTATAAAGCTGATGCAAATCATCTGCCATCCTACTTATCATCCATGGTTACACCCTGTACCTCTGTTACAGGTCAATCCTCTCTTCGATCAGCATCTTCTGGAAAGTATACATGTAGTTTCTGGTACATGTCTTGTCTTTGGCCAGCATTCATTCACAGTTGCTGGTCCCTCCATCTGGAACTCTCCACCTCCTCACATTAGCAACTCTCTTCCCGAGACTACCTTTCAATCTAAACTCTAGTTCTCTGGCATCAGTGTACTGAGTTGTCTCTTCTGATGTACATTTACCTCTTTGATACCAATTAAATGCAGGCAAACTTAACTAACTAGGAACACTTTACAAGTTTAGGGATAGCTGCACAGGCCACAGTCATTTTCAAGACAAGAATCTGTAACAATAAAACATTTGTGTGACATGGTAGGCCACTGGTTTGAATGTTCATCAACAGGTTCGCGCCTTCTTTGAGAAGGTAACTGATTTTGTGCAAGGAAGCCACTCAGTACTTCACGCACAGTTGCTCTGCACCATCTATTCAATGCTTAATCATAGCATAGTGGCGCTTAATAGATGCAGAAATAATACTTATGCTCACAGCAGTGGCGGCTCCAGGATTGCTTGCGTGGGGTGCAAGAGCATTTCCTGAGGGTCGCCACACTGGCATTCCACCATGCACGGTTCTGGTCTAAGAGCCGCCGGCATATAACCACGAGGGGCGTGGGGGCAATGTCAATCGAACATTTCTAATTAACCGTTTTCAATCTAAATTTATCTAACTATAAATCAAATATTTTAATCAACTCTTGTCAAAATTCCACCTTAAATCTAAGAAACGTATTTTATGATTGTGATAAATTTCAGCAATAACTTCAAACCAAATTCCGCTTCTCCTCTTATGAAGCACAATATTACACCATTGTTTATACAGCGCCCTCTTACGTGAACGCCATCGCGTCCAACGTCTCGAAACAAAGACTATGTATTGCAACATAGATTCCACGATAGTGACCACTGACGACTTAGCTGCAAAGATTTTAGGTGGCTGACAGCGCTCGTCTTTCCTTTTCCCACGCTTGTAGAAAGATGTCAGTGGTAAACGTGAGAGTCAGGAATAGGGCTTAGTGGCGTATTTCCCATTCTTACTGTATCTGTCCTAACCCTAAGACTAACCCTAACACTAACCCTAATCTTAACACTGACCCTAACACTAACCCTAACTATTGACATCCTTATACCGGACATCCTCGTAGTAGAGTCTATTTATATAGTATATGTGGTAGAGTGGGAATCGGAAAAACGCTGACATCGCTCTGATGATCTTATATGCGACCAGCTACGAAACCAAGATCTTCATATCTCGAAGCTGGACACCATTTCCAAGCGATCATTATGCACGAATTACTTATGCACTAACGGTTTATGATGGATTTCTTACCTCTCACGATGCTGCACGCATTAATGCAGCTTTAAGAAGGCTTGTAGATGAAAAATACGTGGGGAGAACAGAACTATATTGCAGAAGAGTTAATTGCTTGAGCAGATTTGAAGTTGTACTAGAAATCACAGTTTTGCAAGGACTGCAAAGGTCGCGGATATGCATAAAGCAAGAGCGGAAAAGATGGGTGATATGATCAGAAAAAGTAATGTTCTGGTCGAAAATAACACCTAAATTACGGACGGAGGAGTTAGTATTAAAGGTGTGGGTGGAGGCAGAGTCCAGGCTGAGGGAGATAGAGGTTATGACCTTGGCGACCCAAATAAGCGGAACGTGGTTCTTTCTGAGTTTGCCTATTGTATCCAATATGTATTTTATATAGGCCTACTATCTTTTATGCTGTTGTCTTTGGACCAATAAATAAAATGAAATGAAAAAATTAGTTGTAACTGATACAGTATAATATAGGCTAATTCACGTGCGTTTGCCAGATGCTAATAAAGGCTAATTCGAACCATTGCAGATTCATCCTAATTGAGCATGTCTCACTGCTCGTAAATAATCGTAATCTCGAGATTTCTACAGCTCTCAACGAAAGCCAAGTCGCATTTTCAGAGGCGCTCAGAAAAAACATAATCGATAGGCCACTTGGTTGGGTTCCAGGTCAACAAGATCCATGAGTCACGCAGACAGTCGGACGGCTACGGTGGATGGTGATTGAAACTGAAACGAAAACAGAGATAAGGGGAAGGGGAAGAACCAGGATATGATTTTTTGAAAGCTCAAATAAATAAACTGGTGCCCAGAGCCAGTGGCGTCGATCCTATGGGTGCCCCTGGGGCCCGGGCCCCGGCAATATTTTGAGCCTGGGGCCCGGCCATTGCTTGGGCCCCGGCAATATTTTAGCTGTAAAATCGGTACAAGGCAGCTCTGGACTGACAAAAGTTGTCATTCTTCACTTTAAGACTTTAGTAAACAATCCCAGTCCGTAATTTCCGATTGTACGTACCTCTCTAGGTATTGCTGTCTATGCCTACTTTTGCTTAGGTAGACAAACGGACAGACAGAAAGACAGATACATGAATATGTACTACAACAGTACATAATTATATGCAGGTCGACCAAGCGAAGTGAGTCACAAGCAGTTGGACATACAGACTTTAAGCCACACAGGTCGCCGGGGGCACAGAACTATAGCAATGTTTGACACAACCCTGAAAAATTAATGGAATGCAGGTCATACAACTTGCTCTCACATCAAGGCCATCGCCATCTGGATGTCATCTTCGACCAGTCAGGCAGTACAGATGCAAGCCGACCCGCTAAATTAGTCTCTTCAGTTACAAAACCATATACATGTACCTTATGTACATATGGTTTTGTAATTATGGGGTGGATACATATATACCCATATTCGTATAGTCGCCCTTTATAATTATAATCCCCACACAGTCTCTGCATCGCAAGCCGAAGAAAGCGCCCTCTGTTAAGTATATGGATATAAGATTTCGTTAATTTTGAACAAGTCAATATTGATGGTGAAATTGCGCTTGTGGAGGTAGGCTCATCAGCTTTTCATCACTGTTTGGTGTAGATGCAATGAGGTGAAATTGAAAGCCAGTTACTTAGTTTCCCAAGGTTCAACTCCAGGTATAGAAAATTTTCCTAGTTGACTCAACTATCCGTCCCATCTGTAGAGGTACAAGAAAAGAATCACGTAAGCGGATTATATAATGTGTTGACATCCGGTTATAAATGAGTAATAAATAAATTTAGAGCGTTTTTGAGAGGTTATGCGAGGCGCTTTACAAATGCTGTATTACAACAGTCAGAGAAGCAACGAAAAGGAGTAGTCAATAGCTTACGTGTTTGGAATTCGTGTTGAAACTGCCAGCTCAATGGGCTTTTGAAACCGTGCTCCCACCTAGCGAATGCAAATGAACCATTTTCAATAGGCGTGCGTCTTTTCACAATCAATGTAGAAGACGCTGTTTAATTTCTACTTATTTTCGAAGATATTTCTTTTTGCTAAACCATGTTTTTATTAGTAAAATATTAGGGCATAACATCAGTTAAAGTAATTTTATAAGATGCGAAAGTGGTAAAGAACAAACTTGTTCATTCCATGTCAGATACACGCCGACACCTCTATTTTTAAGTAAGTTAGCTGACCTCCCCACGCATATTTTGTGTAAACGCATGACTTTAATGGTAAAGTAAGGTAAAGGTCGACGTCAACGACCCTGGCAGCCATAAGATGTTAAACACTGGAAGCTACTGCAATAAGGCTACCATGTCCAACATTAGGACGTAGAGGACACGTTCATTCCAGCTCCGTTGATCCTTGAGCCGGCAATGGATGAATCCCAAGGTCCTAGACACGGGCCCATTTACTTTCCAGCATAAATCGTTACCAAATTTGACTGCCTGGTGACAAAGTTGTAATCGTAATCGTAATTCTGAGATTTCTACAGCGCCCAACGAAAGCCGCGCCGCGAGTACCAGCTTATTCACAGGCGCTCAGTCAAAACAAAATCGATAGGTAAAAGGGTTCAGTTCCAAGTCAAGATCCAAAAGTCAGATGGAGACACAGGGTGGCAGCTACGGGTGGTGGTGTTTGGGGTTGAAGAGGGGAGAGAGATGAGGAAGAACGGGTGTCAGGGTACAATCTGTGAAAGAGGAATGTTTTGAGCTTTCAATGAAAGGCCGAAGCAGAAATTGCAAGCGGTGGAGCATCGATGAGTTTGTATGATGGGTCAGAAAACTGTGGCAGTTCTGGGGGGAGTTTATTCCAGAGTGGTGTGGCACGTGTGTGCAAACATTCTTCCCTCCACATCAGTTTTTTTCTATATTTCTCACCGAAGATTCATTTCCTCCAACATTTTGTTCCTGCCCTTAAGTCTTCCCCACTTAATAATAGTAGTAGTAGTAGTAGTAATAATAATAATAATAATAATAATAATAATAATAATAATAATAATAATAATAATAATAATAATAATAATAACAAGAACAATAACAAACAATAATAATAATTAAATTTATATAGCGCCGTAGCACAGCCGAGGCCGAAGAAAAGGGCGCTGTTCAGGCTTTTCCCATTTAATAAGGGATCGGTGACCAGCCAGATCCGAGAAAGGGCGGCAAAACTATTTTAAGTAGGCAGGTGTATTACGTATGGATCTGGCAACGCCACACTCACAGCGAAACCTTTAAAAGCAGGTGCTCAGCGGGATGGGCAGGAAATAACATACATGACTAATTATATGCAAACAAAGAAATCAAGCGTCCGAAATGTAATCGTAATCGTAATCTCGAGATTTCTACAGCGCTCAACAAAAGCTAAGTCGCGGGAACCAGCTTATTCACAGGCGCTCAGTCAAAACAAAATCGATAGGCAAAAGGGTCAAGATCCAGGAGTCAGGCACTCAGACAGTCGGACGGCTACGGTGGATGCTGTTTGAAATTGAATGTAGTAATAACGTCAACAATCCTTCTCGTATCTGCAGGCAGCACACTTTCCAGCTGCCTAATCCGCCATAAACACAGACAGGCCGACAGACAAGCACAGGGACAGCCAAACGTACAGTCCGAAGGAATGTGATGGAGTGGTCAACACGTGCATAGGATTCGTGTAACCAGCGCGCGATTTGATCTAATGGTCTTTTTCAAAACCGTGCTGTCACCTAGCGAATATAACTGACATTAATGAACCTGTGCTGCCATCTTGCTAATGCAATTAAAACATTTTTGAAAAGAATTATGGTTTTACTTTTGTCTATGCTCAAAGAATAGTCTTTAGGTCCAACCCAAGGAATCTATATGGGTCCAATCCAGTCTTTATTAGCGAAAAATTTGGGATCTAGAATTAAAAAAGTAATTTTATTAGAGGAGGTAGAAAGGAAAAATGTGTTCACTAAATGTGGCCTATGGTTCGACACCTCTATTTGGGAAGCAGTTATGCTGGTCTTTCTGATGCAATTTTTTTCTTGCGGTGCTACTTCACAGATTTACATTGACACCAATGTTCCCAGAGGCGTCAATCATATGGGTGCCCCCGGAACCCGTGCTCAGGCAATATTTTGAGTTTGAGACCTCGGCCATTGGTTGGCCAGCAATATTTTACCTGTAAAATCAGTAAAAGGCAGCTATGCACTGATAAAGTTCTCATTCTTCCTGTATTAGGCCTATTCTTGACCCCATACTAAGGGCCTTGCCTCTGGAACCCGACAGGGGCTTTGCGCCCAGACCCCCACTTTAGGCCCGGGCCCCTCCAATGTTTACTACGGATCGACGCCTCTGCCCAGAGCTTAGTCTTAAAGTAGCGCTTTAGGAATTTTCCAGATTGCGTTTACGTACGATTACCGTATCTTCTGGTTGAATATAGGAACCTGCAGGTTTGACTCAAAGATTTCAATAAGGGACCCTTATTAAAATCTTTAGTTTGACTGTGATTGCAGGAAACTAGTTAAAGAAACTGTGATATATCATTACTATTATTTGCTGATCGTAAAATTTCTTTTGAGAGTCGGGTCCCAGATAAACGCCGGCGTCTATTAAACAGCCGCGTTCATTTGGGCATTTGGTGGACCCGCGGAGTGCTGCTGGTTGGAAATGGTGGCCAGCTACGGAGTAAACAATTTTTGTGCAAATAAACGCCAATCTGCAATTGCCGACTGCAGTTTACACGACTTGTACAAATGAACGCCAAGGGCGTTTATAAGAAGTTTAATTTTTCCATGTGCAACTGTTATCTGGAAACAATTCCTTCAAGTGTCTATGTGAAAGATAGATACTTGACGCTTTGCAACGTAAACCGAAGAAATTTCTCAGAATCACGTGAAGCTTTACCGCTGAGACAGTAGCTTATTCAGTGGAGTGCTTATCAAAATCATTCTATTAGAGTATGTTGTTGGGACATTTTCAGGTCCAAGCAGTTAAGATCCTAATGGTTAAGCAAAGAAAGCCACAGTAATGAAAAGGTGGAAACGGCTTATGGTGTTGTCAATATATAGAGGCTGCATGGTGAAGGGAATCAAGGTAAGGCAGTCTGCAGAATTCTGTTTAGTTTTGAAGTAATTGCTTTGGAAGTTAGGACAAGACTAGGATAGAGTCCACAGTAACAAGTGAAGGAGGAGTGAACTGATGTAGGTGTTTGAGAGTTAAGTAAGCAAGTAATGCATAAATTTGTTTACACGTCATGTGTCCAGCGATTGAGAAAGGAATTGTAGGCATGAGATATTTTGGACTGAATAGCCCGGCCAAAAGACTTGGGAAAATAACTAATGCTGGGCAGTTAAAATGATGTATTGAAAAATGAAGAAGACAAAAAGGCCTGAGTCTGAGATTGTTACAGGAAATTGCCATTTCTCATTTGAATTTCTTGCCTCCAATTAAGCATTTTGCTGATGGCTAGAATACTAATGTGACAGGACAGGCTAAATTTATTAGAAACCTGCTAAGAATTCGAAAGTTCTTATGCTGCAGTCTGTCGTGGTTGCTTATTCATTCATTGTTTGCTGCAAAGGCTGCATCAGAACATTTCATTCTTAGAAATGTTATTGTTTGACTAAATTCAGTCTTTGAATGAATTGCTATTGTGGTTACTTCATTTGAATAGGAATTACAGAAATTTGGTTGAGTTAAAACAATATCTGGTGTAATTTTAGCAGATTAGTTTCTAAGATTCTTGTTAAAGAAAGCAGTTTATAACATGCCGGCTGAAAATTTTATCCTGTTACTTGGGATAATTATTTTGAAGTGTGAGTTGCATATGTTGGGTAAGTAGAACAACTACTGAACACAAGCTTAAAGCTTTAATTGTTTTCTACATGTTGGAATGTTGTACCAGCTTGAGTAACATTTTGGCATAAGAGTAAAGTATCCATATCTTACAAGCAAGACGTAGGAGAGGTGCTCATTTCCTTTTCTTAGGTCCTTGAGCTGGCAGTGAATTCCAAGGTTCTGGGCATGGGGACAGTGCATCACAGGATTTGCCGTTTATTTTCCAGCTTACAGTACTAAATTATATTGTTTGGTGATAGAGGTACAGTATGCACTAACAGCAGTTATACCAGACCATGGTAACACCACTATTTATTCATCTATTTATTATTTGAAGCACTTATTATGCATGCAAATTCAGTAAATCTGATACTGAGACATGGATGCATGTTCGCTAGGAGCCAAAATGTCATCCTAGCCTAACGTCTTTGAGCACTGATAAAATTAATAGCTTACAAAACAGAAGTAAATTATAACTTGACATCATTGTCTATTAAATTATATGTTGGCAATCAAGCCTTGTGTATCTGCATAACATTACATTTATCATCAGGATACAAACCTGCAGATTTTATAAGGTAGTTTAGACTGGATAGAATGTTGAACAAATTTTGAACTTATAAATGAAGTTTTCTTTGATTAGGTCTTGATTGTACCTTGATTATAGCCTCACAGGCTTACAAACAGGTGACTACCAAAGTGATATTCTGTGCAGATGGCCACCCAAATCCAGCCAAATTTATTTTTTCAACACAACCACGTTGAATAACGATAATTTCATCATCATCACCATCATCGTCTCTTTTATTGAACCCAAGTCAAAAACGACACATTTTACATGTGCTGTATTATTGCATGTGGTACAAAGGCACAGCGAGAAGGAATTAAAGTTCTTGCTGAATTAGAATCTCCTATTAGCAAATACTTAGCATTGAGATGGCTACTGATGTAACAGTGTAATGAATATATAATTTATATGAGCAGAAAGTCTGGCAAAATATAAAACATTCAAATTCAGCTAAACTACAAATTTCTTATTAACAAAGAAGGAAAAAAATGTGACTTAAGTAATCATTAACTGTTAAAAGAGAAGAATGGCATCATTGAACTTCTGCTCTTGCCTGTGGGCAGAACATTGAAGAAGTTAACAATTGCAGGGAACATTTTAAAACAGTTGCATCTGCTTTTTAAATAGTTCCAAGTTAGGCATTGAACAAATGCTCATAGGGCATAATTATAAGAAACTAATTAAAACTTGTTGTAATCATTATCAATGGGTAAAGTTGTGTATTTCATAATGCATAGATTCTTATATTGGAAATATTGACAATTATGTGGACTTGACTTTAGTGTTACGAGAGTCATTTAATTGATTGGAAGTATAATTTGCAAGTGAAATGAGGCAGCCTCAAGTTAGTGACAGTTGCCTGAAAGGCAGTGAATGGGTGGTGGAAAGACTGCTCTAGCAGGCTGCTTATTTATTGGTTCTGCAGGGGTATTTGAAAAGACTTCATTATCATCGTTTTCATTGTTATTGTCGTGTTTTGCCTCAAAGGCAGAATCGTGGCTTCTCTGGAGAATACCCTCACAAGGCTTTTGGCTATGTTTTCTTTCTCATGAGGTCATCATTGCTGATAAGTGAAACATTGTTTTGGAATGGAATAAAATGAAACACTGCTTTCACTGCTACTAAGCAAACTGATTGGCTTCTATGATGTTAGTTTCATTCAATGCAAAACCGAAACAACGTTGAAACCATATTTAATTGAAGACCATCACACACTTATAATTAAGATCTCATCGTTGCTTTAATTGACACTGCAGCAGCTCCAGTACTGGACAATTTTCTTCTTTTTGCTGATGGACCACAAGGAAAGCTCTTCCAGATGGGCCTGAATGGAACAATGGTTATGGAAATTCCAATTCAGAAACGGCAAAATCCAGTTGCAGTTGACTATGATCCAGTAGAGCGTATGGTCTACTGGTCAGATGTAGAAACTCGGACAATTCGACGAACAAAACTGGAAGACGGCAACTCGGAAGAACCATTTATTTCCCTCCTGCCTGGTGAGTCTATTGTTCTGCCTTTCAATTATTGTTTTGGAATTATGGAAGCCAATACACCCTAGAATGATGGCTGCAATGGTGGCACTGGTAGTTGAATGTGATGATGGCAAATGATAATAAACTTTATTTTTATCACAGTAACTGTGATGATTATGATGACAGTGATTTGCAATAAATACTAAAATTGCTTAAAGATTCTTTTTAGGCTTAGATAGTATTAGCACCACAACAGAGCTTATAATATTTTGTTCAGAAAATATGTAATGATTAATTGAAAGTTTGTATTTAAAATGATTATGAGAAACATTTGTTTTTGAAGAATTGCCAATGTAATCTCAGATTAATTGCTGTATACATTCTTAGGTTCTTCACCGGAAGGAATTGCAGTTGATTCTGTGGCAAGGCTTCTGTTTTATACAGACAATGGCCAAAATACTGTCAACCTTGTGAGGGTTGATAATGGAGACCACAAAGTGATTGTAGCCTATGCTCGACATCCACGAGCTATTCAGGTGGATCCCATAAACAGGTACATGTGCTAACTGATAATTATTTAATTTTTCTCTGTTTATGATTATTATCAGCTGTGCCGTAATCATGAAGCACACAGTTATTTTACAGTGATGTCCAAATTAAAGCTGAACAAACAACAGCTGAATTCTACCAAGTCATTTCTTAAAACAAGACAGCAGGGTGAAGAGTACCAGGGCAATAATAATAATACTCCTGTTTGCAGGAGGGAGGGCAACTTTGTTCTCACTGTTTTGACCATCCCTACGTTGGAATGTATTTGATTCATTCTGCCCTTGCTCTCAGGTCCAGCCCACCATAGGTCTGACCTTACCAGATCGGCAGCTTTGCACAGGAAAGCAAAGATCTAGTTAAGTTGTAATTATTGTTATTGTTATTTAGAAACTTTGATTGCACTGGATGGTGTTATTGTTTCACGACTTTTCATAGGTGTCAATGTTTTTGCCAAAATTAATGAACTGGCTAAGGAATTACTGGAATATTATTTTGTTTTGCAATAAGGTATTGTAAAGATGATTACTGATGATCCTTTTAGAGATGTGCTTATGCAACTATCCTCACTTTAGCAGAACCATTGTGCAAAAATAGCTATTGTTTGAACAAATGCATTGTCCTTAGTTTTGCATTTATAAGTTTTGACGGCTGTATGTCTGTGGTTCGTAACCTTTCTTTGAAATAAATCTTTATTGTTGTTTTTTATAGAAACATCTACTGGACAGACTGGGGTTTGGGAACCATTGAGAGAGCAACATACAACGGTAAACACAGGACGGTTCTAGTCGAGGGACAGGATAAGTGGATCAATGGACTGGCTCTGGATTTGCTCAGTAAGACTGTCGTCAACTCGGTTGATGCCTTGTGCATTAAACACCGGCGCATTAGGAGTTACTAATTATTATCACCTTGCTACATGCTCTGCAACAATGTGCATCAGAAAAAGGAAGGTTTTTGGCACAGTCGGCTACAGAACTTTATTTAAACTACTTCACTGCTTTTAGGGTTGGGTTGCATTAAAGCATTCTTATTGTTTTATAGCTATTGTGAAACATTGTGCAGGATTACCATCATGAGTCTCAACGTCGTGTGAAAAAATCCATTTTTCTCATTAGTTGAAATTTTTTGAACAAGCCTTTCAATTTGAAACAAAGACAAACATGATTCTTGTACACAGGTATGATATAAGTATCTGTGGTTTTGCAATTGGTATCTATGTGTTCTTTGCCGGGATTTCCTCAGGTCGTATGATGTACTGGACAGATGCATATAGTGGAGTGATAGAAAAAGCCAACATGGATGGAAGTGGAAAAGTGGTTTTACTGGGTGAGAGCACGTCCAGCAATGATAGTGACACTACCAGACCGCACTACTATGGAATTACACTTGATGGCATTTATATCTATTACACTGACTGGTCACGTGGGTAAGAATATACTTTAACTGTCAGCAAAAACGAATGAAAAAGTGTGTATAAATTAAGGAACCTAATGAATTGATAACATGTTCCATGAAATAGGTATATATAAACTTTGGATTCCAACACCGACATTGCAGTTAGTTTTCATTGACATGAGTCCTGACTTGGACATGCTGATTTTTCACTTAGAGCAATTTCCAATTTTTAATTCATAATTTATATTAAATTTAGATTTATTATTTAATTTAAAAATTCTTGTAGATTTTGATTTGCAATGTACACTATTTTGTGGAAGTTGTACCAGTTTATAGTTAAAAGATTTAAACCGTTTAGATTTGGTTTCTGGTTAAATTTCAAATTGAACTCATACTTTCAAATTAAATGGGAAAAAGGCAAGAAATTGTAAAATGTTTCAGAGTTTTTAGGGTGAATATTGACGGCTCCAACAGACAAAGACTAATGCCAGCTGATAATACTGCATTTTCAATCCTCAATGGAATCAAAGCCTATAAGTCAATCATACACCAGAACACACAAGGTAGGCTTACAGGAAGAACAGAATATTAGAACTTTGTTAAATATTGCATCTGCTGTTATTGTTACGATACTAATGAGGATGATAGCAATGCTTAAAATAATTTCATCAACTCAACATCATTGTCATTATTGTCATCATCAGTCTTGCTGAAATTAGTTACCAATAAACAAGACAGAAGCACAGTAGCAAGCATTTCTGTCTGACCTCTTCTGACCCTTCTCATTGTATTTAATTTGATTGATCTGGTAGGTCCTTTGTCGCCATGTAGACAGAAGAATGGTGGATGTAGTAACCTGTGCATTCCACTTCTGACTGGCTATACCTGCGAATGTCCTGATTTTCAACATCTTGCTGAGGACAATGTGACCTGTATCACTGGTAAATAGAATACATTTAGAGGCATTTTTATCGTATGATTTTCAACATCTTGCTGAGGACAATGTGACCTGTATCACTGGTAAATAGAATACATTTAGAGGCATTTTCTTTATCGTATGTTTAAAGAGGCAATTCATTGCAACTGGCATTGTATTGCCTGCATACCTTAAGCTACACAATTGATCCTCTGCTTCTCTGTGTGTTTCATTGTCAGTTCGAGAGTTTCATGACAGATATCATATGGTGTCATAGGCTTGTGCCTCTATGTAAATTCTCAGTTAATTAATTAGAGTTATCCTACTTTGGTAAACTCTTCAGTGATATAATGAGGGAGCATCTGTCTTTCAAATTACTTTTGGGTTCCTAAAGACTGAAGTCGTTTTAGAGTCTAAAATTTTTACATCTTGTCCTTAAAAACAATCAGTTTGGTAAAACAGCTCTAAAATCTTAAACTACTATAAACCATTTTTGTATTCTATGACTCACAAAGGCAAGAAAAACTGATTTGTATGGAATCTCTTGTTGCTTCTCTCTTTCATTCTTAATAATGTTTCCTCACATATTTATAATTTGTAGAAAATCCCTTTACGCTGAACCAAATCTGATGTTGCAAAATCAGTGCTGCTGGAGAAAATATTTACACACTGCAGCCTGTATAGTTGACATTAGAAGTTAACTGCCTTGAGAATGGCTACTGGTCTTGTGAATTTAAATTTGGACCTGTCACTGGTACTGAGTTTGTAGTTTTCAACCGCGTTTACCCAAATGGTAATACATGTATGTTTGCTTTTCCCCAGTGCTTCCAAATTAAGAATCCCAGTGCATACTATGGAATGTGCAGCTGTCGATTATAATTTGGTAAATTTTCTTATCAGGAGTTGATGCTGTGGGACCTGACATAATATGGGTGGAGAATGATAATTCGTCTACCAGTTACATCCGTGGGATTCGTGGAGAGCCTAAAGACTTCCTTCGAACGAGGGATGTCTTCACCTGGAGCCTAAAGAGCCCTGCCTGGCAGTGGACTGCAATTGATGTTGACCATGCTGAGAAGAAGCTCTTTCTTGTCGATAAGCTAGATCGGTATGTTTAATAAAAAGCCTTCTTGCTATGGAAAGTGAAATAGAATGGGAAGAAAATATGCAACACAGTTTAAATAATATTTAAGCAAGAGTTATGAAATATAATGCAATAGCATATTATGCCTTGATCTTACTAGACAACAGCAGTATCCAAGTAGTACTGATGCAACCAGAAAATGTGGGTACTGTAATTCTCCTGAGGAAAGTTGCTCACCATATGTTTGCTTAAATGTAAAACATGCATGATTTATTTGTTGCACATACCTACTAGTTCATGGTTTTCATTTGTACCAGGTACCTGGTTCAGCTTTCGGTTAAAGGATCGCTTGATATGAAGGTCATCCTGTCGGGCATATCATCGGGAGTCAATGGAATTGCGGTTGACTGGATTGCAAACAACATCTACTGGACCGATGGTCTGTACAAGTGGATTGCAGTGGCAAAAGCCGAGGAGCATGCGAAAGGCCATAAGACACTGCTGTCCTCTGGTCTTGAGTTGCCATACGCCATTGTTGTTTGGCCACAGAGAGGGTATGTACTGCTGGTATATTAGCTGTGAAAAGCAAACAAGTAAAGTGATGTGGGGTGGGAAAATTTGGATGAGTAGAGTTAAGATGCTGGCTGAAGCAATTGTGGCAAAGATTTATCATTTATTTACATTTAGGATGAGTTTGGCATTGCCTAAACGACTTTCGGGCATGTGCTGCATTGCACCTTCTAATGAAGCAACACCAAGAGCAAACACCATATGTATAATTGCCGTACTTATGTTAACATTAATTAAATTAAATACTTGTTTATGTACATGTATGCATATAGATGTATGCGTTTATGTGTGCAGTTGTGTTTTGTTTGTGACTGTTATTTCTTGAATGGTTACATCATGAATTGTCTGTTGTGATATACCTCTTCGAAATCAATGAGAAATGTAAACTTGAACTCTTTACCTATGTAAAGTAGCAGATATATTTATTAGTTTTTGGTGCTGTATACATGTTATTTTCATTGTTTAGCCAGTGAAAAAGGAAGTTTAACTATTTGACTTTGTGACTGGATGGCCGATGGGCTGAGTGATTTCCTTGCAACATAATGTGTGGGGTTCGAGTTTCCCCTGAGATGGTTCGCAAAGTAGGAGCCTTGAGCAAGTCCATCATACACCACTAACACCACTACTTATCAGCACCACTGAGTGAAGCTTGTCACGAGATAGTGGTGCTTAATAAACATGGGAAAAATTAATAAGAATTAATTATATTTGTTCGTTGGATATCTGATGAGGTTTTGTTGAAATCTTTGTTAGTCTGTTGTTCTGGAGTGACTGGGGAACGGAGAGCAAGATTCTATCGGCAACAATGCTGGGAGAGAAAGTTAATATTCTAGTGAATTCAGAACTTTTGGATCCTAAAGGATTGGTTTTGGATTATGAAAATGCAAGGTAACAATACAGATAATCTTTTAGACAATCTGTCAAAGTTTAAAATTAGTATTCATTGTTTGTGCTACAAATAGTCCATGATAATTTGAAGAAGGCCGCCCAGCCAAGTAACCAAACAGAAGCATTGCATAGTTCTGTTTTAATATTGCTGTAATAATAATTACTATTAATAACAATAAATCATAATAGCAATATTGTCATTTGTTTTACTGCCTTCTAAAGGTTTATTATAATTCACTTTCTTCTAACCTTGTCCCTGACAGCCACAATTGTTGGGCCTATGTTGAGACATTTGCCATCAGTGGCACACTGTGAACCAGCTATAGGCCAATAAAAGTGGCTGTTTGGGGTACTTCAGTGCTGTCTGATTTGAAACCGAAGCTACCAAATGCTGGCAGTATTGTTTAATTTGATTTTAAACTAAACTAGGAACAGTTGAACTCAATTTTGGCATTAAAAAGCATGTGCATTGGTGCTGTTTTGCAGATTGTTTTGGTGTAATCATAACTCCATAGAGTCTATCTCCGTAAATGGTACAGATCGAATTTTGCATGCCGCATCTGCTTGGACCAATATCGTGGGCGTTGCACTTCACATGGTTAGTGTGATCATTCAAAGAATTCATTTATTCCACTTGTCAAGCTTCTGTCAGTTCAAAGAAGCCATGACTCTGCTTGTAGCAACAGTTTTTATTTTAGTTAATCAGATTATTGCTCAATGTATGTGTCTTTAAACACAATCTGTTGTGATTTAACTTTTAGAGCAACTGCCAAAGTTTTTCAATTTAATACTTCACAATTATAGTGAAACATTTCTATAGGATCTGCTGGAGGTGATATAATGGATTAATACAATAATTAATTACCAATAATATTCAGCAGAGCACTGCTTCACTGCAGTCTGTTTAAGTATAACTACTTTGTATGTGGCTACTAGAGGTGGATGAGGGTTAAGTGAAGTATAGTTGTGACTGTATTATGTTCCTTGCTTTTACTCAGAATTACATAATAGCAACTGAGAAGGGACAGAATGGATTGGAGCCTCAGCTGTGGATATATGACCGATCGCTGAACGAGAACAGTGGCTTTAAGTTGGCACTTTCGAGACACCCAAGCGCTATTGTCATGTATGACTCACGAAGACAAGAGAAACTTTCATGTAGGGAGTGCTACGTTCCATCATACTTTAAATTTAAATGTTTTTATGTCTTTATACTGAACCAATTCAGATGTTGCAAATCTGTTACAAAAATGTTCATGTGACATGTTATCACATAATTTAATTTCCCTTGTGCAAATCCATCCTGAGTTACTGTACTCTTTATATTTTCTTGAAATTAATAGATTTCTGAGGTAAGCAGAGTTAAACTCAATACAGTTTTTTATTTTGAGTTTGCCTACACGATGTGGTTTTTTCATGTTTAGCTCCATGTGGCCAGTTGTCATGTGAGCATTTGTGCATCACAACGCATGCAACAACTGCTCAGTGTGTCTGCTTTGATGGCTTTAACATTGCTGCCGATCAGAAACACTGCATTGGTAAGTTCGACAGCTCTAGGTTGTAAGATACATGTACAAGAAAAACAGTGTGGTATTCCTTACTTCTTCTTATAAAAGAAAGAAAATGTCTTGTTAGGTCTAGAACTCATCAAGATTCAGCATAGTAAAAGTGCTGCAGAATTCAATGGTGTTTAATGATTTGTTATTTGTTTAAGGGTTTGTCATTGTGTTAAAACAGGAATTTTCATTATAGAGCATTCTATTTCCGTTGTTTCTTCAGAGAATCGGTTGTTGCTTCGTGGTCCATCATACGTCTATTCAGTGGGTGACCAGATATGCACTGTGCCTGTCCATCAGTCACAGACCTTCATTGCCAATCCGGACAGCCTGTGCTTCTTTTCAAATCCCATCAGTCCATACGAGTTTCGTGCACTGGACTTCAACTATCGCAGAGGAGAACTTTTTTTCAGTGAAACCAGTTTCCGAGTTCACAGCATTCGTCGGGCCCATATCGTAGAGAAGCAGAACAACTCGGCGATTATTCATGGCATTGGACTTGTCAAAGGTGACCTACTAGACTGCATATTGATCTACAAAAAAGTGAATTCTTATATTTTTCTAATTCTTATATTATTTTTGTTTCTTATGTTTTCTGAGTTGGTCATCGTAATCTACCGTATTTTGTTTTTTATTGCAAGTTGCAGCTGTATGGTCATCTTGATCCCAGTGGTGGATTTGTATCCTGCTTATTAAAATATTTGAATTACTTTCATGATTTAGGTCTGCCAATGCATACTGCCAATGCAGTTCATGTAAACTAGTGATGATGATGATTATAATGGTGGTGGTGGTGATGCTGATGGTGACAGTGATGATGATTATGACGACGACGGTGGTGATGATGATTATGATGACGACGACAATGATGACACTGATGATGATAGTGACAGTGATGATGGTGCTGTTTAGGAATTGCACTAGATTGGATGTCAGAGAATCTGTACTGGACGGATGCATCGATGAATCAGATCTGGATGTCAAGAGCTGACGGACGATACCAGAAGATCATTGCAAGGAATCTGAGTGGCCCTCACGGCATTGTGATTGACATGGCTCGGAAGTGAGAACCATTATGCCTATAGCTGTAATAGCTGATAATTTAATAGCTCATTCAAGTGAGTCAGGGATGCCCTGGAGTAGTTTGTTGCACCCATGATTAGTTTGTTCTATTTAAATTGACAAATACAATGCAGTCAGTCAGTTATTTGCCAGAGAAAACTCTTTAGGTAATTTACCATACATCTACGTGCTGTTGCAAGAAAGCTTTTGGTAACATTGGAGAAAATGATGGGATTTTGTAGTGTTTTTATTGCATGCTGTTTCAAGCCAAATCCCAGGCAAATGGTATATGAGCCATTTAATTTAATTTACAAGTATAACTTTGCTCCACAATCCAGTCTCTTCCAGGGTGGTCTGAAGAGATGGAGGTGCAGCCTAAAAGACAAATTGGCCAAAATTTTTCAATTCAGGTGCTAGAAATTAGGCTCCTATTGCTACTGTTGTTGCAAAACTGCTTTTCAGGAAGTAATTACGATGTCATGATCTCTTAATTTTTTTTTTTAGGAAACTCTACTGGACAGAAAATGGAAACAATGGAATGGCACGAATTGCCCAGGCCAATCTCAATGGATCAGATGTTTCCACTTTGTATGGAAATGTGGAAAGACCAGCAGGCCTAGGGATTGAATATAACCCCAGGGAGGACAGGTCTGTAGCTGTCAGATGTAGTTTAATATTGCAGGGTAAGACAGGCATTAGTTAGGTATGATGCTAGCCCTTGAATGAATGGTTCTGGATTGTTTAGATATTTTCACTGCAATTCAACAAATGGGTAACTTTTCCTTTTGGATGGGTTACATTGGAGGAGTTGTAGAGCTTAGCAATGACTTGTAAGTTTAACGTAAGCTATCAGGGTTTAAATCCTTGATGCAAGGACCCTGGAGGTAGTCTTGTATACTTGATGTGGAAAGGCTTGAGGAACTCACCACCACTGTAACTATATGTAGTATGTTAGTAGTGCTTTTGCTTTTGAGGTGTTCTGAATGGGCGCTGTATAAATATACATATATAAATATACAGGTGCATATGTATACCAACAATATGATTAATATTAACCCAAGATGTGATAGATAGATCTTGACCTGGAACTGAACCTGACCTTACCCACCTATCAATTTTGTCTTGACTGAGTGCCTATGAATATTCTGGTTCCCTTGACTTGACTTTCTTTGGGCACTGCAGAAATCTTGATATTACAATTACGATGAGAAACAGTGTGTCGTGTTGCTGCAAGGGCCTCCAACTAGCCCTGAAATTAGATTTGGTCTGCAGGTAAAAAGCCTTATATGGAGCAGTTTTGTGCAGCTAAATTCATTCTTTATGACTGTAGGCTGTACTGGACTGATGTACAACGAAATACAGTTGAGTCTCTGGGCCTTTCGTCAATGCTTCATCGCTTCGAAAAGATTCCAAGCGTTCGTGGAAAAGTGATTGCAGATGTTGCATCTTACCAGGTCCTCTTTCATTTTCTGATCACTTATACAGGCTCAGCGTTGCAAAAGTTCTTGTCACATCTACTGCAAGTAACATTATTTTATGGGCAAAAGAAATTAGGGAGTTAGTATGAATATTTTTCAGACATGAAGTGCAGATCTAATCATGATACTGATGAAGAGAACTTTACTTGCACATCAGCTCCCTGCCATCAGATGTGATGGGACCCATATGGCCTATATTAGTATTTGTGGATTTATTAAGCACCATTACCTCTATGACTAAGCATCAGTTGATGGTGCTAAGCAATAGTGAGAGAAGAACTTGCTCAAGGTCCCTACACAGTAACCGTTTCAGAGGAGGCTCGAACTCATACTCTCTGTGATACAAGCCGAGTGCTCTAACCAACCAGCTGACGTGTCCCACAATCAGCTATCGTGTCCCAAAATCGACTTCCATGTCACACAATTTACATTAGCCTAATGTTTATCTGTTGCAAGCTTTGTGTTGTAATAAATTAGTGCATTATTTCATCTCACAACAGATGAAAGGAGACTCTGAAAGCATCAAGAGATTACTGTAAGTAGGTGAGGTCACTGAAAGATTAGAATCACAGGGTTAATGCGGACTGTGTGCTTAAAATCTGACTGTTGGTCTCGGCATGAGGATTTTGTTAAATTGTTTCTAGGACTTCCTAATATACACGAGCTCAGAGCCTAACAATGTAAGTGTTCTGCACATATTTGAGAAAGTGGACCAGAGAGAGGTGACCTATGGAATCCGCCATCCATCACATTCTCAATCGTTTGATGTCATCATATTTGCTGAAGCAAAACAACCACTCTACAACGGTAAGCCTATGTACAGGTAGCTCTAACATTCTGTTAACTGGTCCCTTTTGCAAATGAGGCTTGGCCTGGAGATCTTTGAACAGAAACTCACTACCAACATCCCTGCATCCAGTGACCAAGAGTAGAATGTTCAAGCTTTCCCTTTTGCAGTTGCTTGCTTGTTTGCATTTGCCTTCTTGAGTTGTGATGTTCTGTGCCGTTGATCACTTTAGGCATAAGTGACACATTAGAAATTTTAGGTGGTATCAATTTGTAAGCTAGCAGATATCACGGAAAGTGCTATATAATGGTTTCTTACATTACTTAATATTTCTAATTAATTGCTAGAGACGGCTTCCATGCTCAAGTTTATGATAACAATATTACACAAGAAATAAAAACAAACTTTTATAAAAAATGTTACCAGTAGGCATTGGAGAATTGAAAGGTATTGAAAGAGCATTTGTGACCGTGATAACCCTCACAAAGTTGGAAAAGCAAATTTGTGTGAAATATGCTCAGAAGGCAGTCAGGGATAAAATTGGTCAAAATGAGTTCCTTGCATATTATATTCCTTGTTGCGTTAGCTATCAAATTATAAGTCCTTATGTAGAGTTTTGCGGCCTAAGTACTTTATTTCCATTTTTATGCCCTGCGACTAAAACTCAAATAAGCTATTTGTGTTAGAAACAAATGGTTTTCACACAGCTGTTCTTCAATTCCAGCTTAATCCAGTGCATCATCGAACTCAGTTTTAATTTATTCTGAGTTTTCGAGGGTTTTCTCGTGCATGGTCACATTTAGAAAATAAATGTTTTATTACCGGTAATCATATTTTCTTTATCAAAATATTAAAACTTGCTCACTGCCATGATTGTAGTTTTTATTTTCTATGACTTGCTTATTTTGTTGTTAGGGCCAATTTGTGGTTTTGGTGACAATGAAGGCTGTGAACAGTTGCTGATACAGACAAATGATGGACAGTGCCTCTGTTCATGTTCAGATGGATTTATTTTGCACTTGGATAAGAAGACTTGCATTTCCAGTTAGATGCTTTTTCTTCTCCAGTTCAGTTACAATGTCTTCTTTTGAAGTACCTTGGAAAAAACAACGAGAAACCAGAAATGATGGGCTGATTAGAAGTAACATGTGTTGCTGTTGAGCATAATTACAGCTGAACATTGACTTTTGTTGTTGTTAATACTAGCTAATTTTCTGAAGCTATATATTTTGATTGTAATTATATAAAGATGATGATGACAGTTGTGATGATAAATTGGTTTTGATGATGACTTTGATGAGTGGCATATCTGAACATGAAACTATGGCTCTTCTTGATTTGAATTTTGAGCGTAAAGCAAATATGAATCTCACCAGCCTAGCTTATATTGACTGTTTTTACAGCTTTATCAGCATTTGAAAATTGAAATTATATGAATAATATGCCTGATTAACTAGCAGAGTTTGTGGTGTTCTGTTGAATAACTTTCTTTTTTGGAGTTTTACGCGTATAACTGCCTGTTAAAGATTTGCTTCTGGCATTTTCTGGAGAGCAGTTACCATGAATTCACGTGCTAGCTTAAAGTTTTAGGGAACTAGGCCTATGTCAGTTTGGGGTTTGTCATTCACAGCTAGCTCTGAAGTCTCCTACACAAAATTCACTTGCATCATCCACAAGATTGGAGTTCTTCTCTTTGTTTTATGACAGCATATGCAGTCATCTTGAAGTTTGTTTGTTTCAGAAAACCTTATACACGACAATTTCTTTCTCGTGGCCGATGATTATCGCTATCAGATTTATCAGATGGATAGTGACTTTCGTGACATCTCTGCTGTTCGTTCTCCTCAGGATCGACCAATTGGTCTTGATTATGATTTCAAAGACGACCGCATCTACTGGACAAACTTTGAAACAAGTTTAATCAAAAGATCTTTCTTAAATGGCTCCAGCCTTGAAGAAATTCATAATGAAATACCAGGTAATTGTAACTGTAATAAAAATCCAACGGTAAGCTGTAACATTGTGAATTTGCTGTCTAGTAGCACATAGCACAGAAATAATTATAGGTGATGTAACTGCTGCCACTGTGTGACTGATGCTGGATTTAACATTCACTGGAATGTGACACACATTATTATAGTATGAATTCTAATGTAATACTATCTTGCAATGACCGTGTAAAGTAAAGTATCCCATATCCCACAAGTGAGACATAGGGGAGGTGCTCATTTTCTTTTCTTTACGCCCTTGAGCTGGCAGTGGACAAATCCCAAAGTCCTGGACAAGGGGCCAGTGCATTGCAGGACTTGCCGTTTACTTCCCAACTTATGCCAGTACCAAATTACGCTGCTTGGTGACAGAGCCACGGTGTGCACAAACAACTTGCCCAAGGTTGTTTCACAGAGTTGAACTCCCAATGATCATTGACCAAACATGTTACTGATAGACCACCGTGCCGCACGCTATGAATCTGTGTATGAAGGTAGTGTTTGAAGAAGGTTCCAGTGCATTTGTGCTTAATGTCTTTTCTCTGATGATGTTTAGGATGATTTCAAAATTGTTGGTGTTTTTTGTTTTTCTGTGTTTTATGTACACAATCTTTGGTAGATATCTGGATATTTATTTGGTGCCTTTCAGGGACTTTGCAAATGATCTGGTGTTTTGTAAATCCGAATTAGAATGAGCTGATCTAGTCTAAATCTGATCTAATCTTGTTTGATCTAATGAGAAATGAATTATGACATTTTAGTAATAGCAGAAATGTTTGCTTTGATATACTGGTACATGTATTTATATGTCCATTAAAAGAAGCAAATGAACTAAGATACCGATATGCATATTTTGTTCAGGATCTCGGATTGATGGAATTGCTGTTGCATCTGAGTCTAGACTTTTATACTTTGCGGATTCAGAGAAAAATGAAATTGGCTTGATGACTTTAGATGGAAAACACAAAAAAATGCTTCTGAAGCTGAATCTTTTCAATCCACGAGCCATAGTTCTTGATGAAGCAAATGGGTAAATTTAGAAAATAGGTTACTGATCAGACAAAGGTTACTACAATAATAAATTATTGTTTTGATGCCGTTCAACATTATGTTTACACTGCATATGTTGTAGGCCAGTATGGTAAACTAGCAAGTCTAGTTTTGCCCATTAGTAACTGAGAAAAGTTTACATCTGTATCTGAAATGCTAAATCTAATCCAGAAGTGTCTATATTGCTGTTTTTATAATGCACAAGGCATCAATTGATGGTCGAAATCTGCCACTGCCCATAGTCAGGTAGTGCCAGTCCCAAGCCTGGATAAAGGGGGAGGGCGACGTCAACGGCCTTTGATGCCATAAGATGTCGTTAAACATTGAAACTACTACTAATTGATGGTCGCTTCTAAGCAAAATCTCGTTACAAAATCACAATCCATGGGACAGAACCACACAGTTGAGACCCGTGAGGCCACCTGAGGTCACACGCTGAAAGCACTGAATATGTTTCTCGATGCAGGTAGTAGTTTGAAAATAAAGGATTTAATTTGAATTTTGTTGTTTTTCTCTGAAGTTTTTTTCTTTTGAAATGACACTGATCATGGTGCACTCTTAGATTTTTATACTATGCAAGTCGCAATGCAAGTCGTGATGGTGGTCGGATGGATAGATGTGGAATGGATGGAAGCAACTGTGTCACTCTCTTCAAATCCAACTGGAGTTGGCCAACCAGTATTGCCATAGATTTTGAAGGTATTTCCAAATATGTATTATCTGTGTAGATTTTCAGCCAACTGCCAAATATGAACAAATTTTGTAATAAAGTAATTGAGAGATTCAAGATTGATTACTGTCATTTTATGCTGGTATTTGCATAATATGTTTTAAAATGGCACAATGGCTACCCTAACTTGTGCCACATGGAGTTGCAGTCAGTGAATAAACTGTACATGTACAGCACCCTTTTTCAGCCTCTACCATACTACGGCGCTCTATGAATCATATTACTATTATTTTAATTAATAATAATAATAGTAGTAATAATAATAACATTGTTATTACTATTATTATTTTTATTATTATTAACTCGCTTTAACATCGTCATAGATCGTCTGATTGTTCGTACATATAACATAGGCATGCCGAAATGGAGCCTACAGTACTTTAGGACTTCATTGAAGCCCTGGTGATAATATAATAATAATAATAAAATATTATTATTATTAATGGCATGCTTGCTTAATTGCTAGACTTAAAAGCAGAGACCAGTGGTTCAGTTCTTTACCAAAAGCAAAGAAAACGCTTTGAAAATTCTGTTGCTGTTGTGCTCAGAGTGATGTCAGCTATGTTTGAGCACACTGAGATTGTGCTTGACAAGAAATAAGATACAAAGGAGAGAACTGGTTAAATTTTATTGAAAATGAATTCACAAACACAATATTTGGAAAGCCTTTGAGGAGATTCTTCTGAAGAGGTGCTATATATATATATATGTGCCTTTAAAATATAATATGGTATTCACGATCATCCTTCAGTTATCGAAAGAAACAGGTCTTCTTATTTCACTGTATCATATTCCTTGACTCGCATTTAGTCACTTCTTGTAAGACCGTTCTGCCTAACTGTAACTTATTTGAAGTAATTATATGTTCAGAGAAACAGATTTACTGGTGCGATTCGCACACCGAGACGATTGAAGCAGCCAGTTTGGATGGAAGTAAGAGAAGGACTATTTACAGAGGGTCAGCAAATGAAGATCCCTTTGGAATTGCTCTGCATGGGCCTTACATCTACTGGACCGACTGGAACACAAAAGGGATTTCGAGGGTGCAAAGAGATGGCACTGGTTTTGAAAAGATGTTTCAGGACTTCTTCCGAGGTCCCAATGAAATAAAGTTCTTCAATAGAACAGCTCAGTCAGGTGTGTAATATTGTTGTCTTCATTTTTATTGCCGACCGTACGTGCTAATACTAGGCACCCAATTCTAAACTGTCTGTTCGTAGATATACTCACTTCTGCTTGTGCTCCATAGATTCATGATTATGATTTTTTCATACTTTTGTAATGCTACTACAAGAGGATGCTTTAACCTAGATGGAATTAATTTGTTTTGTGGCAGTTGATTTTTTATACCAATTTTGTGTATCTAAATATATTGTAACAATACTGTTACTTTGCATTAATTACTATATACTAGGATGAAAGTAGTAATGAGTCTGCTCTTCAGTAAATGTTCAGAAGGTTAGATGGTATTAACCAGCTCTTTTTTATGATGGTACCGTACCTTTGACATACTGATTTTTATTGGTACTGCTTGCCGAAATAGCTTTCATTTACCTATATGTAGTTTAATTATGTAGTGACATATTCTGAGTTACAGTGTAACCTCTGTGTAATGCTACCTTTGAGAACCATATCATGCAGTGCATTTTAATGAGATTACATTGTAACGATGTTACATTCTAAAGCTAAGTTAATTTTTATATCTGTATCTTGACCACATTTTATCAGAATAACTCAGTATTAATCACAAACTGTCTAATTAAAAAGCATTATATGGCAATTCCAGTGTAAATAAAAGTATCCCATATTCCACAAGTGAGACTTGGGGGATGCTCATTTCCTTTTCTTTAGGCCCCTGAGCTAGCAATGGACAAATCCCTAGCTCCTGGACACGGGACCAGTGCATCGCAGGACTTGCCGTTTACGTCACAGCTTACACCTGTGCCAAATTATACTGCTTGGTGACAGAGGCATGGAGTGCGTAAACAACATGCTCAGGGTCGTTACACAGAGTTGGACTGGCAACTGCATGATCGTTGACCAAACGCGTTACCAACAGACCACTGTAAATGCCATGTGTAAATACTGGTAAAATGTGATCTTACTGAACAAAACCACTGGTAATGAATGTTTATTTAGTGGTAAACAGTTGCTCGGAGAAGAACGGAGGCTGCAGCCATTTCTGTATTCCAACGCCCAACCAAGGCCGAATCTGCGCTTGTCCTGACGTCACCACAGACAAAGCAGGAACAGACAAACTCAACTGCTCAGAAAGTATGACAGATTGCATTTGAACAGAAAATCCTTTGCAGCCTTAGATGTTAATGTTAAACCCAAGCATTAGATCTGATGGTTTGTTTGCCATGCATAGTTTCTGATAAATGAATATATAGGTTTCATAGCGACTGACCGTATTGCTTCGACCCTGCTCATTTTGCAATAAATTTATTGGGTGTAATCCTTGATGCACTGATTTGTTGACATTCGGGCAAGAGAGTTGAGAATCAATCAGTCTGCATGTTTGTAGTCTTTTTAACGTCAAAAGCTATCAGACTGCTGCTATTTTGCCAGTTTGACTTTCTGGATGAATTTCTTAGGTATCTCTTTGGAATGGATAAAGAATTTATTATATTCATTTGTCTTTGGTGTAAACTTTCAGTTGCTGTCTGCTCCAGTGTCATTGCCAATGGCCATTTTCATCAGCAGTGTCGCTTCACGGTTGGGTCGTCATGCCAGTTCACCTGTAACTTTGGATATGGTGCCACAACTAAAGAAGTAATCACTTGCCAGCATAATCTTCAGTGGAGCATAGACCCTTCCAAACTCTGCTTAGGTATGTAGCTATGCTATTTAAATAACAGCAAAATCCTGCTCACCTTCACACCACTTCTGCTCTCTGTTTGCCATAGAACTGCACAAAATCTGGTACTTAAGCGGGCGTACCGGCTATTTTTCTGTTTCATTTTTCATTTCTATTTTGCCACAACTCTGTACATGCATCTTATGTTTGCAAAAGGTAGCAGGATATAATGCCCATTATAATCTTTAGAATTGGGCTACTTCCCAAGCCTCATTACTTAATCTCTTAAAATTGCAATGTCTGCTTCTTCTCTCAAGTTTAATCATGCACAGCTTCTCAGTTATTTGAAAGGTTCCTGTAAGACACAGTGCATAAATTTGACCATTACATTACAGTATATTCTGAGTTAATTTGGTACTGTAAATTAATTCTTACCTTAGTTGTGGTAGTGAAATGGAGAAAATTACATTTCTTATTACATTACTTCAGTGCTGTAGAATTTCATATAATGAACTTGACGTTGAGGGAACTGTTTCTGTTGCAGACGAAACGTGCCCCCTTCTGACTAATCCAGAAAATGCAATTGTCGACATCGACTGTCCCCAGGTGGCTGCAGTTGGCGTCAGTTGTAGTCAGCATTGCATTGATGGATACACATGGACTGATGGAGACAAAGTCAGGACTTGCAGTTCAGATCTGTCTTGGACCGGTGAACCTATCGTCTGCACTGGTATAGTGACAGTTCAAACTGAATCTTCAACAACCAGGGCAGTCACATAAAGATTCATGAATAATTTGTTGGTAAAGTGAAGCTATGATAAGGCATTTCTAAATATTAGGCACTTTGGAAGGACATGTATAGGAAAGTGTGTATAAAGTTAAGTTGATTTGAATCAGTAATCAGTAGTAAATAGTTAGCTTTGTAAGATTAGAACAGCTGGCTTAATTCAAGAGATTGAAAGCATACATAATTTTTTAAAAATTATATCAGGCAGTTGCTTAATACTGCATTAGTGATGTTGTTCTTGTGGTTCAATAGCATTTAGCTGTGCACCACTGCTGACACCTGCAAATGCTGTGGTCGATGATACATGTTCGAAGTTCAGTGCCAGTCCAGGTGAGCATTGCCATCACAGCTGTGCGGATGGATTCATTCAGACAGAAGGAGACCAGACACGAATTTGTGAAAAGGATGTCGGATGGAGTGGCTCTGCCATTGTCTGTACTCGTCAGTATATATTTATCATACTTGCATTTTATCTCAATATCTGTACTTATTGATAAATATATGTTTATAAATCCACATGTATATACGAGGGTGGATCTGAGGGCAATCGGGTACTGGCCTTCATCTGACTCTGGGGTCATTGAGTTGGCCCCAAACTGGTTAGGTTTAGGCTAGCCTACTAAGCATGTAAAATAAAAAAAGATTGTAAAAAATCTGGAAACTGGTCATCCAAATAAATTTGGAAACTGAGCAGATAATTAGAAAAAATATGGACTTGTCCCAGTTATCCAACGCTGTCACTGAAACTTGAGGGCTCTGCATCTGACGAAGCGAGTAGACAAAAGTGTTTTTACCTTTTATTGTCCTCATTTGATGATTATTATTATTATTACAAAAATTTGTAACATGCGCAAAATCACACAGAAGTGCGAATCGGATGATGCCTCCTAGTTCATGCTATTTTTTTCTCATGGTGCCCCTCTAATGAAGATACAATAAGTAAGAAAAAATATGTTTACTTATGTTTTTACCATTGATCCATTTTTATTTGCAGCTGTGATTCATGGCTACTGTCCAGTAATACCAATGAGTCATGGCACACATGTAGAACCAGACACTTGTGTCAGAGGTAATCAGCCAGTTGGAACAGTATGCCAACAGTTTTGCCAGCCGGGATTTCTTATGGTCAGTGGAAACTACAGCCGGACGTGCGTAGCTAATCACACGTGGACAGGATTTGCCATAGTGTGCATCAATCAAACAGGTGTCCAGTTTATGATAAATAATGCATGTAAAAATGAGAAACGTGTATGTACACGTTTTTCTATAACAATTGTATGGCCTCGACCCTACTCATTTTGCAATGAGTTTATCGAATAAGATCCATCACCATCGCTGCCCGTTTGAATTGGTGCCATGCTATCTAAGGGAAATGGTGGTGGTGATGTTGGTGGTATTGTTGGTGTTATGGCGATAGTGGTGGTGGTGATATGTGACCTGATTTGCACTCATGAGCTGCTGTGAATGGTTTTGAGAGCAATTTGATTGCCTGTTGTGTCGTTACTAACATAGTTTTTATTTTTGCCCGTCATTTGTAGTGGCTATTGAAACCGGTCATCCTGAACGCAACCATGAAGTTGGTTTAATAGTTGGTCTCACAACTGGAATGCTTCTTATTTCCACCTTCATTGTTATTGCAGTCGTTGCCTTATGCAGGTGAGTCATGTGGTAGCATCCAACCAGACAGTCACTGGTTGGGTCATTCTTTTAAGAAACTTCTTATGTTGTAGAACAAAAAATACATATATCTTTATGTTGTCTGTCGTTCTGTATGTATGTCTTTGCGGTTGTGCATCTTCCTTTGTTTGCTTTTGCTTTGTTATGTATTTAATTGTTTGTGTCCATGCCTGCGATTCCTCACTCAGTCGATGGACATATGGCATGTTAACAAATGCATTGCTTTCGTACTTTTTCCTTATTTTGTATGCTAACCATCTGCCTTCAAGACTATGGCTTTTCTTCTGTTTTTGAATGGATGGCTATCAATGTTATCTTGTATACAAGGCATAATAAGATAGGCTGAATTAGTATCAAATTAGATTTATTCAGTGGTAAGACAGTTATAAATCGACGAGTCAGTTAGATGCTAAGTCAGTTACTGACTTAATAATCTCGTCTAGAGACTTGTGTATGACTACAGTTGTGAGATCAGTCACTGTTTGCCTCAAAGTGAAGTATCCCATGTCAGAAATCCATTGGATAGTCAAAATCCAGGAAGACAGAGAGACCAGGAGGCAAGCTATTATGGATATGGAAGTTGGAAAATGTGCACTTTGTGTCTGGAGCTGAATGACAACAGAGTCAGCAGAGGTTGATGTAAGTGGGCAGCCAAGTATGGCCTGAATCGTTACTGGTTTGATCAGAACGTCGTTATGGCAACCACTGAAAACAATTCACAGCAGCTCGAGTGCAAATTGGGTCACGTATCACCACCACTATCACCATAGCACCACCACTATCAGCACCACCATCACCAGTACCACCAACATCACCACAACCATTATTCATTCTGATGCTGTTGTTAGTTTTTTGGTTATAACCAGTTATGATTGACTTTCTAGATATGGATCTCCGAAGACACTTCGAAGGCACTTCCAGGAGTCACCCGACTTTAGTTTCCACAATGTAGATGACGACCTTCAACCTGTGATTACGCCTGCAGGCTTATCCACGCCAGTCTACTATACCAAGCATAACTCAGCCACTTCTGATGGTAGTGTATCTTTCAACAATCCTGCATATGTCAATATTTCCGGCCTGAACGGTGATGGCTCAGCCGAGGACAGAACAACGGTTGGCCATGGATTGGCCTCAGCCATATCCAGAATCAGGAACATGACAGCTTCTGGTCCAGCGGTGAGCACTGATACCTCGTCATCGCACCCAAGTAATAATCGCATAGTGTTTATCAATCCTCCTGCGACACAGCCAATGTCATCAGGTCAGAATGTCTTTCTTGGAGTTGCCGATCTTGAAAATGCCTCACAGTCTGTTGCATGAAATGAAGCCACATGTAGAAGCGGAATTTACTTAATTCTAAGTGCAAAGTTCTTTAAATGGCATAACCATGCTGCTACTTGGTTGACAATTTTTGGTGTTGTGACAATAAGCCTAGGTGCAAAACTAATATAACTCTAAACTGCTTGAAATTGTTTTAACTTTTAGCAACAACTAAGAAATAAAGTTCCAAAACTCAAATACTGTATAGGCACCATTGTTTTATGAAGCATAGTGAACTGAGCTTTGTGTTTTATTGTAACGATATCATGTACAGTCTTGCGACTTTTGACACTGCTTGTTAATATGTAAAACACGTGCTTTGAAAAACAGCAAACAGATGGAGTTTAATAATAACTCCATTCTCTCATGCCGTGCTGTTTTGATAAACGTTTACACTGAAGTAGTTTAAATTTAGTGCAGTGCAATAAAATAGGCCAATAACATAATTGAAAGCAGAATTACTGCCAGAGTCTTAATTCAACTGTATGCCTGGAGTCACTTTACAGATTGCCTGTGCTGCAAGTTTAAAAAAGCAACCTCAGTTTCTTGAATTGATACCTGCTATTAAATATATCATCAAAAAATTTGTATTTTGTGATTGTGTTGGTGTGAGAAGATAACTAAAAGAAGACTGCATTTGTGTATCTCCTTAAAAACTTCTTCAGCATCATTTTCTAATCTAAATGTGTCAACACGTGGCTAGCACTGGTTACCGAGTTTCACAGATTGTAAAGATTTGCCATGGGGGAACAAACTTTACAGAATAGTAATTGGCATTATTTTTATTTCTGCATTTATTAAGCGCCAATAGCTAACAATAAAGCATGGGAACAAGGAAATGTAACAAGGGAACATGGAGATGAAATGAAAGTCACTTTCCCTGAACTAATTTCTGGAAAACATGTTAAGGAAATGTGCCTTTGCTCAAGGAGATATTAGCTTTGCTTGCCTAATTATATATATAGCCTATTGGAGAGAGTGCTCGGCTTGTAATGCATAGAGTACGGGTTCGAAGCTCCCCTGAGACAGTTACTGTGTAGGGACCTTGAGCAAGTCCTTCACTCACAATTGCTTGGTGCCATCAGCTGATGCTAAGTCATTAGATAGTGGCACCTAATAAATGCAGAAATAACAAATATGTCATATACTGACATAGATAAGACAGGTAAAAAAGTGAAACTATGTATATGCTTTGACTGCAGTTTATTTTTGGAACACACGATATCAGAAATTCTAGACGTTCTTCTGTAGGTAGAAGGTAACCTCAGCAATAAAGTTTAATCCAGTGAACAAAATGTACTATAATAAAACCAAACAGTCTGACTATTTGCAAGTGACTGAAACCAAGAAAACATAATTTTAACATTTTAATTTTAACATAATTTAACATAGCATAAATTTAAGCTTCACTATGGTTAAGTTAGGAAGACATGCACACAAGAGATATTCACACCCAGACGTTGGGAAGGAAAATTATATCTTAGTTTAGTTGTTGGTGTACCAAAGTGTTAATGACAAAATAAATATGCTTACAATTATCGCTTCATTCTCAGTTGTTTCAATGGCACATGATTGCATTTCAAGCAATAAGATACTTCTTCACACCATGAGGTGCTGCTGTACATTCAGCATCTAGTTTAAAAACTTTCTTATTCTACATAAGTATCACATATTAGACTTGTATTAAAGTACTAAACTTATTAAACATTGTTAAACTTAGATCTAAAATTAAACTTTTAATTACATTGTAAAAGATACATAGATCTAACATTACACTGATGAAATTACACTGTTAAAATCTGTAGCTGGGAGAAATGTTATACACCATTTAATATTCGTAATAAATCAAAAAGACCAATAACACTCGGATTTGAACTCTCGACAATTTTTAAGCTCCAGAGCCTAGTAAATCAAACTCAAATCTGTGCAACATGCAACTATTTACTGCTATTTTTTCTAAATTGTGAATGCACAATGTGCATGCAACACGTGTATAAACTGGTTTAGTCTTTGTACTCCAACTATGCATCTTCAAAAGGGATAAAAATGAAGTACCATTGTAATAACAATAACAATAAAAATAAGTTTTATTTCATAAACCAGAATGTTGTAGATAAACTGATTAAATTAACTGCTTTTAGTTAATGGAACCTATAAACTGTTACTTAGGCTGCCATCAATCTTCTGACTGTTTCCACCCAAAGTGTTCAAAACAGGGAGGGAGTTTCAAACTTGAAGGGCAGCTGATAGCTGCTGAAGCAGATAGCTAGTATCTTGCTACTAGTAATTCTGTAAAAAATACTACTACTACTGTACTACATCTACTACTATCACTTGTAATTATTATTATTATTATGACCTGCATGAGACTAGCTATCTGCTCCGGCGACTACCACTTGCCTTTCAAATATGAAACTCCATCTCAGATGAGAACAGTCAGGGACCAACAGCAGCTTAAGGCTAAGAGACAGTTTATATGTCCTGTTAACTGAAAACCACCAGTTAACTTAATCTGTTTGTTTATGAAATACTAATATTTAACGATAAAGGATGAGATGATGAAATGAAGGTGCTTGCACAACAATGATCATCTTTGAAGGTTTGAACTCCACTTGCTGTCATGCAAGGTCAGCACTTGACCAGTAGGCCACAACAACACATCACAGATACACAAAAATACATGCTACACTTAACATTTCTTAGAAACCTGTTTAACGTTTTAACACCTTTTCTTGGAGACATTACGTCAGTGGATTTGCTCTTTTTGAAACACAATTTTAAAAATTGAAACGAGGTTAAGTAATAGACTACACACTGGTTAGTACCTAAACAAAGATAGATGTATAATGAATGAACACAACACTGTTTTGATATGTTAGAATTAAATTTTCAACAGTATAGCACTTAATCTTATTTCTGGCTAACAGGAATCAAAAACCTGGGTTTAAACTCAGATTTTTAACTTTTGCCACTATCTGAACTCCATTTTACGGAAGCTCTGGGCAGGGCAGTTTAAAATTTAAAAGACCTCAAAATTTTAACACTGTATTTCAGTATTTACTTAGCGCCATCATCTACTGACAAAGCATCAATCACTGACACTGAGCAATGCTTTGGTCCAGAAGAGTCAAGTCCTTACACAGTAAACGTTCTGGGGGAGGTTTGAACTCACACCACACTACAAGGCAAGAGCTGAACAAATCAGCTGCCATGTCACACAGTAAATCAGACATAATGAATTGTACAGTTATATCGTTACATCATTACACTAGCACTTTTGCAATCCTACATAATTATCAAAACAAGATGCCTGCAAACAAGAAGGTCACAACCCAATGCTCATTCATTTCTGGACCAGAATTATCAAAGAAAAGCATGAAAGGTTTTCAGAAATCAGCTAAAAGACAGTCTTGATCCAGTCACATTTGCTGTGAAGGCAATCTGGATCCTTGGGACAAAAGGACTGGCTACAATTTGGACAACCATTGCACAGCAATGTTAATATGTAAAAATTGCAACAAATTAAAAAAATAAACATAAAAAATCTCTTTCCTAAATTAAATATATTTCACTGAAAATTTGAAATCGGTAACTTCAGAAATGCAGAAGCTGTGAGTTTATGCAACACGCAAAGTGCAGAAATAAAATCAGAACAAAGGCTTAATTCACGGATGAAACAACAGGATTGATTCAAATTTCCACTTCTCCCATGGAAGACCTTGAAAGATTGCCAGCAACTGCCTTTAGGTCTTCTGACAGGATGGAAGAATTACCAGCAAACTGCAGAATTTCTTCGTTCTCTGAATGTGAATTGCACACAGCAGCTGTGTCACGGGTTTTAACAGCTGGATAATGAATGTCACCAAAACCTATGGGAAAAACATACACAACAGACTATATCCAACCACTTCTAAAGACTGGATACAAGCAAAATTAATTGGGATTATGGTAAACTAACAGTTTTATAGGTCTTGTTTAGAACCTTTAAGACATGTTATGGTAAGGTTAATCACATGTCTGTACCACAACTGACTTCAAAGGAATGGGCTCAGAGTAACTGTAATATAATATGAAATTTGTATAGTGCCTCCAAGATAAACTCATCAGAAGCGTTCTCTGCACTAACGATGTATGAGGGATCAGTTGGCAGACGTATGAACCAACAGCGACCCAACAAAGTGACAACCTTCACTTTTGCCGTTACGTTACATGGGTTGAAAAGAATTGACAATTCACATGATGCACCAGGACTTGGGTCATCATGGCAGAAGTGTCCATAGCATGGGTAGCACCGTGACATACATTGTTTTGACTGTCAGTGTTTTGGGATTGCCTCTTTATAGTCTGTTTGCCACTCGATTACTTTACCTTACAACTGAGCTGCTGCTGAATCTGAATAATGGATTATTATAAAGTGCCAGTATACCAACAGGTAGAATACATCAGCATGCTTGTTTTTGCAGTAATGTTTGAAGTCTTGATTACCTATTTAATAAAAAATACATCTAAATTCACCTTTATCTGCAAGAAGTCTGAAATACATGGCAACAGGTGGAAGCAGAGATTGATCTGAAAAATAAATAAACAAATTATGATTGGTAAAACTAATTTTGTAACTAACATTTGTTAAATAACTACTTCAATTATTAAAGTTCTTAATTGGTCTGAAATATTTACCAAACATCATGAACCTTTCTTACCGAAGTCAGTCAATGAAGCCTTTTGGACAGCAGAAAAGTCATCTAAAATTACACGGTAAAATGACTTGTCAGTATTTAAACTGAATCCTGTTAAAATGTTGACGTTGCTCAAATATAATTTTCCAATGAACTTTGAGAAACTTTAAATGCAAAACACTTACATACTTCAAAACAAGAAAAAGAACATAAATATATACACTAGTAGAAAATCTGAGCTTTTAAGAGAAAGCTGCAAGCAATGTCTTTGGCCTTAAAACGATAACAGGCACAGAAGCAAGGAAATTGGCTTATTATAGGAGAAGCAAGGAAACTGGCTTATTATAATCTAAAAACAGTATCCACAGACTTGCTTTATATCAGCAAATATCTCAGACATGAGAAATACATACCACTGGTCATACAGTTAGCAGCAAAGTTCTGTGAAATCAACTGCAACGCATATGGATGACCCCACAGCTTGTAGCACACTAACATATCTGCCTAAAAAGTTCAATTCAAGTTAAGGAAGAAAAAGCCACTCTCCAAATACGAGAAAGAAATAGGACAACACATTTGGTTTGGGTTTTGTCTGTTAAAAACATGCAAAAATCCAAAGCAAACTCATATGAACATAAAAGTGTTTTGCTTACTTACATGAACAAACAAAGTAATAAACAATTTCACTATAAATTTTAAAAAATCGTGTTTATCTCTAGCGTTACTCAGAAAACATATCTTATATCGAGGCAGCTTAGCCAGACTTACCACTAATCTTATCAGCATTTACCATAAATGGACTTACATAAGATCTGTCACAACTACTAGAGTTGTAGTTCTGCTTAAGCTGCGCTGCCAATGATTATAACTTACATAGTCTCTTTGAATCCAACAAGTAGTAATTCTCTCAATCTGTCTTTTCTGACTTAATATAATTAGTTCTTCTGGACTAGAATGGCTTACAAGAGTAGATTTTTCTGACTATAACTAAACAGAATGAAAACTTGTTATAATGCCATCTTTGAAAGGCTATGGAAGCCATAAAAGGAACTGCTATGCTGTGTTGTAATAAGATTATTTTCTACAGCTGTAACTAATTACAATTACAATTTTGGATCCTTGTCACCGACTGTTTTATCAGAATTCATGTTACAATAAAGAATGTTGTAAGGATTCTCCAGTGTAATATTCTGACTTAAATTAAGATTTAACCACACAGACTTGATTATTCACGTATCTGCACTTTATCCACGCCTTCTTCGTAATCGTACTCGTAATCAAGAATTTATAAAGCGCCACTTCAAGATAATCTCATCAGAGGTGCTTCTGGCATGATAATCCAGAACCATTGGGGAACACAATGGCCTTCAAATGCTTGTAGAAGAGAGAGAGAGAGAAAGGCAGAGAAGTTCACTTCTTGTATTTCATTAAACAAACAAAGACTCATCAGACTGAACTGGTACAAGTTGTAGTTGATGTTATCACAATTTGTTACTCCTGGATGTGGTTCAGTGGAATACAAATGTTATGGTACAAGGAGTAAAAACAGCTAACCTCTTTGAGATGATGTATTATCTGCATCTTTAGTTTCACATTTTCGTTACTGTCATCAAGTTCTAAACGGAAAAAGCAAACAGAATTTGCTCAGTCAGGAGTCAACTTCCTCTCACGCAAGTGATGTGCAACCTCTGGAGTATGTGCCTCGCGATCTTGGCTTGACCCCATAAAATGCCACCACCCAAATTTGGACTTTCAAAATTGTCCATAAATTTTTTGACTGACAAGCGAGCATCTATGGCGTTAACTTCAGTGTGTATGAAGAAATTGGAAGGTTTGAATACCAAACGTAATCCAGTAAGTAAAGTCTGTGTAGAAAGTTTTCAAAAATATGTATCACATGGTCTTTACTGACTAATATCCAAAGTATATCGAAAGTCTTTCACTCAGTCTTGCACAGTGCCGTTGACTGGTGCTAAGTCATTAGATAGTGGTGCTTAATAAATACAGAAATAATAATAACAATAACAAAATAACAATACTACTACTACTACTACTACTACCACTACCACTACCACTACTACTACTAATAATAATAATAATAATAATACAGCTGAAGCAATAACTGCTCACCTTTGATTACCCTGATACAGAAAGACAAGTCAACTGACATAACACCACGGTCCAGGTACTGCAAAAACGTACTGGAATAAAGCAGAAAACTGCCAAATTAGCAAGTTACAACCACAAACAAAATACTTAAAAGAAGAAACTACATTTATTAGATTCACAAGATCATTTACCATTTCTAGTTAAGGCAGAACATTTATAAAACATTTCCTTGTAGGATTTACTCTTTCATCCTTAGCCTGATAACATGTACTCATCACCCATTCCTAACTCAACAATTATTGGCTGTATTTTTTAAATCAAAGCCTTTCTGGATTTTTTCTCATTACACACATCAGACTCCAGTCCATTTTGCCTGCTTAAAAATGCACCCCCCCAACTCCACAGTTTTCAGCTGCCCTCATCTTCCTCAGCTTTTCTCCATCACAGCATCAGACACCTTATGCAGTGTTTTGTTCTGTGCACATAATTTTGTCTCTGATAAGCAAATCAAAAATACGTCACTACTGTTGACATACTAACACTCGGTTTCGGCACCGGAAAACAAGGCCGGCAAAATATGATGAGAAAGAAGCTGGACGTGGAAATGATAAGCGATCGGTTACCAGACAGTAGCACTCCAGAAACCTCAAGAAATCAAATTCACAAAGCGATGGCAGACAAGAACTGAAAAAAAGAAATAGAAAACGTTGATTAATATTTTTAACGGAAGAAAACCACTTGGCAGACAGACAGTGTGACAGTGGAGATATCTGCTGTAACTAATTTTGTATGTTTTTAGCTGTATTATTGCTATTATTATTACTTTCATCATCATCATCACTATCATCATTAATATACAGGTTATTAATGTGCCATTGTTATTATGTACAAGTAGCCATTCTTGCAACTAGCGACAGAACTCTTGGCCACCATTGGCAGTATTAATAACTGATAGCACCTTCCCTTCTCTTAAGTACTCCGTAAACAAAAAAAGATAAAAACAGTGAGCTTAAGCAAATCACAAGAAAGACCCTCAAGACTTACAGAGAGCAGTCATCCATTCCTCCTCTTCCTTCACGTCCAGTTGGTTCTTTGCTTTTTACTTTCACCATGCACATACTCCACAGGATGTGCAGCAACATCCTTGAACTTCGTAGCTAGAAAGATAACGAAAATAACACGATTAGAAATAAATAAAGTTAGAAGATGCCCATGCACATAACCCACTCCTAAAATTCCATATTTGCACATCAGCCTTATACCAGCCAGAACTCTCTCGGATCTGGGAAAATGCGTGAAACCTAAGTTTCAGTCAACAGGCAGTCTAAAACCAAAATCAAAAAAATTCTATCACAGCATATAATCTGCTTGAAAGTGAATGTATCACTACACCTGACATCGGATGTATTCCTGAGCGACTTTATGGATTTTCACCGGAGTCAGACGTGGACGCCAAACATTCAAGTGGGCTTCAAGCAACTCACCAGTCTAAATTTATAAAAAAAATCACTAACAAATTAACTAAGACACAAACTGAAAGACACCAAAATTTTGACAACAGTTAGCTCAGTCACATATCAAACAGAAAAATTAGTTAGTCAGCCTACAAATTTTTAAAAGAATCAAATGGAACAGTCTAACATTTGCCTGTTTGCATGTATGTAAGTAAGTAAGTATATATATATATATATATGTTGTTAGATATGGCATATAGGATAGGACCGAGTAGGTCAAGTTGTTAATTGTTGTACAACTTCTGTACATTTTGGTGTTAAAGCCGACCTTATAAAATGTCCACCGATGGTGATGAAAAACAGCTAAAAAAGAAACAAAATCGCAAAATGACTTGGAAGAACCAAACAAGTCATCCAAGCACGGAGACAGATATATATACATATATATATATATATGTAATGTATTTATGCATGTATATATGAACCTGAAAATTTATATAGCACATTTCTCAAAAGCACTGGAACATGGCTACCCAACAGTTTTAAAAGGTGCAGAAGTCTGTTTCAGAAAGACATTCCAATTTTGCATAGATTGAAACAGAAAAGTAACCTACAAACTTCCATAGCTGGATGAGATGTAACCATTTCAAATGCTCATTACTGTCTCCGGACTAATTTTTTCACCACCTGAGGGATTATACCTACCTCGGGTACAAAAAACCTAAAAGCTAAACAAACGATTACTATGTGCAGAAACAGGAAACTCAATTCACAACTCGAAGCTTCACCTTCTGTATGACTTCTTTCCTGTCCACCTTCAATGCCTCCACGTCAGAACTGCGGCCTAGGAATGGTGGTGCCTTGCCCAGTATTTGCTCAGTCTGAGACAGAACCCCACTTTTCAACGTCAGAATCCTTGTTCCCCTTGAGGAGTCTGATGCCAGAGTTGTGTATCTAATGACAGCAGAGGTAAAGCAGAGTCAATGTGTTATTCGAAGTTTTGATATTTTGATATAAATGATATTCTGTAAGGCATCATTTCACACCTGTGGATTATATATATATATATATATATATATATATATATATATATATATATATACATATATATATATATATATATATATATATACATATATATACACATACATATATATACACACATATATATACATATACATACATATATATCACAATGTATTAATGCTTAATTTATACAGCGTTTCCTACAGAAAAGTTACACAGAGACATTCCTTGTGTGAGAGGTATGTCTTCTTAAGAGATTGAACATTTTATGAACAACGGGCTTACCTGAAAGCCTGATCTGTTCTGTGTTGTTTCATTTTATGTGTGTCTAAGTCTTCCACTGAATCCATCTCAATTAAAGCATCATTGGACTAAAAATAACAATAAATCAACTTCAACTTTTCACAGATCTCTGAGCTAATGCAGATTTAGAACTCAACCATTTGATCTAAAAACTATCAGCTAGAACGATTTGAAAACATAACAGAGAAAAATGTCACAGATAATGAAAACAAGTATTGGAGTGTAAGCAAAAGGAAAACGAATTATCCAAACTGAACATTTTATGCAGAGTTTTGCATGTTTAAGTAAAGCCATACATATGCAAAATATTTTGAAAACTTTCATAGAGCAAGAAAGAAAAACACAAGGAAGCAAGTAGATCGCATTAACTGACAGGAAAGTGTTGTTCTTCAACACCAAACTATACATTGTATTTCTTCAACACCAAACTATACATTGTATTTCTAAGCATAACATAACATACATTTTAACAAGGTTAGAAAGATTTCTTCACGACAGAAAGGGAGAAAGACCAGTCACATGCTAACCACAATGTTTAGCTCGGAAGTTTTGCAGAATAAAGCCTTTCTCACTGCATACAAGTTGAATCGTTTTGCCAGCTGCTGTATTGGAGAAACAGCCGTAGAAGTTTGACGACTGCGACTAGTTCTTACACTGTCCTGTGACCAGATAGGAATGAAGTGGTAGTACTGAAAAGAAGTTTAAAAGCCCATCATTAGCCAGAGTGCAAGCTGAGTAACAATAAAAACTGAAAATAAATTTTAGATTTTTTCATAAACCAAGATACACGATTCCTTAGGATTTAGAATATTTCTATAAATTAGAAATCACATCTTGAACGGCAATGACTACTTATATCTGGCATATGGAAGGTACTACGGAAGGCAACTGCAATGGTAATACTGTGCCACCATGCTAATCAAGCATAAAAGGATTCATCACTTGAGCATGAGGAATTCAAAGACCGCTACAATAAGGCTATTGACTGGTATATAACACAGCACTCTCACTTGTTAAGCAGATTAGGAAGGGATGTAACAAATCTGATTAGAGATGAAAAGTCATGTAAAATAATAGAATTCTACACACCTTTTCGTAAATCACCTTAGAAGACGAAGGCATATTAGAAGTTAAAGGAATCAAAGAATGAAGGCTGGCATCAACCTGCCACTGAAAGTATTCAAAAGCAGAACCTGAAAACAGATTCAAAAGAGTGATTACTGAAGGCTCAAGAAACGGACATTCAAATTAATAAATGAGAAAATTGCAAAAAACAAACATGATCCAAAGATCGTAGAAACAGCATATACGAAACATCTTAGGAGCAATATGCAATGAATCACACCTACCAACAAGGTACTCTTCAATCAGGCTACGTGTATCCCTGAAGAGAATGTCGGCTTTAATGATTTCAAATAGCTGTCAAAACAAAATGACATTGAAGTAGAACTAACTCTACTAATGCATAACCAAACACTGACATTGAGATAAAAGTTCATCTAATTCATAAATGAAATTATAATAACTATAAAAACTTTACACATTGAGCATATATTCATTTTATATTATATATATATAGTATATTCTAGTATATTTTGCATTACTGCTTTGCACTATGTATTGTGCTAGTAACTTCTTCCAGATTGGTAAGTTCTATTCTAATCTAATCTGGAAATTTCTATTAGGTATTATTATTAATTAGAAACTTCTATGATACCAGTGTCTAATGCCTAAAGCATCCACCAATGGATTTTATGGTAACTGCTTTTATGGTAATGCACAAGGCATCAACTGATGGTCAATTCCAAGCAAAACTATATTTTAAAATCACAATCCATTGGACAGAACATTACCCATGATGCCCAAGAGACTGGAAGACATGTTACGAAGGATAATCAATCCAAAAACGGTGAGACGTAAGCCATGATGTGGTGTAGGTCATGGCTGTCTAACTGACTAGAAACCGACTTAAACATGACCTCTCATGTTTGTAAATAAAACATCATGGTACTTCTTCATGAAAGATTATAGAAGAAACAACAGCATAGTACATAAACGTTTCATTAACTGAACTCTATGCCTAATACCTTTAGCACGACTGATAAGCTCGAACCGACAACATAATGTAGAATGGCCAGTCGTGTTTCAATGTCTTCTGCTTCACGAAACATCTTCACAAGTTCATCATCCTTGATCGAGACTCTAGAAATACATTTCGACTGTGGGTCATACAACTCCAGACCTGCTAAACATTCACCACATAGAACACGAAAGACTTTTAAGAAAATAATGCACTGCATGGCAGATAATCTAAACAGCAATGTCAATAGTAAAAGATAAGACCCATCAAAAGCCTTCAGAAGAGTTTAGTACACTGTTATCAATCAGATATAAAAACATACCTTTAACACTTGTGTGTGAAAAAAATTATTCAGTGAAGACTGTTCAATGGGCGAGAATTATCAAATGCCCGGGTTGATGTTCAGTGGAGGAGTCCCATTTTTTTATGAGGCAAAAGCAAACTTTTCTTTACGACAAGCCATGTAGTTGCTGGTGTTATATAAATGCCCAGAAACATATAGGTGACATCAGTTTGAATATTTGTATAGCACATTTTTGGAACCTCTGAAAGACGTTGAAGCACGGCTGACTAACGGATCTAAAAATTTGACTTAAGCAGAAAATGTTTCTAGACATGTTCCCTGCAGTACAGTTCCAATATTTTGTGGAAGATTGTTTCAGCACTGTCAAAGATTTTTTCTTATACAACTGTCAAAAGTAGTGCTGCATATAATTCCAAAAAACATTACTGCGATATCACATACCTGAATGTTCCTTCGACGTGAAAACCAGAAAAGCATGATATCTACCATTGTCAGCAGATTGATTCTCAGATTTGACTGACAATGACAAATACACAGACAAAACTATCAACATCTGAGAAAGGGAAAGCATCATCATCATCATCATCATTATAATCATTGCCACCACCATCACCATCACTATTACCATCACCACTGATGTACAGTAATGCAGAACCTTTACAGAGCATGTTGTGCTAAAAGAGTTGCGTGAACAACTACAGGAAAAGCAGTGTAACTTTTACGTTGGTAATTTATTTTGCACTAAAAATGTCCTTTTTCTCATCAACTATAGATATGATAAATATTGTTACTGCTTGAGCTCCTCTAAATTTTATTAAATTTAAATTGAATTCAATTTATTTTAAAAAATAATAAGGTAAGTATATTCTTTGTTAAACTGGCTTCAATATAGATCTCTTCATTGCACAATATCCTGCCCTCATTTTTGTTATACATACATCTTACATTAATCAGTCAAATCTGAGTTTTGAGTAGCTGTTAAACTGAAAATGAATATCCATCAGTTTAGCCTCTAGAGATGATTGTACCTTGCCATATAAGATGACGACTTGGTTGTACATCAAAAAGGCTGACGTTAAGCAAATGACTAAACAGTCCAGGTAAATGAACCAGCAAAAGATCACCTGACAAATATCAACATACTACTCCAATATTGCATTCATTAAACTGGTTGCACAATGAGCAAATAACCCAGTTTAAAATCCATCTTATAGTTCACAGAGTACTACATTTAAATCAGCCAGTCTACCTATGTTCCCTGCTCACTCATCATATAATCAAATTTTGCACTCGTTCAAGGGACATTGTCAATCTTCTTTTGCCTCATACCAAGATGGCATAGGGTTCTCGAGAGTTCTCAGTAGCTGGTCCAAGGCTTTGGAATTTACTGCCCAGTTCTGTTCACTCTATCAGTTCTCTTAATGTTATTCAGGTCCAAACTTAAGACACATCTCTTTCAACTTGCTTACCCACTGTACCCAACTTCTAACTGGTTGTTCTGACCTATTAGAATTCAACAGTACTACAAAAGTCATTAGAATAGATTAGACAATACAAAAGCAAAAAGCATGTCTATTATCTGACCAGATTTATCACTTCCTGTATATGTGTCTATTAAAAAAGACAAAATTAAATAAGTACGATACAAATTAATTTAATAATTTAGGTGTCATATGTATTAATTAAGTTGCTTTGGTTCTGCTCATTCTGGTTCTGTTTGTTCTAAAGTCCAGTTAGGCTGATATTCAGTTGATCATTCATCCGTCTAAATCAATCTGATGTTACATAGGTCACCCCACTAAGCAGTACCTTGGTCCCTCCTGGGTCTGGCCATTGTATCACAGAAACATTTTTTATATTCAGTGCCGATGTTGTTGTTGGGAAAAATAAATAGAGAAATAAAATGAATGAATACATTTTTTATAAATATGTGTTTATTGATATGAACAAGCACAGACAATCAAATACATAGGCACTGTAACGAAAAACAACTTACCAAACCACGCAAATATCATACAGGGTTTTCCAGGCAGAGGCTGACTATGCTTGGCCTGCAGTGACTTATTCGAGTGCAGCACTAGAACAGTGTACCAAGTCAGCTGCCCCAAGCCATCGGGAGATTTCTACATTTCACATTCAAAGACATTTCCAGTCAGTCATTTCAGTGGTTTCCAAGTAGAGCAAAATTTAATTCACATACGTAAATGCAAATGTACACCGTTTTCTATAGCAACCGTATGGCCTCAACCCTGCTCATTTTTAATGAATTTATCAGGCGATATCCTTTACCACCCCTGCCCATTTGAATGGGGGCCACTCCAATTAAGGTCCCAATATATGGACAATGCTACTCCAAAATTAAAATCTCTTAAATGTAGCCACTATCGGTATGCGAACCGGCATCATGTGAGAATATATTTAAAAAACAGTATAAAAAGAATGCCATTAATGAGCGCCTCTGAGGAGCTTCTCTTGAAGAAGCCTCTAAAACTTTGCAATTATAATTACAATGAACAGTTTAGAAACCGAAGAGAAAAATTTAAACAACAAACTAAACACGAAAATAACAAGAAAAAAGGAATATAAACCTCCTGATAATAACGTACATGATTTCGGTGTGTGTTGTTGTTTGCAGAGTGCTGATAACAAACGCAAATTGTCCCATTGCTTCTGTGTTGCAGAACTTGGAAATTCAAATTACTAACTGTTCAACAAATGAACAATAATCATTAAGCAAAGTCATTCCACTCTTAACTCCTGCCATTTAATCTTGTTACTTAATTAGTGTCATTGTGTTATTTAATTAGTTTTTTATTAATTCCCACTGTTATTTAATTAGTTGCCATGTTCGTTTCTAGATGCAAAGCAACTATTATGCATTTTTCAACATGGCCAAAAGACTAACACCAAAGGTAATGAAACAAGAAATATATTATAATAACCTATATAAGCCTTTGCAGAAAGCACCCATGGATAAAGCTGGTTAGTCTTGTGAATGAAATAGCTGTACATAAAGCTCCATCATTTTCTGCACTATCTGGGACACAATCCATTAAGTTATTTATGATAAAGAAATCCTGTTGCTTGCATCCTAGTAATCTATTTATAATGATGTTGTTCAATTTTGAGTTTCAGAAAATACCTTACCAGGAATGAACTTGCATGGCGACAATTCCAAATATTTCAGTCTAAAATTTAAAAACTAGAAATATCAAACAAAAGTCAAAAGTATACTATTTCCTGCTTTGCAACAATATTCATAATTTCAAGACAAATTAACTCCATTCATTCATTCATTCTTTCATTCACTCATTCATTCGTTTATTCACTGAACCAGTAATAACATCATAATAACAATGTACATGTTATCTCCGTCGTGGGTTAAAAAGACAGAACCAAAAGGACAAACTTCTAAACTCATAATAAAAGAAAATGAAAGCTGACAGCTCATTCACAAAGTAAGTTAAACATACCATAAGTTTATATAGAAATAAAGAAGATAACTGAAGAACAACGAAAGAGAAAAGAAAAAGACAATAAGTAAGAAAAAAGGATATATCACGTCCATTAACACTCGGTTTACGAAACCTAAAAAATATTCTGAAAAAAGCAGATTGAATAAACTCTATCCATTACCTAACACTGCAGAAGTCCATCCACAATTATAATTCATAGGCCACAAAATATATAAAAGAATCTTCCATAGCCTTTTCTTTCCATCTGTCCTCTGTTTGGATGAAATACATCTGTTAATCGGTCATTCTGTAAAATCGTGCTTTGACCATACTAAAGATCTGTGGTGTTATCTAAATTTTCATATATACCAACATGCAATATATTTCACAGCATAAGAGCTTTTTACCTGTATTTTGAGCAAGTAATTGGTAGATCCACGGTAAGGCGCACCTAACATAATTAACATTTAAATACAGCTGTAATACTGATTTTTATAAACACAAAAAATGTAGATAAATTTTGACAGGTTGCAGCTGATTACATCTGTAGAACAATAAGCTCACCAAAATCTACCACAATATAAGGATAGAATAAAGAAAATTACAGCATTGTAAAGGCACTTAAGGAATCTCACTTGATTTAAAAGTACTCGCATAAATTTATCAATCCCAAGTGCAGAGGACAAAATAAAGGCTCAAATTAATCTCCAAGCTTATAATTTTCCAGCTGGGGCAAATTATTTATGCTTCTAAAAAACTCTGCTTCTGAGGAGTTACTACAGAGGCATCCAAACAAGCAAGTTACTGAGCATACAAGCAGTCTCACCTTTTCAAGAAATCCCCCTCTAATCCATCCAATCTGCTGCCTTCCCATTTCCCTCAGCCCATCCGAACAGCTCCTCTGCTGCCTTCTCTCTCTGGTCTTCAGGCAACCATACTTGGTTAATGACAAGGCATCTTTTGACAACCCCACTGACTTGACGCTGTACTCGTGAATAAGCTGGTGCCGTGCGCTTAGCTTTTAAGTAGTGCTTTAAAAATTTTGAGTTTACGATTACGCTTATGAAATACTAAGACAATTTCTAACTTTCTAATATAGTTAAAATTAAACTTCTCAATACCTACATGTAAATTTAAACAATTTTGTGGTTATCAGTTTAACCAAAATCAATTTTAACATTATTTAATATTAAACTTTTTAAATGTTAAGCTTGTAAATTTGCTAAACCAATATTTCAAATTTTATATGTTAATTCCTTAATTTTTTCTGAAATAATTTAGCAGAATATTTATGACAGGGCAAGCCTAGATGACAAAGTTTGCACAAGAATCTGTACACTTAGGTAGACATGGAGCATGGCCTGTATTTATGTATGCAACTAGGCATTTATATAGCACCCTTTGGGTACCTCTCAAAGCGCTTTCAGGAGGTGCAAGCATAACAGTAATTATATTTCCATTTGGCTAGAATCACACCTCAACTCCCTGACCATGCTGAGTCAGCATAGCTCAACGACGGCTGAAAAGCTTAAGAATGTCTCACAATATTGGGTAAAACTCACAGTTTCTCTGAAAGTCCCATTCTCCATGAACTGAAAGCTGAAGAGGAGTGGCAATGCGTCTGAATCCTGCTGAATGTTTTTCTTCTTTATTTGAAGGACATACAGACAGAGGTGGGTCATATCCCACTGAGCCCAAACCACCCACTTGTGAAGAAGTTGCTCCTTCTTTGGCTCTGCATCCATAATCTACAAAAGTTATAAACACAGCTCCATGGCTTCAAGGTCAGTGAAATTTCCAAAGGAGGTCGTCTTCACCCTCTAAGGAATGACTTTCAGAATTTGTCGATAAATCTGATTTTACAGTTTTCAATTAGTAACATCACCAACTAGTATCTAACAGATCAAGACTCATGCATTAAAACATCAGTAAATGAATGAGATATTTTAAATTCAGGTGGGATTAAGCGAATAACTGTTGTTATTCTGTTGTAAATATTTCTACAAACATTTATAAATATTTTAATTAACTAGAAATGAAACTAAGAACTGTTTCAATCTACTTGGCAGTTAAAGAATATGTCTTGGCAATGCATAATTCTTTAGCAATGAAACAACGCAATACATTGCATTACACAGTCGTACATTAAATTATTGCAACTGTAATTGTAACAATACATTTTTCAGAGTAGCTTCTATAGCATCTCTTTTCTGAGGCTCTTTAGAGGCATTGTACAAGGCAAACTATTCATAACTACAGCAATTACAGCAAAGAATAATTCCGAAAGAAGAAATAAATCCAATATTACACAGTAATTTAATGTAAAGTACATACTCTCATATAAATACAACATGTAAAAATGAACTCAGTTCTCATGAAAATCTAGATGCTTGGAAAGCCTAAACAAAAGCTGCATTTACCAAGCCTTGATCTCCAACACGAGCTACTGATAAGTGATAGATTCCAACTGCTGAAATTAAATCAACAAACAAACCACTAACAACATCATAAGCAAACATTTTAGGGAGCCACATCAACAAAACTATAATAAAACACAATCGCTGAGGTAAATCAGAAAATGAAAGACTCTTAATGTAGTTAAAAAACAAAACTATTCTATGCATTGTGAAGCAATGATCTGTGTTAATAATAAAGCTTTTTAAACTGGAACAATTCACTGCTGATATTAACCAATCATGGCATGAACAACAGCCCAAAATAACAAAGAAGTCTTTGTGAATTGGTGTACTAATAAATGCTTACTGTATTATAGAATGAAAGTTTAAACGCAGGTCTTCTAAGCTTTACAAAACCTTACAAAAACCATATAAGAAAACTTACATTCCATGTGTCGAATGACCACTAGATGAATTTTGTTAGGTCTTGCAGGTGCATGGCCAAATGCTGAAGCCGAGTCTCCCGTAGTGTTGAGAAACATTGATGTGCTGGGCCCTGCAGCAGATTCACTGGCATAAACAAACTGAAGCAAGATGTAAAACGCTGTTTCCAGTGAAAGTGAATATAAATGGTTTGCAGGACGAATTTCAGCAATGTAGGCAGCATAGACACCTACAACACCATCCACAATACACTGTTTTAGAGTTGATCAGTAATCAATCCCTAAGCACAGACATCCAAATGACCTCTTTCTGAGCTCATCCCCCTATTGTCTCCGTGTTGATTGACAGCTTTGGTGGTATCCTAACAATAATGGCACAGCAGCACAGGCCTCAGGTATAGGAACATATTCACCTAAAAAACTAGCTCACACACACGACTGAGGATACAGTTTAGCATTAAGAAAGCATAGCAACCATAACTGTATCCTTAGCACTTATGTCTTTAGCACCCTAGTGAGCTTCTGAGAAGTTACTGTACAAATAGCCTGATGATGATGATGAGGAGGAGGAGGATGAAGATGATGAGGATGATGTTAATAAGTAGTAACTTCTAATGTGCCGGTGTCGAATGCGAAAGGCATCAACCAATGTGCAACAAAGCCAAGCTGCAATCAGGACAACACCCAGAAGGTCAGTCCACAAGACATACATGAATGGGACTTTTATCAATAAACATCATCTATTGTGACAGCTGCCTGAAATGTATAATAGTATTATTATTATTATTATCATTATTAAACAGACATCTATAACGTGCATAGTTAACAACAGCCTCAAGGTGTAACAAAGTTTGTAGCAACCCTGAATGGAATAAGGCCCAAAACAAGACAGTGTGATGCTACATGGTGCTAAATCCAGAAAATGGTTAGAAATAGAGAAAGAGCAGACGAGAGACAGCGAGGTACAGTAAGCGAAAGAGAGGTAAATAACTTAATTATTTACAACATAAATAAATTCTGCTGTCATATGCGATTCATGCCTAGCATGTTGCAAGCGACATCACAAGCAACATGCAGAGCAAACAGTCCACCAATGTAGCAGTTGTAGCAGACACTGAGATAGATACAGATACATTTACAAATTTCCAAGAGTGACAAATGTTTTTCATCGGAGTTTCTTACCTGGAACACCAGGAGCATTCTGTTCAAATGTGACAAATGCTGAAAAAACATGTAATTAACCGTTAATTAGCAGATAAACAGAGTCATTGACAAAACCATCTCAGCCAATTGCTTTGCAATCAAATTAAGTTAATTAGATGAGCATTTCTGGTTCTGAGATCCGGTTTTTTGTCATCAGTGAATCCTGAATTCCATTATTACCAAGCAACAATTACTATAACACTATAATTAATTCAGTGTCATACCATGGTCCCAATACTACAATTTTATTTACAATAATTAATCTCTAAATTAGCTGCAGTAATGCTGTAGCTGTACCAAAAAATGCAGTCCAGTAATAGTAAATAGATCAGCAATTTGTTAAGAATTTATGTGGAGAATCTGATCATCCATTTATTCTTAGAAAACACTCAATCAAGCCATGGGATATGCAACCTAACAGATATAAAAGGTCCTCTGTTAAGACATTTGCAAATTATAGGAGGGAAGGGCTAGCCAGATGCAGATGAATGCAGACAAGGGTGAGACGGGGTCATGCCCAATGCTGACATCTGCATCTAAATTTGGTACATATAATTATTTCAATACATGCTGTCCCTTAAACGCCAATTTCAGTGTTGACAAAAATAAATGAATACAATCGTGTCAGCATTGAGTCATGTTATGCATTTAAACAAACATCTCTGATTCACCAAAAACAACCAGTCAACCATAACCAACCAAAGCAGCAGTCTGTACTACATTGGATCTAATTATAATTCCCTTGCAGAATGAAGCAGTATCAAAGTGGGCCATCCCATAGTACAGTTAGCCCTGCAAGATCAACAGGGTAGCCTAGTCTGGGCCCTAGCACTCCATTGAACATCTTAGTGGACCTATTTTCTGGGTACTGGCCTGATTTCAGCTTGGATTTAGTGCACCATCAGCTGACGTCTTGTGCATTAGACACCATGCCGGTGAAGTTACCGATTAATAATAATAATAATGGAGTGCAGACGTCTGCAATGGGTATGGGAGGTGGGTAACGTCAAATGCAGACAAATGCGGACAAGGGGGAAGGGTCCAAATTAGGTCAGTTTTTGCGGACATCCTTTGTGGATCACCCTCAGTTAGGGCTGAAGAGTTTGGTCATCAGAAATGAGTAACAAGCTTTAAAAAACTTACCTAGAAACGATTCCTCTGGGCTGATAGTTGCATTTACGACTTTTGTACATCTGTCAAATAAGTAGACTTCCTAAAATAAATACCAAAATCTACCAGCAATAAAAATAGCCATGACAAACTAAGAGCAGTTATCCTTATATATTTCAATGATTAAGTAATAAATAAAAGCAATCTACAGCTTTTCCTTACTTGGCATCATGCTCTGCAAGAAAACTGGGCATAGTTATTCAAAGTAGCCCTAAAATTCCACAAAGAATACAGGAGATAGAGGAACAGCAATTTTTCAGGTGGCAGAAAGTGATCAGCTAAGACAATATGCTTAGAAGCTTTCTCTAAAGAGTAAGAGAAAGAACTGATATTCAGAAATATTCTTCGCAACACGGATTGTAGCAGCCCAGAACCAATTGTCAGAGGATGAATAATGCAGGCATCAGTCATCCATAGTCTCAAGCACAGACTTAACAGTTGCATAGGAAGACACAGACAATGAAAGCTCTCGGCTTACATAGCTATTATAATAACTGTAACTGCTTTTAATACATAAAGCAGATAAACAAGTTAACAGTTATCATATTAGCTATGCAAGCTGAGAACTTTAATGCCTGTGTCATATTTTTACTTTTTAAATTATCATGCACCTTCATAAAAATGTTCATCGTTTACCTTTCTTAACTTTGTGTTTCGATTATACACACCAATATGAGTGACCAGTTCCAAAGATTCCTATAAACAAGAAACAAAACAAATTATTTTCAAATCATTCAAAATGTTTTAAATAGAAGAAAAAACGCTTGGAAAACACTCCTGATAAGTAGCAAAAAGACTTTACAGGTGACTTATGTGAAATGATAAAAACGTCGTTTGAAATTTAACATGGACAGCAAAGCAACCAGTGGCAGCCAAGGATTGTTTGCATGGGAAGGAAGAGCATTTCCAGAGGGACAACACATTCTGGCAGTCCACCATACATGGGTCTGGTCTAAGGGGCACCGGCATATAACCAAGAGCGGCAGGCATGGAGAGGCAGCACATTCTGGCAGTCCACCATACATGGGTCTGGTCTGAGGGGCACCGGCATATAACCAAGAGCGGCAGGCATGGAGAGGCACCACATTCTGGCAGTCCACCATACATGGGTCTGGTCTAAGGGGCACCGGCATATAACCAAGAGCGGCAGGCATGGAGAGGCACCACATTCTGGCAGTCCACCATACATGGGTCTGGTCTGAGGGGCACCGGCATATAAACAGAGCAGCGGGTGTGGGGTGTACTTGGTGGACTGCCAGACTGTGGCGCCTCTCTGGAACTGCTCTTCCCTCCCATGCAAGCAATCCTGGCGTGGGGTGAACCGCCCCTCCCACGCCTATTGCTAAATCATCAACTGAAAGTAACATGCTCTTTGTGAGCTAATATAAGGTCCTATATCTAATATCTTGATATACACATATATGTCACCATTAAGTGATGTTATACATTTAATAAAGCATCTGTAATTCACCAAAAACAACCAGCTAACCAGAACCAATCAAAACTGCACTAAGAAATGATGCAGTGACATCACAGAAGAACGTAAACAAAATTCTTACTGAGGTTCTACCATTCCAGGAGTAAATCAGCGTGCCATTGCATTCCTCACCAACAACGACAAAGTCACCTTCGGGAATCCCTGAACACCATACGAAATTGCATTTCAAACTGCAAAACGTTTACAATTCTGTTTACAGTGTTACAAAGAACCCTATACTTCAATCACTTTTGCTGCAAGGGGCACACAACAACAAAGTCTCAATGTTTCATGCAGTAGTGTTCAGCAGAATCAACAGTTCCTTGAAATGGTTTAAAGTAGAAGGCAAGAGAGGAAGGGGAAAGAAGGAGGAACAGAAGCACAGGCTGCGGATGATGGGATCGAAGATCATGAGGAGGAGGGAGAAGGAGGATGGGGTACACTGGTGGTTGACCATTAAAATGAGCTGAGGGTAATGGAAGGAATCGGGTGAATGAAAGCTAGGCCTATATGCAGGGGATTGGTTTAAATAATTTATGTGAATCTGACTCCCAACTTGACAGACATAAATAATTTTGCATGTTTAAGTTGAACAATACTGCTTTCTGTGAAACATGTTAAATTAGCACAATGATCATTCGACGATTCGGATAGCAACTGTAGCGTGAACCAAGCGAAAATGTGGGCGTTGGTTTATTATTACAGATAAAGCTTTAATCTATAAAAGCCAGCTATATAAAAATGAATAAAACATTTCAATAAAACGCGCTGAAGAATTGTTCCACCTTGTGAATTAACTGAAGCCTGACTGTTAAACGCTGAAGGTAAATCGTTTTTTAGATCATTGACGACGGTTAACTCGATCATCTTGCTGAAACGATTAAAAGCTCATCTGGATAAGACATTGTTTACAACATATAACCCACTTAATATTGTTGGCTCTCGATGGTAAACGCATTGACTCTAAAACCACGGAGACATCTATTTTTAGTAGCAACCACGTGTTTTTCGTGCAGAACATTTTCTTAGCGCTAAACTAGAACATCATTATTTTAAAGTTTATGACTGCTGAACGTTTCTTTGTAGATAATCGATGAAAGTAGTAATTAGGCCACTTTAGTCGAGCTGAAATGCTTCGCCTGATTGATTTCTGGTTGTCTTATATGTTTGTAAGTCAGTGAGTAAACTGTGAACAAAAGACGAAAGCGAGAATTCTTTAACCAAGTCGGCCGTTTCTTGGACCTTAAAGTTAAAACGTAAATGTAAGTGTATGACTTACACGTCTTTCTATAGGAACTGTATGGCCTCGAACCTGCTCATTTTTCAATGAATATATCGGGTGAAATCCTTCACCACTGATGCCCGTTTTAAAGCATGCCAACTCATTTAAGGTTCCCATGTACGGACCGTGCTCGCCTAAACCACAGCTAGCGGCTGAAGCTGCGACGTCTTACAAATTAGCTGCATGAATAAATTAAATAATGTCACTAGACTGTTGATTATAACGCTCATATCTGATTAGTCTACAAGTTTTTATTTATGTTTCTGGAAGTCACAGTTATGACTCATTTTCGGTTTCATAGAGATCACAATGGTAATCCACTTTCTTAGTTTCTTTTTAGTTAAGTTTTAGTTAAGACTTTCTTTATAGTAACTGTTCAGTTGTACCTAATATCGGTTAAACATTTTTGTCGCCATATGCATCGTTCTGTAATAGTCGGCCTTATTTTAGTGGGACTTAGGTCCCTTATGGATCTACCATTTGTTTCCCAACAATCTATACAATGGTCAATGTATTTGTTTTTTCTTTTGTTCTTTTCTTTTATTCTTTTGGAATCAATAAAGTTTCATTCAAATGGAGACGTTTGCCTTCAGGACCACGTTAGGCCTAGGTGTAACTTACTTTGTGACAGATTCTAACACTTCATAAAATTTCTACTGCAATTCGCTGTTGTGTGGCGCTACAAAACATTACGATGACAAACTGCAACGCGTCCGGAACACGTTGGCTCCACTAATTACAGAAACCTGCAGGTGTTTGATTACATCACTTCTGTATTAATCAACAGAGCTACGCTGGCTGCCTGTATGAATCACCGATCGGTTACAAGATAGCCTATATCTTCTCTGAAACATAGGCAAGATTTTTTCAACTAATCATCCTGCTTATCTGTTGTCTTAACTACAGCATTATCAGTCATCCAGATCTTTGAGAACAGCCACACAAAACCGTCTATCTGCCTCTGACATTTTAAAAGATTGTCGGTCTGAATTATCCAGCTGCGGATTTAGCACCAGCCATCTGGAACAGTCTACCCGTTGAATTTGTTCACGACAGCATCGTAATCGTAAACTAAGCGCATGTTACCAACTTATTTATGGGTGCTGCGTCAAGTACGTGGGGTCGTCCAAAAATGCCATGTTAAGAACCAAGTCCGGTTACCAGGAGACCAAAGACAGAAGGGAATGGGGAGGCTAGGGTGGGTTGTGTTTAAGCTGAGAGAAGTGGGAAGGCTGATTAGGGTGTGATTTCTTGAAAAGGTTAGACCAGTTTTGACTGGAATACCTGACGGGTAATAAATAGAATGAACGACGGAAGGAATACAAGAGCAGAAAATTTGCAAAATTCAGGAGGGAGATCGTTCAAGAGTCGAGGAGCAGTGTAGACTCTGGGTGTACATAGTGTATGGATATCTCATTGGCTGAGGTGTACGTCAAGGTGCTTCTGTGCGTGAGGTTACCCGTTCGTATACCGAACGTGGCTAGCACGGTCCGTACAAGGGTACTTTAAACGTGGTTGCGCCCATTCAAACGGGCAGCGGTGGTGAAGGATTTCGTTCGATAAATTTATTGAAAATGATCATGGTCGAGGCTACACGGTCGCTACAGGAAAACATGTACATTTCCATTTTTGCATTTACATTTACTTGCTCTACTCGCTCTTGTTCCACGTACTCCGACGATGCTCTGAGCAATAACGGAACAGGACCAATGGAACGTTTGAACATCTCTATTATTTTAGTTGGTGCGTTAAATAGAATTGTTCTGTAATCAATTGATGTATCTTTTTCTGGGCCAAAAAATTAAAACTAAAATTTTAAATTAATAATTGCGCATTAATCGTATCCGAGTATCAGTGATATGGTCTACAGCATTAGACGAACGACTTTTGAACTTGACCTAGATAAATAAATCACAGGCGTTTATATACTACGTTCAAATTGACCAAAACTCTCATAGTCTGATGTGACATTAACGTAGGTATAAATGTTCAATGCACACGTTTTAATGAAGTATTTTAATCTTGTAATTGTTTACAAAAATAAGCTGGTTCTGCCGTCAGAGTCAAACTTCTCTCGGTATTCGGAAATTTGGATTAGCTTGTACTTTGAGTGCTGAATTGAAAACAAATGCTGACGCAAACAGGCTGACATGGTGTGATGATTAAAACAGTGTAATTTATTCAAGATACCAGCAGTGGTTCAACATACAGATAATCTTTCTGGGTTATGTCAATCCGTTTGTTATTTTTTTTCATATTTTGATTCAAAGTTTATATTTTACCTTGTCTATCCAGTTTCGTCTTTTTGTATTGGGCTTTTCTTTAACAGAAAGTTTGCCTTTAACTCTGTTTATCTTAAAAATCAAACACTAATGCATGTCTGGAAATTTTCTTTGTAAGTACTGGTATATATGTATATGTAGGTATGGATAATATTGGATATATGTGGGATACTAGTTATAAATCCTATTATTATTAGTATTATTATTATAACGCTGACAGTTTGGTTTCACAGCCCTTACAACCTGGGCAGTTATGGAACATTGCAGTTTTTAGTCCTGTTGTTAATCACTTGTTTACCAGCTAGTTGTTACGGATCCCACAAGTAAAGTATCCCATATCCCACAAGTGAGACGTAGAGGAGGTGCTCATTTCCTTTTCTTTAGACCCTTGAGCCAGCAATGGACAACTCCCAAGGTCCTGGACATGAGGCCAGTACATCACAGGACTTGCTGGTTACTTCCCAGCTTATGCCGGTACCAAATTATATTGCTTGGTCAACAGAGGCATGGTGTGGGCAAACAGAATGCCCAGGGTCGTTACATGAAGTCGAACCTGTAACTGCATAATCATTGACCAAACACATTACCCACCATGCAGTTATGCATTTATAGATCCCAAGTGGTAGGCTATTCCAGGCCTGTGAAATTACATTAATTGATTTGTCTGGTTGTCATTACTCACCAGCAGGTTACATCGTGCAGAGTTGCAGTGAGTGGTCAGACTTTTTCTGCTGCTGGGTGAATAGTTGTGCAGCAGCTTTGATAATTGACTAACGTCTTCACCTGTGATGTTGTCAAACATTAAACTGTTGCAGTAATCAAGACGACTCGTGACGAAGCATGGACAAGGTTCTTGGCAGAATTTAACGTACATACATATCTATGTATATTGTGCCTTTCTAAAAACCACTAAAATGGTGTATGTTGTTCTTGGACACTGTGTCATTTTATACTTTTTGCATAATTATTTTAGGCATAAAAGATGAATGTGTATCGAAAGAAACTTCTTGGACAGTATCTTGAAAAGGTTCTGCTGGTGCAAGCAGCTGAACGAGAACAGGGTCGAACAGAATTAGCCCCGTTAGCTGTTGACTACCTGAACACCGCAGAGCCTCAGCAAAGGCTGTCACAACAAATTGTAGAAATCTTCTCAATGAATATCAGTGCAAAAACATCATTTGATTTTGCTGCTGCAAGAAATATTTTCTTAGTTATGGAAAAATATGTTATAAATCTTCTTGACTGTCCGTGGAAAAGGGAATTTCGCAAGATTACGGTATTTCAAATTATATGCTGATAAGTTTGCTCTTGATGCATTAAATTAACTTACAGCTGTAAATGAAATGTTTGTCAGTGTTTGTAATATAATTTTACAACATTATTGAAGAAATGTCTTAAAATTAATGTCTGGAAACTGCAGAGACTAATGTAGCCAGAGTGATTCAGACACCAACTGTCTGGTAGTAAAAGGTAAAAAGGCAAGGCTAACACACTTGTTTACATGTCTGTATAGAAATTGCTCAGAACCATGTTCCATAAGTGTGGTCTATAGTCCAACCATATCACAGCTATCCACAACAGAGCATGTTCTAGCTTTCCAGGTGACTTACTTCCTTACTTCCCAAGCCCAAAAGATGATGGGCTGAGAGGGTTTGGCATACTGTGGATAGTTAAGCAAGACCAAATGTTGATGCCAATACTAAGGTATAATGGCTGACGACCATCATACCTTGATACCTGTTGGTATCAACACTGTGTTGCTTAATATACTCTGCTTGCCAGTGTTGTACCCACAGTGCCAAGCCATCATGTGACTAAAGCACGACCACTGTGGGTTATTACAGCTAGATTATAATGTTTCTTTTTTCTGTTATTGTACAAAATTGTCTTGCAATGAAAATCTATGGTTGTCTAGCCATGCCAGTGATTGTTGTTAACAGGCATTATTAATAAAGCTTGTGCTTAATTCAGTTGCAGTCTGAAAGTTCCAATTTTAGTCACCATGTAGCTTAGTAAAGGCAAATTTAGACTAGTTGAAAAGGTAATTGGAGATGATTTAGCAAGAGATGAAAGTACACTGTGAATTAATATGCGGATACCTAAGAAACCCTCATTTGTTCCAGTCTGCAGTGATTGTTGACAGTGTTAGTCGGCTTATGTTAATGGTTATAATGGTTATATGTTAATGGTTATGGTTATAATGGTTATGAATTGAACCATTTAACATCGAGGGAAATGTAATTTCAGCCTGAAATTGAAAACGACTAGCTAAACAGATCTAAACAGATCTTCCCAATGTCAGAACAATTGTACAACAGGATGTTAGCTACCAGTTCCTGTAAATCACTTCCTGCTTTCATGTAGCCTAGCCTCATCAAATGCTTTGGAGACAAAGAAGGAAAGGAAAAGGGAATTGGAGTTTATTTTCCTTTGCAAGTGCTGCAGATGAGGACCTATAATTTATGAGCTGTACCTGCCTGATGGTATCTTACTCTGGTTTACCCTAGCTTACCATTCCTTACTTTACTGCCAGTTACATCATTTTGTATTTTCTTGTGATGTATGAGTATTACATAAATGTTGAGTATTTTACCATTATGCTGTTTGTTATATTAGGATTATTGTTCCTCAGTTTTCTGAAGTATTTGGTAATATCAGATTAATATCAGTTTTACTTGTTTAAAGTTTTTAGTTGTTTTTGAAGGCTTTAAGTGCACTAGTGTTTGTTTTGGTTTCTGTTTTTAGATGTATTCTGGCTTTTATAAAACTCAGATCGAGCCATCACTGAAGGAGGCTTGGAAGCTGTTGCAGATGGTAGGATACGAAAAAGTAGGGATGTGTTTGGAATTGAAGCTTCTTCCTGATGCCAGTAGGCTACAGGATATGGCCTTTGAGTTTTTTCTCGCTTCTTCGGAATGCTTGATTTATAAGAATGTCTTCCAGGTTTCTTTGTCAGGCTATACATTAAGGGATATTCATAAATGTCGTAGTAATATCTCAGGTAATTCAGATGTACTCTTCGAAGAATTATCTAAGTTTTGTATGAGGGGAAATAAACAAGGGGAAAGCTGTGAGTCAAAAGTGTCTTCTCAAGTTCAGGTTCATTTATTGAAAGTGTCAAAAAACCAACAGTCAGAGAAATATTCAGAATATGAAGCTAAAGTTGGTTCTGGGGTTCAAATTGGTGGAATGCAGTCAGAAAGTAGCCAACGGCATCTGGGAGATATAACAAAAGCTGAACAGCTTCCTGAGCCGGAAAAGGAAGGTAATGACTGCGGAACTAGGACTGAATCAGTTGAAGCTATGCTTCGAGAAATCACTCCGGAAATGCTTTCGGATATCAATATTCGCAGACAGATCCTGACAAAACTGAATGAAGAGTCTCTCGGTAAAAAATTCCATGGTTCGATGCCACTGCGTCAGATGCCATGTGAGAGAGCAGCTGCATCCGATACAAGGGCACATACAGAGCCACTGTTTATACCAAAACAGCCCAAAACTGTTTTGCCATCTGCTTCTAGTACACATCTATTCACAGAGCCCCTTCTTAATTTGAAACAAAAAAAAATTGAGAGCAAAGTTGTGCCAAATGTTCAAGCATACACAGTGCCACTGCCTGTTCCGAAAGAAACTTTTGCAGTTGATTCAGATCATCGGCCGTGGACAGAACCATTGCTAATACCAAAACAAGGGAAAGTTCCTTCCAAACTGAGCAGGAAAAGCGATGAAGTGATTCTCCCTAACTGGCAGTGTGGACACTGTTTTTATTCAAATAATGCTGCAGTAAATGTTGAAAAATGTGGAACTTGTGGAAAGCCACGTAAAGAAGTCTAATCTATCAGAAATTCTATCGAGAAATTATGTCAAATCGTATGGCAAATCAAGAATGTTAGCTGGTTTAGGTTCATAGTAGTTAAATATGTGTGATAAGACAAATTTTTAAAATTTTATTTACATTTTCATTTGATGTTTGAAAAGGATAGTGTTACTGTCAATATGTGTCAACAACATGAGGAATAGCGTAAGTTTATAAGCAGATATTTCTATAAAATTATTTAAAATTTGATTCTGGTGTTGTTCCAAAACTTGGCATGGCTGAACATTACATGTACATTGCACTGTTTGCTTTTGCAAGAATTCTAGCTATTGACACCATTAACTGAATTAGGGCATAGGTGAAGCATTTGTTACTTCTTGACTTTAACACCATTATTTTATGTGATGCTGTCTTTATAAGATGATAAGGTATCTGATGTTATTAAGTTAAAAGTTGATGTATGTACACTTGTTTAATCTCGCCAACGGAATTATTCTGAGGAACTTCTGGTGAACTGAGACGTGTTCAAGTATGTATAAGTTGGGCCATCAGTTATTATGTTGCAATCTTACTCTTACTGCTGATATATTTGTGTCATTTCTGAAAGATCTTCCAACACCATGACATAATCTCTATGATACTGCTGTAGTTTGCTTTATTTCTGTGTTTCAATATTGTATGTAAATTCAGTTAAACCAGAGTTGTTGTACCTAGGCCCTACTTGTAGCTGGCTTGGTTAGCTACTTCGGTTAACACGTACGTCAAGGACTAATACTGATGCTAATTATGACTAGGCGACTAGGACTAGGACTGTAACTATTAGGTTACAGTTGTAATCGTAATCTTGAAATTTTTACAGCGCCCAACGAAAGCCACATCATGGGGACCAGCTTATTCACAGGCGCTCAGTCAAAACAAAATCGATAGGCAAACGGGCCTCGGACTGTATTATATCGCAATTAGGTCTTGTGATTCACTCAATCAGTGCAGCAAGCCGGCTTCTGCCATCTAACCTTGGTTGGTCTGCTAATCTAGTTAGCTACACTGGTTAAAGCGCCTCTGTACGTGAGGATGCTGGTTCGCATACCGATCGTGGCTATTTTTCAGAGATTTAATCTCGGGATAGCACGGTCCATACACGGGGACCTTAATGGCAGCGATGAAGGATACTCGCTCGATCAATTCATTGAAAAATGCTCAGGGTCGAGGCCATACAGTCGCTATAGAAAACCGTCTACATTTACGTTTGCCCGTAGTGGGAACGTGACAATATGACTTATTAATATTTTTGATGACCACGACGGAAGCTGTGAGCGATGATCCGAACTTTCATGAGCCAACAGCTATTTTAAGGAGATCAATGTGTGTCTGTAAGCATACCTTCATGTATGTTTCTGGATATTTGTATAGCGCCTTTGTAGACTCAGTAAAAGGAACGTAACTATGGTTATGTAACAGATACAAAAATGGTGCATATTAAATCCTTAAAATAAGCTGGAAATGCATTAGAACCCCATTAATTCATCATCGTTGGACACTTTTCCCTAAAGTTGATCGTACATCAAAGTAAGTCGACCATTTTATTGTGATTTAAGATTTCACTCACAACATCTAAACATTCATAAGGCCTACTCGTTAATGCATAGGCCTATCATAATTGTGTAGCTTATAAAAGTGCAACCAACAGGCTCCGTACCAGATAGTCACATGCACTGTGCCCATAGCTGACCCGTGTTGTGCCTCTGGTGGGCCCAGTATGGGCCCAGTATGGGCTTGATGTACGTGGATGTCAAGGATAGGCCTATGAATAACAAATTACAGGCCAGCGCTTCGACTACCGATTAATATTTATGATAATGTAAATGTTCGTTAGGTCTATTTAGGTCTATGGTTGAGGCTATTTTGCTGGAAAGACTAAAAAGGCACTCTGCATCAGATGCAAAGCTTACAGTTAAGGTGTATGCTGATGTAACGACTAAATCTTAGCAACTTATGCTGCCTATTCATACTGTATTATGTAACCAATGTATATATGTACAGTTTATGTAATGTATATATACCAAACAAGCTATATATGCATAATATATAGCCTACATATGTATTCAAGGGCGTCGGCACAGGTCGAGGAGGCCGTGGCCATAGATACTTTTGGCCTCACCATTTTTACCTTGTTAGCGTAGACATATTATTACCCCAGCTTTTCGGTTGGGGTAAAGTCCTGAGAGCCAAGCGAGAAGTAAACTGTTCAATCGAAGGTGTGGTAGGTGAGAGGGATGGCTACTGAGAAAAAAGAAAGGTCTTCAGAGAAAATTCTAGAAAAAGAAACAGCCCTTTTTTGTCTGGATGACTAAAATCAATCAGGTGGTCAAAATTTTCGGCGAAATGAAACCAGCCATTTTCCATTCTTGACCCCGATAAAAGCTTAGCCATTCAATGGCCCCCATTTTCAAAACCGTGCCGACGCCCATGTACATAACGTAGGCTGCTATAGGCCTATATAATGTACTTATACTTATAATAATTATGCACTGTCTGATTTACGAAAACGAAAACTAAACATGTAAAGGCAGCGAAGTAAACGATGATCGGTGCCACGACGACCGATACCATGACGACCGATACCATGACGACCGTTGTCAGGACGCCGGATACCATGGCTGCACAAAGCTACAATCTACGAGAGAAACAAAGCAGACTACGCAATCTAGCAAAATTGGTGATGCGGGCAAAACCAGTCTAATGCTACTTACTTAGTAATCCATTTCAATTTCGTATAGCCCTATGTGCGCATATTAATACATGCATTCGAGATGGTAGCCTAATATTAATTACTTAATGTGGCAGACGTCAGCGCTTTTGGAATTTCACTGCAGCTTAAGCATGCGTGACTAAAGCAACAAGAAACTGAACAGGAATATAAGGGCGAAGATTTCTTGGTGCAAGTCATAGCCTTTAGTAGCTTCCAGTGTTTAACGACATCTTATGGCACCAAAGGCCGTTGACGTCGCCCTCCTCCTTTATATCCTGGCTTGGGACTGGCACTACCCGACTAAAGGCAGTGGCGGAGTTTATAGACTTGTGGCATGGTTTGGATAATAGTACTATAACAGCCTTTACGAAGAATCTAGGAAGGATTGAATGTTAAGCATTTTCGGTTAGGCTAATTTCCAGTGGTTCTAACACAAACTATACGTCTCTGAACCACTTTATACCCTTGTATGTTACAGTATACTGTAATGTAATATATAATTCTAATTGGTCTAAGTGGAACGCTTTTATTAATTTAAGTAAATTTATGTGTCAAAGAAAAGTAGTACAGTCTTTTAACAGCGATTCCTGAAGCGACTTCATTTTTAAACCTCGACATAGGGGGCCTATAAGGGCGGGTGGCCAACCTCTCCCTCGCCGCCTGATCTGCCCTCTGACAGTGTGCGGTCAGTGTACTCATTATCGCCTAGTTGCCAAGGGACGCAGATGGAGCCCTAATCTCGTCAGAAATTTCTGCCCTGAGGAGAATTGAACCCCAGATCTCTCAGTTAACGCAGTCCAGCTCGCTAACCATTAGACTATCACGCATCCATAAATTAAGGGTTATAATAATGGGTTATTTATTCTGTCCAGGAACTATAAATTCGATTGAAACAGGAAAAACAATGCAACCAGAGGAAGATAATTATAACTATGGTCAAGAACAAAGACAGACGAGACATGAAACAGGCTGAAACAGGACCAGACACAATGAGACAGACGGACGGGCAGGCGGGCAGATAAACATACAGACAGACACGCAGACAGAAAAATCAAGTAGGTACGAAAGATACAAAGAACGATAGTGACAGAGACGATGGACTAGATAAAAGGCTTGGCCACCGTGAAGTTGCTCCCGGCGTGTTTATAGTAGGCCTGTTAAGTTTGTCTGATTTGGCAGTTCGGCCTACCTGTTCCCTTGTGACTGGTATCGTGTCGTTTTCTCGCATGCTACTGAAAATTGATGACGGTTTGATCGAAACATGCCGGACATTGGTCACACTGCTGACCATTGACCAGAACGCTCGTCAGCCGGACATCGATACAAGTTTCGGGCAGAAAAGGGCATTGGACCATAGAACAAGGCGACTGCAAAACAACGAACAAGTTATAACTACCTAAGATTTTAAAGCGGAATTTTCCCTTCTTTAAAATCTTTTTCCGCGACCGACTTAATATTTTCTGACCATGTCTTAAGACTAACAACAGGATCAAAGTATATTTATCTTCCACTTTTGCTAAAAATCTGTATTATATCTCCATGACTATTTTTATTTCATGACACTTAGGCCTATAGGCCTACGACATTTTAGGCCTACATGCACAGGAAAAACTGCAGTTTTAAATTCGGAACTTTATCAGGTGTTCTTTTGTTTCTTTCGTTTTTTCTGTTTTCTTCTTTCTTTCTTTCTTTCTTTTTTCTTCCTTTCTGTTTTCTATCTCTATTGTTTCTTTCTCACTTTCCTTCATTCCTTCCTTCTTTCTCTTTTTCTGTTGTCCTTTCTCTTATTTTTTTAAATTTCCAGGCTTATTCTCTCTCTCTCTCTCTCTCTCTCTCTCTCTCTCTCTCTCTCTCTCTCTCTCTCTCTCTCTTCTCTCTCTCTCTCTCTCTCTCTCTCTCTCTCTGTCTCTCTCTGTCTCTCTCTCTCTCTTGCACACACACACGCACACTGTTTCCATCTTTCTCTCTGTCCCTCTTTGTAGGTCTATGTATGGATGTGTCTTTTCCTGGAACTGTCTATCTCTCAGTTTACACTTATAATTTCCTATCTCCCCCGCGTCTCTCACTCTTACGTCGCTGCCGCTTTCTTGACTCTCTGTCTGTTTGTATATGAAATGGATTTCGACTTGTTTTCATGGACTTAGCCGACTTATCGACGGTCGCCAAACTAAATATAGCGAAGGAGGTGTGTGCCTAAGTAAATTACTGCTTTCACTGTTCATAAATAAACACCTCGCTTCCTTGCAAAAGCATAGGCCTATGCATACGCCTACGCCTGCACACGGAAGGGTTGCGTTCGATAGGCCTTCTTCTTTAAGTATCAAGTTTGATCATCACACCATTAGCATTCTAGTAGCTGAGGGTGTGAATGGACTGGTTCGAACGAACTTTCTCGGGTTCAGGCAGCGCACTGTCTGTTACCGTTGCCACTGCGCCTGGTCTGCTACGTCAGATCCCGTCCGGAACATTATCACTTAGTCCACAAATCCCCATAGGCCCAAGCTATTTTGTTTGAACCCTTTTAAAATCAACCTAGCTACGCATACAATGTAGCATCTCTGAAAGAGTCAGTTTTTATGCAATGGATCGATATCACAGACCGCGATCGACAACTTTTGTATACAAGGACCCCACTTAAACCTACGCATAAATGAATTCATTATAAACTGAGACAGACAGACAGACAGACAGACAGACAGACAAATGGGCGCATATCCCCATAAAGCCAATGACGCAGTCACCTCCTCATAAGAAAGACAGGAACGTACACTTCAGAAGACTAAATTTACCAACTGGTGAAAAACTGCGCATCAATTTTGTATAGCTGGATATAGTTATTCTGTGCTACCTATAAACATCTTATATCATCAGTTAACATCCTTTGCGCTATTATTAGGTCTTCTGTGGCGATCGTTGCAGTTCGATTCTCTTAAAATGTGTACACATCCTGAGTAAGAGGGGAAGCTCCAAATTTGTTTTCTTTTCTCATGATGAGAATGGGGCAGATTTTGCCCCCTCCCCGGTAAAGTATGTATCGACGCCACTGTACCTATTTCTTGTACTCATTTGTAGGCCTAGCTTATCTAATTTATCTAATCTAACTTCCAGGGCCTTTCAGATGAGGCCCCAGTTTGGCCCGGCCTCATATACAGAAAGCTACAGGCCTAGGTTCTCAGACTTTGAAAAAGTCTTTATGTATTAATGATTAATATTTTTGTTTTGTTTATTTGTTTATTTTTAACTCTTAATACGGGCGCAATGTCAGTAAATCTGAATCTGAGGCATGAATGTATTTTCGCTGAGGCCAAGACGGTGCTATGCAAATGCCAGAGTAAGAGTTAGCCTATAGTCTTAACAAGTGATTTGAAAGATGTTAGCGAGTCTGCGAGTCGGGCCTTTGTGGTAGACCATTCCAAAATGCGAGGAGCACAGCAGCTAAAGGCATGTGATCCTACAATTGTCCAGAACCTAGGTTCTTGCAACAAACCAGTATCAGAAGAACACAAGAATCTAGGATGGCGATTTGGAGTCAGCGATGTTCTGGGCTTTAAAGGTAAAACATGCATCTTCCTTTCACTTAAATTTCTTAACCATTGTTGAAAGTTTTGATGCGGACTGATAGGCCTACTTTTTGTCCCGCCACTGAAAAAAAAACAACGACGTATCAAGTAGCCTACAGATCAGCCGTATCGTAAAACATACGATCAGCTATAGTATACTTTACAGTAGCATGCTCTACACTAGTGTGCTGTTAAGTGTTATACCGACCATTTGTCTGATTGCCTCTCGGTTGCCATAGTTACGAATGCCTCTCGATGCGAGGAAGTGAGGTACGTCGAGGCAGTACTCGCAGCTCTGACACCGAACGGTGACAAGTCCTTTGCCGATGACATCGTACTGGTACTCGTAGACGAGGTACTCGATTGTCTGGCAGTCGCTCGACAGTTGCGGACAATGCACCTCAGGGCACATCATGTAATACTAGAAGCAACACGAAATTTCTTTAATTATTCCTATACTTATTTGTTTGTTTGTTTTATTTTTACCTGAGGTGGTCGAATGATCTGTCGGGATTTAAAATACGTCCTTAGAAAAATAAAAATTCGTCTGAAGCGGCTAAACCTCAAGCATTTCTGACACAGTAGAATGCTTTGAGGCCCTGAGGCCGTATCTTAAAACCATTATAAGTTGTTTAGAAATTTAACATCAGATAGCCTTTCATGTTTTAATACGATAGTTGTAATCGTAAATCGTAAACTCGAGATTTTTGCAGCGCCCAACGAAAGCTGAGTCGCGGGAACCAGCTTATTCACAGGCACTCAGTGAAAACAAAATCGATTATCAGGAAGGGTTCGGTTCCAGGTCAAGATCCAAGTCAGGCAAGCAGGCAGGCAGGCAGACGGCAGGCAGGCAGGCAGACAGGCAGGCAGGCAGGCAGGCAGGCAGGCAGGCAGGCAGGCGGCTACGGTGGTTGGCGTTTGGGATTGGATCTGCAGGATAGATGAGGGGAAGAAGAGGAATCAGGATAGGATCTGCGGAAGAGAAGTATTTTCAGTTTTGAGTGGTATGCATGTATAAAAATCAATCTGGGGTTTGACCTACACTTGACCCTGAAGGGTTGTTTCCAGTTCCTCTTCCGCGGTTGCTGCCCCTGGACGATGAAAGGGAAGAGGCGGAGGATCTGCTCCTTGATGTTGAAGGCCTCCTCTCATCTGCTGCTACAGAGCGTTGCAGTATGATCAGCATCAACGTTACCATGACTACCGTTCCACAGACCAAGCGATGCGACGCCATATTTTTGTGACCTCCTGAACTGAAAACAGACGCGCGTCGTTTACATACTGACAGATACCTGTAATGGTCAGTGTTACATTACACCGCTGCTTATAACATGATGCAAGAAATTGCAACATGTATATGCGATAAAATATATAGTGTATAATATATATATATATATATATATATATATATATATATATAGATAATAGATAATAAATAGCCAAATAATAGATAAATGGATTATATATATAATGATAATATATAATGTTTATTTGTGGCAGCTCTTTGCACTGATTTCTAATTGAAGCTGGTAAGATTTTGTAAATTATCTCTAGCAAGGGTTTGAATAGTTCATTGTCTGAAATTTCTTTAGAATGGATCAATGTTTCTATCAAGCTGTACCATTTTAACCAGTTAACTCATGCCACCAGACTTACACTGGACTTGGCCGGACTTACCCTAAAAATTAATACGCACACCGAATTGCTTAGTAGCAACCATCGACTGATGCCTCGAGCATTATTAAAGTGGTGCCATAGAAGTTCTCACATCATCATCGTCGTCGTCGTCATCGTCATCATCATCACTACCACCACCACCACATCATCATCATCATTATCATCATTATCACCACAGATAATAAATTGGAAGGCAGAAGTATTAGCAGTCAGCTTCTCTATAATCGTTTTCACAGTCTTCAACCTGTACCGCTAGTCACAGGAAATTTGGTTTTGTGTCCGATTGACTCGGTTGAACTTTCACCTTCCTCTTTCAACCACTTCCTGGTGCTGAAGTTGCCGAATTGACAGTGCATTGAATTTAAGGAGACACTCGTACTGAAGATGATGGTCACTGAGATTAAGCGCTGAGCTTAAGGCCTTTCCTCTTGTTTGTTGCTTAATCTGTCTGCCTTCGGTCATATGCTGTTCGACATTACGATCCACATCTGTCGACCTAAACAGCGTGGTGCCGATTCAAACGGGCAGCGGTGGTAAAGGATCTCACCCGATAAATTCACTGAAAAACGAGCAGTATCGAGCCATACGGTCGCTATAGAAAAACGTACATTACATCATCTATCGTTTGATTTTTGTCGATTGCCCAACCGAGCGGCAAATTCGCTCTCCAATGACCAACTCAACATCGAACATAGCTTATAACTGAATTTAGGTTCATCTGGACAATAACCCTATAGGCTGTTACAGCTTGTCCATCAGTAGAGTAACCTGTGTCGAAAGGCGGTGTAATTCAGGACCGTCTTATCCATTAGGCAGAGTAGGCACTGTGCCTATGGCCTACGAACTTTATAGGAGCCTACGAAAGTCAAAATGAGATATTGAAAAAATAAATTTATTGATTGACCCGAAAATAGAAAAAGGAAATATAAATTTCATAACCTTAAAGTTTGTACTGAAACAGTTTAAGTTAAGCTGTGCTACATTATGTAAACCTTGTGGCTCTTTGAATTAGCAAAATCACATGCAATGTCCTCAAATGTCATTTCCTGCATTAAATCGTTTTCAATGTGTTTAGCTCTAATGCAAAGTTGGCAGTTGGGGCCTACGAATGCGAGGGTGCCTACGGCCTACGACGACCTTAAAACGTGTAATTTAGACTACGACTGAACACCTTCAGATGGAACCAGTCATTCTAATCAGTTCGCTTCTAAACCAGTTTAGGGTTGAAACGGAGATTGTAAACGGATCGCCCGAATAGCAAACTAGCCACTCCAAAACGGTTGTGCCGCCAATTCATTCCGTTGCGATAAACGACCAATCTTGCTGAGAATTTTCATTTGGATTGATTTTTCGTTTGCAATTTAAGCACGGCATAAGTTTAGTCAAAATTGGCCTTCAAGTCATATGCACAGATCCACTAATGTGTATAAGACAGTATCGATTATTCACAGTATTTGAAGCCAAACAGTATCGATTTGGTCTCAATCGAAAGTAAAATCGTACTTCCTAGGCGGGTGATCATGGTACGATTTGGGAAAAGGGAAACACGTCCTCATATGTTCATCCCGTTTTACAATATACAATGCAGATGGCATTTAATAATGTCCCAAAAAATTAATAATGTCCCAAAAGTCAGCTCACCGTTGCAATCTATACATTCATTGTATGTGTGTGTATATGCAATTAGGTATGTATCTGGTTTTTATAGCGCTTTTTAAAAACCTGACATAGGCGCTCTTTTAAACTGACTGCTTACAGACCATCACATTAACTTCAGCGTCTTAATTGCAAACTGAGAGATTAACTACAGCGTAAAACGCATACAGGCTGTGCTATTGTAACTACTATATTCGTATAGACTACTGTTGCTGATACTGCTCGATCAAATCAAGCAAAGATAAAATACATTGGAGCCAGAACCAAGAGGTCCACAGCTGAAGCGCAGTTCACAACGTGTTCCGACCACAGAGCAGCTTCAAGTGAATGATAAGCGAAAGACTTAGGCGATCATCGAACTGTTCCTACCTGTTCTGCAACTACACGTGGAACAGAACCTCGCTTTGCTGAAACCCAGAGTCGAAACTGAGGAGCCTTTTATCGCCAGACAGGGTTCAACCGTATTATATAGCACGTTTCTGAGAAACCAGGCTATTCGTTCATTAAACCCTTCGCCTTTCTTCTTTCCTGCCTACTTTGCTTTCTTCCGCAGTCTGTCAATCGTCGCCAACCTGTATGTGCGTCTGAAAGACCAGCTGATGAAATTACGCGTCGGGCGACGAAATTCTCGGAATTCACGGCTTATTATACTTTATAGGGTGCTCTGAGAACACGTGACCACCCCAGAGGCGCCAATTAGTATACGGAGGGACCAAGGCTCGCGCCCGCTCTCGACAAGTGGTTGCGTTTTTTCATTGGATGGCAGCCACCGGCAGCTGAGCGCTGAGCCGCTGCTGCTGCTGCTGGTGCTGATGGAGATGGTGGTGGTGGTGGTGGTAGTGTTCCATTAAGGCCTGTTGCTGAAGAAGAAGAAGACATCTGTCGTCGCTCATACGAGTGATGATGATGATGATGATGATGACGACGACACAGGGGCTCAAACAGGAAATTGTGCGACACGTAATTTGTGTAATCTGTCGCTGTATGCAGTGGCGCCTTTTCCAAAGAACAATTTCGGAAATGATCTACGATGATCCTCAGACCCGCTCAGTATACAGCATGTATTGTATATGTATATATATGAGATATCTCACAAACCTGCATATATATCTCCATATCTCCGTATATATGCATAGATATACTCATACATACATACATATATAGAATTGTGTATGTACTTCTGTGATTATGCATATGTATGCAAGTATTCCGTACTATATACGTATATATGTGATCGTTAACCGGGTTAGTGTTTGATGATAATTGTCGTTGGTACCGTGAAACCTGAATGCTGGCATTTCGTGGAAAACCGAGAAAAAACCTGGCATTTATCTGGGCCGACCACTGTCAATGTGTATGGGATGATGGCTCGTTTACCCGCAGCACCGAAGGAAAAGGGCCCAAGTTACAAGGTGCAATATAGCTTCATTTGTCTCAGTATCTACTATAAAGCCACTTATTACAGACGATGGCGCTCCAAGGATCTTAAGCAGGATAGTTCATTAGCTATAATAAGGCATTCAGTGAAACAGCAACGGAGGAGTTGTTGCTCAAAGTGAGGAATAAAACAATTTTTCAGAAACTTCTGGCTTTGTAGCCACTTTTTATGATCAGGGCGGTAGATAATGATGACGTGGTGGTCGCCACCGGCACAGGGCATGGTGGGGAAGGGTGACACCAACCCAGTTCTACGCTCAGAGCCGTCCACATCACTGTTCCTTCTATTCTCGGTATAGAATGGCTGTTCCGTATCATCTCTGCCAAAGTATCCTATCCCCCCCAAGGAAGGTTCAACATTCGCCAGTTTCTTAAGAAAGCAACATTGTAATGTAAAGCAAATTGTAAGCTAATATAAAGCTCTGTCTCTGGATCCGTCTCTGCCTCTTCTGCGTATTGATTACTTAAATTATGATTACTGTACTACATGTAAAACTTACACATAAGCCTTATGACTTGTCCACCATAATGGAGGCAGTGGGAAAGTCTTATGGATTGGAGCTAACTTTTGGGGGGAAATGTGTCTGAAATCATCTGAACCAGAGGAGGTGGTCTGCCCCTCACCTGTAAACAGTGCAGTGAGCGAGGTTTTAATGGAAGTGAAGGACCAATAATCGTGCAAGTTCATAAAGCGTAGGCACAACCGATGTGCGATTAGCTATTGGTTAATAAAGAATATACTTACTTACTTACTTACTTACTTACTATGTTGCATAGCTGTATGCGACATATTTCTTCTCAAAGAATTAAACAACGATAGATGGATGCACTTGTAGTTACTTATTGTCGCCTTGGTAGGAATAAACAGGCCTATAATCAGACTTCATGCAAAGGGTCATATGGCCTGGACTTAAAACTTCTCGGGCCTCAGATTTTTGCCACGTATTTAATCTGTGCTATAAGACTGGTCTAATTTATTATTAACTTGTTGCACATGAGTTAATAATTTGGACATAAATAAGTGAAAACATATGGCGAGATGATTGGACAAATGGCGAAGAGATTCGAGTTACTCTAAGCATTTAATTAGATTGTACAATTATAATATTCTGATACGGTCTGCTGTAGGTATATGTATAGTCCTAACTTATATAATGGTTATCGTTGCCAGCTGTAACACGATTCCATGTTTTTAAAAGATCGACAACAGAGTTTTGTTGATGTAGCAATAGCCTAATACTGTCCTTGAAATCTATGCACATTCGCACCGTTGATTGACAACACTTTCTGATGTTACATGCGATTAAATATGAATCAAAAACATACTCCCCAACATCTACGTCATATGAAGGACATATGGTTACCATATGAAAAACTTTGCTACCTGGCCTCCATGTGTATTATATATGATAAATCGATATGGTGTATACCATTTGTATGCCATACAAAATCTATAATATAAATGTACAAAAATTCAATAAATACGTTGAAATATCAAATACGGGTTTGGGGCCACCTTGCTCGCGTTTCTCGCGTGTCTTGGCTATAGAAGCTGCTGCACCCAAGCACGCCCCTAACCCCAGTTTGGTGCCACATCTCTGTGCATACGAAACCCCACTGAGGTGCTCGCGCCCCGTGCCAGCCGCCGGATTTGATGCCAGCCGGTGATTCAAGTTCACCTGGGTTTACCCCCAGCGTCGCATGCGGGCCACGGAAGCCACCGCCGCCTCCTCTGCCCCCACTAGTTGACCTTTCTGAGCGCCGCAAAACTTCCTCGAAACGCGAAGTGTTCAGCGGATAAACTCGAGTTCCAATCAGCTATTTTTGTGACGACAGATTTACTGCTCTGTGACAAAGACAGATTAATCTGCGTGGCGACGAGAGAGACGAATAACCTTTCCCGCTATAAATACGCATGCATAATTATGTAGCGCTCAATTTCATACCAGATGCTTAAAATGCGTCGGCTTCCGGAGATCCGCTCCGAACCCCGCTGGGGGAACTTATGACCCTCTTCTAGATATACCCTAGTCGGAAGGGGCGTCGCGTCGCGTCTTCAGGGCTTGCTATCTGTCCCAGAATCCCTCAATTTCATCAAGGTAGGCCTTCTGGACCCTATGACTAAAAAGTTGCATGTATGCCGTTCCATCGGTGCTTGCTTATAATATACATCCCAAGCATCTTTGGAAAACGATTCGAGTGAAGCGCCCAGGTGTCATGACCCTAAATCTCTACCACCGCTTTTTATAAGCCCGTAATTGAAAAAGAAGCCCGTACTGTAGAGTTTTTCAGTTGCATAGGCCTACATCTGCCCCATTGGCCCTCATCAGCCCTATTGTCTTTGACATGAAGGCCTTGTTAATAAACTATACAAGGACGCTGACGATACAGGGCCTAAATGCTGAAGATGTAAATGCTGAAGATGCGAAGGCCAGGTTTTGATTGCCACCAACGCAAACACTTGATCCACCATCGAGTTCCAATCAACTAATGAAGCATAACAATGGCCCCTAAAATAAAAACAACCGGTCGCGTCGTGCGCCCCCGATGCCCCCGCATGCAGACGCTGAGAACTTAGCTAGCATGGGGCTCAAGAAACCTTGCTCACTGAATTAGTTGACCGTCCAATCAACGGATGTCGCCTTCTTGAGCAAAGACGTCAGTCTGGCTTCTGGGGCATTTGAATCTGTGCAGATCGGAACTGACCGGTGAACAGCAAAGCAAAGACGGATGCATGTACGGCCAGACGGAAGCTTGCATATTATGTGCCAAGTGCGCCATTTGGAAGATGTGTTTGAACACCAGAAGGGTTGGAGCCTGGAGGAAATTTAGCGCCAGCGCATAAACTGGTCTCCCTGGTGCAGCTTTTGTGTGACGCTGAGAAATTTTGGAGATTTACATTACACTACGGATTTAGCCTAAATACAGTAGACGTTGTTGACCTAGCAGAGTATTCAAAATACGCATTCCTTTTCAGCCAGCTAAGAAAACAGGGTCTACGCTGGACGTCATTTTTCAATCGACCATTATTGCATGAATATCTTATTCACCAATCACCACTGCCTTACGATGGATTTCTTACTTCTCATGATGCAGAAGAGTTGATTGCTGGAGCAGACTGGAAGCTCTTCCAGAAATCGCAGTTTCCGGGGCACTGCCTTCATCAGCTCTTGCCGCCCGATAATTTAAAAAATGAGTAGGGTTGAGGCCATACGGCCACTGTCGAAAAACATGTACATTTACATGTTGCTACACTTACTTACTTACTCAAAATGACCTCTGACCTAGTTAATTCCCAGCTGTGACCTTTGTTACCATGGCTACTGTTAGTATCGTAACAGGTTTGCGGGTGGAAATTCGAGTTTTATGAACTAAATATAATAGTTGTATTGATATCACTTCTACATAACCTGTGTGCATTTTTCTATAGCAAAGTCTTACGTTTGACAACTATATTTGGATTCCGCTGTCTGACTGAGCGCCTGTGAATAAGCTGGTTCCCTCGACTTAGCTTTCGTTGGGCGCTGTAGAAATCTCGAGATTACGATTAATTGTTACGCCGGAAGATAACTATTAAGCAATGGCTACTAGCAAATCTCAACAACAGGGTCTTGCCCTTGCAGGGCATAACTATGTTGGTGAAGATCAGATATGGTAATTATATATTGCTTTATTATAGTGTTTTTTCTTGATTTTTATCTTTGAGACTATATCAAAAGCAGCTTCTGTTTTAGTAGGCTCTACTCGTAAAGGAACGAGTGTAGTGGGACTTATTTGTCATTAAAGCAGAGGAATTTGCTTCATCAAAAGCCTCTGATTAAACTATTGATATTCTATGCAACTCGATCTTTGTTAAAGGAAATTAAACGATATAATCTATCTTTGGACACAGTTATCACTGGAAGTCACTGGTTCATTGGCCCAATAATTAAATGCCTCAAATGTATTATTATGAATGGCTCATTTATGAAATTTGCTTTTCAGATTACTAGTCTGTTCTTTGTGACACAGTAATCGATTGCTTAAGCACACTCGCCCAAAACGTAATGTGCAAGCTTGAGCCTTCCTGAGATAGTGCCTGTGTTTGTAGGGACCTTGAGCAAATCATTAGCACCACCTTTTGATGCTTTGTTGTTATATTGTGGCACTCAATTAATGCAGAAATAATAGTAATAAGAATGTTAGGTCTGCTAAGTACAGCTGATAGCTTAACTCTGCAGTGTTAAAAAACTTTGTCTGATCTGAACTTTTTCAGGAAGGATCACATCGAACATGAAACTGTTGCGACTCGAAGCTGGCAAGACAGGTGGAAGTTCATGACAACAGATTATAGAGAGGTAAGTGAATTCTTAGCAACACTGAAAGATGCCATATACTGAAGTTAATTATAAATGTAGTTTCTCTTTCATGTTTTATTATAATGTGACTGAAGCAGCTCAGATTTAGCCATACAAATTTCCTTATAAACACTTAGTGAACTTTCTTGCTGAAAACTAATTCTGTCTTTAAATGTTTTGGTTGCTTTGTGCATGCAATGACTTTTTGCCAAGGTCAGCTTATTTGATTTCTACCATATCAGACCATGTTAATTTCCTCGATATCACTTTTCAGCACTTGCATTTCTGTGATATCATAAACACTACATTTTAATGTGCAATTCATGCTGTTACTCCGATCCATTCTTTGGACATCCTTGAAGCTTACTTGCAGAAGAACACTGAATTACTCGACATAACGCATGCATATGCATTTCCTTTGCATATGCATATGTGTTTACTTGTTTGTATGTTTGCCCATGCCTACAATTCCTTGCTCAGCCAATGGACATATGGCATGTTAAATACATTACTTACTTACTTACTTACTTACATATGAATTTTCTTTGCAGCTGGTGAAAGATGAGTATCCTGTGCAGGAGAAAACAGAAATTCCTCTACCAAAGCACCTCCAGATTGCACAGGGACCTCCACTGCAGGAGTGCGTCAAGGTCTTGCCATCGATGAAACCGGTACCAAACACGACCTCAGGCGAAGTTGGCTGGAGGTCAGGAGTGGAGCAGCACAAACTGGACAAATACGGCCGCTACTGTCGACCCAAAGGTGGACTGGTCAAGCAGCTCAAATGGCCAAATGAAGCCATTGGTTAAGTGAGGTTACTAGCCTGATGTTAGTCAAACTTCAAATGATCATTCCTGAATTATCTGTGCAAATGCATCGGAAGACTTACCTTCTATGAAGCATAATTTCTTGTTTACTTGTGATTATTGTTAAGTGCATTCTGCTTTAAGAGTTGTACTACTTTTTTGGTGTTTATCGAGTTTTGGACTTTATACATTTGTCATAATAGAGAAAATGCAACAATAGTGCTGAACTTGCTACTTGACATAATATGGATAGACGTCAGTGTTTCACATTCCAATTTATATAATCAGTGCAATAACAAGAAATAGCTTTATACCTTGGTGCTGCACCTTTTCTAATTGCAGGTGACACTTATTTTGATTTTTTACATTCCTTGGAAATATTTAGAATTGATCTGTGATATATTATAATTTTAAGAAAAATTAGCTAACCACAACAATTTTAGAATACTGAAATGAATTTCTTAATTTTGTTTAAATCTACAGATTACTGTGTTACAGTGAAATAATATGCATAATTATTGTCTTTTAATTTTTGCAGCTTAGTTTTGTGCCATAACTGCACCTGAACTGTAAAATTACTGTGATAAAGTAAAACAATATGCATAACTTTAGTTTACATCTTAAGTTTTGCACCTGCTTTTTGCACCAGAGATGTCTGCACCTGTACTGCTTTTACTGTAATGTTTAGCATTTCTGTTTTGCATAACTTCAATGACTGTGGTAGTTGTAGTGATAGTTATGACAAATATTTCATGAAGTTGTTCATTCTTTGTATATTATGTTTGTTGTGGTTTTGAAAAATTGCCTCATTGGTATTTGAAAGGAATAGATAGTGCCTAAAATAGTAAATCCTGTGCTTTTATTTGGGAATGAAACACCCTTATAGTTCAAGTTTATTAACATATACATGAAATTAATAAAATAAAAGCTCTGTTGAACAGCTCATAAAAATAAATCAAGAAGTCACTAATAAAGTTGACTATCAATAGGTTGAAGCAGTTTTGAACGGCCAAAGAAAAAATTTATGCTTGTAAGTTTCGTCATTAAAAATCATTATGCAGAACAATTGATGCACCTGCTGACTGGGAAACAGAGAACAGTAAAATCACAATTGATTTTCAGTGATACATGAACAACATGAAGGAATTTGATGAAGACACTGTCCTTTGTTTGCTGCAGGAAAAATTCAATACTGAAAGAATTCTGGCACTGACTCTTCGCTATGCTGAATGGTGGGAACAGTCTTTGCCATTTTTGTTGCTCCAGATCTAAGAAAAAATATGGACTTGTGATTGGAAACAAATCAGCAAAACATTGGAATTACTACATGTAATCCACTGCTAGACTATGAAGGCACAGTAGCATATTGGATAGAGCACTCGGCTTGTAACGTGAAGAGTGCGGGTTCGAGCCTCCTCTGAGATGGTTTATGTATAGGGACCTTGAGTAAGTCCTTCACTCACAGTTGCTTGGTGCCGTTGATTGATGCTAAGTCATTAGATAGTGGCGCCTAATAAATGCAAAAATAATAATAATAAACCATCTTCATGGAAACTCCTCTGCAGGACTTCTGATAACAAAATATTTTCAGTCTCGAATGGAGTTCAAGAAGGGAAGGTGCAAGAGTTCATGCCTTGAGTCCCTCAACTTAACAACCCTCTGGGTTTGCTGAAGTTTAGGCCAAATAACTGTTTGAAACCAAAAAAGTCACTTAGCATTTCTAAAGTGATTTATACGAGGCTAACGTGTAGATGACAAAAGTGAAACACGAACTAAGTGAAGATAATCGTATTCGTAAACTCCAGTATAATTAATGTGACATAACTTGGTACAGAACACTGCAAGCAAAATGGATCACTTTGGTCTATACATGCATTACTCATTCAGATGAAATATCAATCTGATCAAAGATAGTATTATTACAATCATTTTCTTCATTGATTTGGAAAGGTGTAGCCTCAGATCAGGGCATTTGTTAAATGGTTTGAACTGGCAACCAACCAACACTTGGTTCTAGCCAGAGGTGACAAATTTATTCAAAACTGACAAAGTAACGGCCAGCCTTAACTTTTGAAAAAAAAATAGGAGCAAAAATTGTGTTAAGGACTAACTTTGATATGCCGATGCAGTACAACATGATTAGAGTCTTCAGGTTATGGCAGCCTTCTTTCAGATATTTCAATGACTTGTCACTGCAAGACATGCAGAAGCAGCTTATAACACCGGCTAGCAAAAGACAGCATACGAGTAATCAAAACAATTCATAAGAAATATTAAGATAAAACACAGCCGAGCCATGCAAAACAGTTCACATTCAGAGCAGTAAAGGGCAACACCATGAAATAATGACAGAAGACAAAAATTAATTAATTAATGTCAATTAAACATGAATTCTGTTTTGATGACTTATGTATTACATTCATAAAAATTAATTTGAGAAAAATGGTAAGATAAATAATATTCATGTGATATGGCAACCAGATTTACCCCAAGAAAGACAAATGATACATGATATGGTAACTCAGTAATATATGTACCTCTGTAAAATATACCCATGAAAGGAAACTGATATTTAACACAGGAACAAACAGTTTTAACCACGAAAGAAAAGGAAACTCACGTGATATGGTAACAACCAGATATATCCAGGAAAGAGATGTGTCGGCAGACTCCAGACAGATACTGCATGCTCAGATCCGTCAACTGAAGCACAAATCCAAAACTCGTTTCTAAACTGTCCTTTAACTCTGATGCTTGATTTATCGGACGATAAAATTAATACCTAAACTAGTTTAGATATTCTCGACAAGAGTTTAGAGTCTAGATAACAGTTTAGATAATAATTAGATACTGTAATAGTTTAGATAAGAACAAGTCAATAGTCTAGATAATAACTGGGTAATAGATAATAACTATCCAGATAATAACTAAACATACTTGGACAAATAGTTATTACACGAATAATATTAAATGAAAAAAGTAAAATTTTTTTTCAAAATGCTATCCAGCCATCTGAAACTATGACAGTAAAAACACTGTTCATAAAGGAACAAAATCCAAATGGTCAATGGCTTTACCAGTTTACAGCCAGCGACGTTGAGATGCATAAGCAGACGACAACAGAAAGCCAGACTCTTAATAGCACCATCTGTAATCGACTGTCAAAAGCAGAAAAAAGTTCACATATGTGTTTAGTCTATTGAAAATGATACTGGTAAAACTCAAACACTAATTTAGCTTCACTTCTTTCAATTCATATCATACATCAAGCTAGTGATTTACATCCCAACACTTTCTTGCCCGTTAATACCCAATAAAACGATTTAAAACACATTTTCTTCAATCATGTTGACTGCTTACACTACTTGCTTCCAATAACTCTCTGGGCTTGTAATTTCTTCATTGCTTGGCAATATACTTGAAATTCGTGATTAGCGGTCATCCTTTTAAACAATTGTAAATACCTTGCAGTGCGATATATCCAGCCTTTCCAAGTAGGTGCACTGCTGAGCAAACTTCTGGAGCCCGAGATCAGTGACTGCAGGGCACTGAGACGTTGAGACAGTTCGCAGACGTGTACTGCTCCCAACTGCCGACAAACTCTATAATCTCAGACAATCCCAAATACCGTGCAAATAGTAATAAACCTTGATTCGGAAAACTTCTGTGAATAAAGGGCACAAAATAAATTCTGTGAATTTACATTGCACTGCAATCTACCTTCTTACGTGTATTGCCTCTATTGCAAGCATTTGCTGTTTTTGGGTCCAACTTTTAGATAACTTTTCACAAAACTGTTTCCTTAACAATTAAAAATAGTAATGAAACAATTACTTTATGTCAGTAGGAAACTTATTACTCAGAATAGCAACTGCAAGGGTTAACAGAATAAAGCACAGTTTTGGAATTGATAATGATGAGATTGCCAAGTTTGTAGCAGCAGCAACGCTGATCTAATAAGTTTCGTTCCAGCTGCAAATGTAAATTAATGTAAGCGTAGTTACAGTCCTCTTGACAGGAATCATTAATGTGAAAACACTATAAACATGTAGCCAGAAGCATAGATGTTAAGAATGCAAAATGTCATTTCGTAGCAAACATTCCTTGCCTTAGTCTTCCTATTCTTCATAACCAAGATGTTCAGAAAAGTTTCTGCATAATTGTCTGAGTACATAATATCTCAATCTGACCTGGTCTGTACAGAAGCATCCGGATATATCAACTGACGTCAGGGAGTGAAACTGTCCCAGTAGTTCTAAGCCCATCTCTGTGATATTTGAACAGAAGCAGATGCTGAGGTAGGCCAAGTTACGTCCTCTAAAAGAGTACCAGAAAACATCTACTGTTCAAAGCTACACAGCTATATACATTCAGCTACATCAGTTAAAGTATACATCGGTCTGTGTGTCAGCCTGTCAGGATGCCAGTTCACAACCCGACTGTGGATTATTTCAGAGATTTGAATCTCGGTTTAGCAATGTCCGTGTTCGGGGACCTTACATGATGTGATGCCCATTCAAACGGGCAGCGGTGGTGAAGTATCTCCCCCGATCAATTCATTGAAATATGAGCAGAGTCGAGGAATATGGTCGTTGTAGAAAAACGTGTACATTTACCTTGGCTGAGCATTTAATAAAAACCCAAACTGAACTTATTTTAAGTCACTCCTGTATCTTAAACAGCTTTCCGTCTAGTTCAGAGGCTCTTTTCTGAGATTTTATTGCTTCATATGGTAAAACAGAACCAATGTTTTCTTGCATATCATTGGAGACAGCAAATGGCAGCTGGCATCAAGAACATTTGACCACAAAAAAGTAACCCAAAGGATATAAGGAAAGTGAAGAAACCAGGCATGTTTGAACAAATCTGGAAATCAAAAATGGAATATCTGGGTTAAGCCCTCCATCAATCACAGCAAATCCGGACCTATTTGGTAACTATACAACCGTAGAGAACTGAAAGCATCGGCTGACCGCTTTTGGAGGCTGACAATAGAAACATCAGTAAGGCGGATGCAATTTGTCAGGGTGAGTTCCTGCAGCCGAAGGCCACACGATCCATCCATCAGGAACTTCACTCCGATGTCCGTTATCCTAAAACACACAAACGTTACTAAGAATCACAAAATGCAACACAAGCATCACACTTCCACATTCTGAAAGGTCTGGCAAACTGCTTCGGACTTCTACATATGTTAGATATATCATTTATGCAGCAGATATTATCAAGAGGACCGGCCAACTGCTTCATAAGCAGAGAATTACTGATCAATCTGCAAACTAGGTTTTGGGACTGAGCAGTGGTCAGAAATTGACCTGTAGAAATTGACCTGTAGAAATTGACCTGTAGAAATTGACCTGTAGAAATTGACCTGTCGAGTTATTAAATATGAAGCAAGGAACTCCGAGATTAACAGAACTACGTTACAAATTTACACAGCCAAAGAACACCTGATAACCATTTCCAACAAAAGCTACTTAACCTAATCAGTCTCTGCACTCTCAGTCTCAGTGTAGTGACCTGATTGTGGCTTGGTTTTGGAGCCTTGTACATTAGACACCAGTGCTGTGGAAGTTGTTAATTAATGCTAATAATTAATCAGCTTATTCACAGGCTGTGAAAGTTGCTAATTAATGCTAATAATTAATCAGCAACAGAAACCAGCATAATGGTTAGAATGGCAGTTCAGGATTTAATAATTTCACCATAATTCAGGATTTAATAATTTCACCATAATTTAAGAGTTTTCTAGAAATGGCACTACATAAATAATTATATGGCTTATTTCAATAAAATCAACCATCTGGATAATGTGCCAAACCAGGTGTATACCTAATACAGTCTGTCAAATTGAGGACAGTTAGTGGACAAAACATGAGCGCCTTCAGACTGACGTCAGAGATGTTTGGACAGTCGATGAGTGAGACGTGGTGGAGCTCAGAGCAGCTCTTGCCAAGAGACTTAATCGCTTGATCTGTTATCTTGCCATTGTCTAAAACAAAAAGCACATACTATAAACCAAGGCTGTCCAAAATACAGTCTGTAAGCAATGATCCGGTTCGCTGAATGGGTTCATCCAGCCTGCCGACCATTTCAAAATAATGTTTTTTGTGTCTAAAATTGTGAACTGCTAACTTGTGTACTTGTGTAGGCAGAAGCAATGTCAGGTATAAAATAAAAACTGGCAGATAAACTACTGCAAGATGACTACAGTCTTGAAACTATTTTACTTTAAAACTACACATCCCTAACATAAATTATACCCCGTATCTAAGATGTCACCACCACCACCACCACCATTATTATTATTATTATATCATTCACCATAACCGTTAAATTTATAGTGCACTGTTTGGAAGCAAGGGCACATTATATGAACTGTTACAAAATTATCCACAAAAAACTGTCCCAAACATTAGTAAAATAAAAGATGATCCATTCTAAATACATCCATCACTAACAGAAATTCACAATAGTTGTTGATTAATCTAAAAGTCATTTAAGCAAAATTTCGATAAGAAAACTAACTGTCAAGTTTTAGCCGAACTAGTTTCTTGTTGGCTGCAAGTTGTTTAAAAGTTTCATCTGAAAGATTTGTTGATCCAAGCAGTGACAATGATTGCAGTCTTGGACAGTTACCTGTTATGTGCTGTAAAATGATAAATTATGAATGAATCAAAATATTATTAGACAACGAAACAGGAGCTCAGTCAGACTTGAAAGCATTTACTTATAGATTTAATTGACATCTGCTATGATAAAATCACATAGGTAACATTTTAACATTCAAAACAGATTTTAAATAATATTGTAAGTCAACATTTATTCTTCCAGTGTCACTTAACCATACAATGTATTTCCTTAAGTATCAAAAAATAAATGTCCCATTACATATACCTGGATAACTGTACATTGCATAGCATAAGATTGTTTCTGACACAAATACATGTATTACTCTTCAAAATAAATGACAATGTGCAGTTGGGCTTTAAATTTTTCTCTTATGGCATAACCCAACGTGGTTTCTCAAACATACCTGAACGCATGTGTCATCCAATGTAAATAGGTCATCTAGGATGAGATGGTGAAGAACTTTGCAACCTTCACTTAATTTTTCAAAGCCATTTGCAGTAATCTATTAAAAATAAATATATTTATAACTATTGACTACAGTCAACATCAACGCGAAAATCATATCATATCACTCATCACTATTATACCTTCATGATACTTTCTATTTTGTGGAGTAGCTTCCTGAAAACTAAGCAAGTTGGATACCACATTTTTTAAACAATTAAAACACTGTTTCGTTCTTAAGCTAGACAGATTAAAGGTATTTATGCAAAAAATACTGCAAACATAACAAAACACTCAGAACCAAAATAATTTATTTTATTTTTTAAATTTATACAGCATTGTGATACAATGACATGGCAACAATCGATAAAAGTGTGCAAAATTTTGTGCTCCATTAATTTACTCAAAGTCCCCACACAAAGAATGCCTCAAGGAAAAAAATTTACACAGTTTTTATATAGCAACCAAACGGCCTTGACCCTGCTAATTTCTCAATGAACTGATCGGGTGAGATCCTCCACCACTGATGCCCGTTTCAATGGGAGCCATGCCATTTAAGGTCCCCGTCTATGGACCGTGCTAAGGCTCAAATCTGCATCCTCCGCATTACAAGATGAGTGTTCAACAAATACACTGTCAAACCAACTAATGACACAATAAAAGATGAGTAACAAACAATAACACTAGCAGTTATAACAACAACTATTATCACGCGAATATTAACAGATGAAATAATATCAAATCCCCGTTTACCAACCTGTTGACAAAAAGACAAGTCAAGATAGATCAATCGCTTAGCGCCTTTCCCAGTCGCCAAATAACCAAGTCCTTTGTCAGTGAACTTCAGACAATGCATTAGGCTCAGGTATTGCAGATTATTCAAATTGCTTCAAAAAAACAAACAACAAAATCTAAAAACAGGCATAAACACACGATGGGTGCCAATTCTGAGTTGTTTAACCGAGTTCAGCATCATGTCATTTTTCACTTGTGATTTTCTGTCATAATTTCATATGACTGAGCAAAATTAATTCACCATATAATGTGAATTACATTTACAAAAATAATTCCTTAGTGCAATGTGAATAACTGTATATTAAATAAAACTTATCATTGGTACTCCTGAACCAACTGCAAAAACACCTTCAAATCAGATTCTCTAAGAACTGTTTCTAAAGAGGTGTGTGTTGCATAATAAATCAGTGAACTATTGAGGTCAAAACAAGGCTATAATCAGCCTCTGATAAAATAGCGAATGAAAGGCTAATGTCTTTATGTCATACATAGCAAAGAATTTTGAAAGTCTCCTTAAAACTAGAAATTACAAAATAGCAAAACATAAGGGAGTTTGTGATGATTAAAAAATTGCACAAACTATTTAAGTTTTTACAAAACTGACAAATGAAATCGGAAAGATAAAAAAGAAAATAATTCTTAAGTAGGCCAAGCAAGAAAGCTTCACTCTGACACAAGTAGTCAGACAGTAGTCAGAGCGAACCCAGCACCTCGTAATTAAAAGCAAAGGCTAAATATTACATACACAGATATGTTGCGTAATGTTGCATCCGTTATGTTTGTATATGACAGGTTGAGGTATAGAAGTATCTTGCATCCATCTGTTATCATCTTACATAAATCATCCTAAATAACAAGAAACAATTCATTCATTGGTTGACTGATAAAATGATAAATTCAAACCATCATCTTCCAAGTCAATGGGTGCCATTCATATAGGAAGGTGAACTTCCCCTTCACTTGTTTAGACGATCCTACACTGGTGTACATTATCTCTTTCATTACTTTTCAATACAGATGGCAGAAGAGGCGCAACAGTGACCAAGCGGCTAACACATTGGCATTTCATCTCTGCAGTTAAGATTTGAATCTCGAGCCCATCGTGTGAAATCAACATCAGTCACATTGCTGAAACCTCATCTTTGACATAAGTATCTCTTTAAATCTAACATATACACTCCTGAACACAGGTCTTTCATCTGCCCTTCCTGCAACCACACCTCTGACTGTCACTCAGTATGTTTACACGTAATAAAAAGAACCTTGTTTATTACTTCAAAAACGTTGATTAAACAAGGCCAGCAGAAATAATCAAGATCAAGAGCTTTTGAGAAATTGCAAAAACTCATAAATTAAAGGAAACATATATATCTGATAAAACTTACCACAGCTCAAATTACATATTCTCTTTACCTAAGGTACACCTACTCAGACCCTTTAGACAACAACAGTTACAGTTCACAGCATGCCAAGCTCACTAAATCATTACAAAACCATATTAAACTCCTCTTTGAATCTGAAACTGCCTAATTAGATAAATAAATAATTAGCAATTTCTATAGTTCCGATGTATAAAGCACAAGGTATCAGCTGCTGGCACACCAAAACCAAGCCGTAGTCAGGTCAATACCAGAAAATCAGTCAAGTGATACTATTTAATTACTAATTTACTCATGTTATAGACCCTTCTTTCTCATAACTTCATCCTAACTCAATAGCTTAATCACCAACATTGAGGCTTTGGACTTCTGAGAGATTGAGATCTTGCAGATTACGACATTCTCTCAGCGCGTAGAAAGTTTCCAAACCAATCTTGTCACAACCTCGAAGATTACAGTGGATGAGAAACGGCCGACACTTGGACAGCAACTTTGCAACCACCTTGTCAGTCATACTGGCAAACAACCACACAAGCATTAGATTCTTCTTAAAAGACTACCACGTAAAGTAATTGTAATCATAGTCGTAACTGCACATTTATATACCACCTTTTCAAGAAACCTACTCAGAATTGCTCCTCATCTGATAACACATGATAACTCAAACAGAATAGTCTTCAATTGCTGGCAAAATACAGTAATCTCTCAGTTATAGCACTCTTGTATATAAAATGTCATATTCATGGGTTTGGTCCTAGAACTTAATGATATCTCAGAAAAAAATTGGGTTCAACTGACATCAGTCGCTTCACAATTCTGATTCACAAAAAGCCACAAAATACATTTCCTGTCAATTCTAGGATCCTTAATAGTAACAGTAATTTGTTCATAGTCTTCTCAGACAAATGTTGAGCAGCATTTGTAATTTATTTTGATGTGACAATGCACTCTGAATGAAAATAGACAGAAAGATGGCAAGACTGAGTCTTAACTTGGAAGATGTGTGTTACTTACTTACTTACTTATTTACTTACCTACCTACCTGTTTACTTACAGACTGTGAGATGAAGGAAGATTTAGGGAAGGCTGATAAATTATACTGGCAATAATCACAAGCTAAAATCGCATGAGCTGATGTTATTAATTTATTTGCTGTAAACATAAATCACAGAAATGTAAATGAATCTCATACCTGTGCTTAACATTTGCCAAGTCCAACTGAAAGATAAAATCATAAAAATTAAAAATCACACAAGCATTTGCATTGCAAACTTTGTAATTCAGTGATAGCATAATCTCTACTCTCTGGATTTTGAAACAATACATGCATTATGTTTTAGACCAGCATAACATAAGTTGCTTTGTGTATAAATACTACATGGGCAAATTATAAGGATCTAATATTTGTGTGAATAGTAAGAAAAACTAAATAGGCAATAGAGGAGAAACTAATTGCATCAACTAATCACCCACCATAGCCTAACTCGTGGTTTCTCTGACCCATAGAATTAGACGTGACTTCTCTAATGGATTGTGATTTTGATTACAATATCACTTGAGGCAACCACTGATTGATGCCTGAGACATTATGATAATGGCACTACAGAAGTTTTATGTTAAAATAGATTAGATTAGATTAGACTTTGCCTTCAGAGAACCAAAGGGTTCTTACCTTGCTTAGCAGTGAAGTGCTCTGAGTCAACATCTTCCACGAGCGACAGACGCGAGCACAGCGAGACAAATCACAAATGTTGACGTAACCCAAAATCTAAAAATAAACAGAAATGCCAAATTAACTTTGAAGCAACTTATGTCAATCAATACCTGTGTATAAGCTGGTTCTCATGACCTGGCTTTTTGGGTGCTGAAGAAATCCAGAGATCATAATTACTGTATTTAATGCATCATCAAGTAATAAGTACCATAGGATATTATACAATTTAAGAGACACAAGCAATTAACATTCTTTGACCAAAATAAATCAGGAAGCTCTAGGTTCCAATTTTGATGAAAATTGTAGTAACCTGGAGACCCACATGCTTTCTTGTGCATTCAGCATTTTCCTGAAAAAGATTGCACTAATAATTGAAACTACAACATAAGGAACAGCTCAAGAACCTCTCAGCACTTTGAGAAAGTCTTAAGAGGCGCTAAGTAAATGTCCAGATACATACAAGCACACATGCACACACACACACACACATATATATATAAACACATATACACACAAGAAATATCTTTGGTTATCTTAAGTTGCAAGTATTTCCTGTTAGAAACTCATGCTTAAGCTCCTTTATGAGATCGTGAAAGGCATTTCATAAATGTTCAGATAACAGCATAAATAGAAGATAGCGAGAAACTGTCAGAAGTTTTACTTACCTTGACAGCAATTTTATTAGGAAGCTGAGACAGGTCATCTCTGGCTTCTCCATTATTGTAACCAGATTCGTCTTCATCGTCTAAGTTTTCTCCTCGTTCTAATCTCTGAAATGAAGGAAAGATTATGAAATAATTACTGTACTTGTAGGAACACATACACAAAACCCCATTTTCTTGAAGTTACTGACGAGATTCATACAACACACCACACAACAGAACTGTATCCCTTATAATAGTTTTTGAGAAAGACATCCTCACAGCAGGCTCTGAATTTGTGGGGCTAATAATTTCTGTTTCAGAAATAGAAGCTCCTTTCTTCATTTTCATTCACTTACTTTCATCTTCTTATATTCTTAGAGCAATCCTTTATTAGTGTTGTAATAGCAAATTTCATATAGTGTCAAAAAAATGAACAAGGATACAAGAAATCTAGAAACATTTCTTGCTAGTCAGACATCACGGCAGCAAGAATTAACCCAGACTTCTTTTGCTCCCCAAACCCAAATCCTAAAAAAGTTGCAAGTACCAAACTGAACAAGTAAGATGATAGATTCATGTAACTCAAATGCAAAGGCCAACCTCAGACGAATTGAGCATATGGTTTCCAAACAATAACTCGTAAGTAAGAAAATAAGGAAACAAGGCCTACTAGGATAATTTATCTTACCTCAAAATATTCTCTCGTCTTTTTGGAATTCAGAGTCACATTATGCCACGCTTCGAAAACAGTCCGCGCAATGTAGACAAAGTAGATATGCTGGAGTTGGTTAAACGCAACTGTTAATCAAAAGTTACCCAAGTTAAACCAGATATCTTCCTTCGTGCTCAAGTCTAACCGCTAACCTTCACAACCTGAAGACCACTGTGGTTTTCTTTGCTACATGTAAATAAATGTTTGATTGCATCATATCACATGATAGTTTTATCGTGTAACCTCTTCATTTACTGTCAGCAGTAGCCAATACTCCTTTCTGTATAAATGGCAAGAAGCTGCATACTTAATTTTCTAGAAGAATTGGTGCTCAGCTAATATAACTTATGCATCAAAGAACATCAAATAAAGACTTGTGCCTGACTCTGAAAATCTCAAGAATGTCCAAAATGGAGAAGGAAGATTTATGAAGATGGCTGTTCCATGAAATCCGGAATAAGATCTGTTGCTGCTATAGTTTATGAACAAAGAATATTTGCACAGGAATTTAATGTATGATAATTGACTCTGCAAAAATCATGTTGAGCAGTATGAAATAGACATCAAAATGATGTAATGTAATGGAAAATTTATAAAGCGCCACTTCAAGATAGATTCCTCAGAGGCGCTCCCGTCCCGACAACCCTGAAGCACTGGGAAATAAGAATGTCAAGCGCTTGCGGAAAAGAGGGGGAGAGACTAAGAAATTCCTGGCATAGGTGTCTACTGGTTTAATGAATTTCAAAAATTAAGAACAGTGAAAATGTTTTGTAATAGATCTTAAATCAGTTTCAAGCTACTAAAATTATATGAGAGTGCTCTGTGAAAGTAGCTATTTAGAAAGAGAATACTTTTGAAGTGTAACCTGATTGTCTTCCTTTACGAAATTCTATCCATGCCTAGAAACAACCCAGCCAAAAAGTACTTATTAGCACTAATAACCAAGATCTAAAAGCTCTTTAAAACAAAGTTTGCAAATAAAGATCTTTGCAGCATTCTTCTTGATTATCTGTTCATGATTATCTGTTGTAGCCAATGAGCTGCAAAGGAATCTTGCAACAGGCCATAAACAAACATTTTTATATCAATTAATAAAAAACACAATAAGAACACATTATAAGTTAGCTTTAGTACCATATATTTTAGTATTATTATTGTTGCTATAATAACTTGTTAGCATTTATTGCATTCTTTGTCACCAAATAAAATGTTATAGCAAATGCTACAGTTTATTATTCCCAAAACATCGTGACCACAAAGTCTCAAACTAACCCGCCACGTTCCAAAGACTCCTTTATACTTTCTTAGCTCATGATGCCTGGCAGCTTTTTCCATGTTCTCTTCCAACCATTGTGTCTTATGTTGCTTGTACAGATGATATGTCAAAAATGCTCTGTAGAGGAACAGGAAAATATAATTTGCTAATCACAAACACTGTTCAAATTTAAAAACAGCAAAAACACATAGATACAAATGTGACATTTAAAAGCCCTTCTTAGTTAACAGGTTATCCTCCCTTCAGTTGAAATTATCTCAGTTTAAGACTTTACTGCCTTTCAGTCATGAAACTCATCTGTCGAAAATATCACGACTACTTCTAGAGAAACTGATTCAGTTTTAAACCCAAACCCAGAGACCATTGCTAAGATCCTTTCTAGATTAAAGGAAAAAGCTCTCACTTACAGTAATATAACATCCTCTCCACAGCTTATGAAATGAAAAACATAAAATTATTTCACTTCACTGTGTGTTCTATGCTTTTGCATGCCAAGTTTTTTGTTAGTCATTAATTGCTACATTTGAAATAAAAATAATCAAACTTTCTGATTCACACTAACCGCAATGCCTTAAGCATGAGATGCCCATTGTAGTGGAAATATGCCTTTTCATACAATTCTGGTTGCACCTAAACAAACCAAAACAGAACTAGTAAAACATCAGCCTTCAAATTGCCGACCAGTCAAAGGAGGACATATTCCAGGGTTGGACATCTACCGTTAAACAATGCATGACTGCCATCATTAAATATCCAAAACAGAAACAATAAGTATGCTTAAAAAATTTCAAAACAAATTCTGGACCAACAGATGCAATGCAACCATATTTATTAAAACTGGATACACAAACATGAGACTGTGTGGATGTGCATGGGCGTATGTGCACGCGGGTGTGTATTTATGCATGTATGTATGTACGCACGTACGTATGTATGTATGTATGTATGCATATATGTATGTGGGTATTTATCTAGCACCTTTTATGAGCCTGACAAAGGAGCTAAAATATGACTATCCAACACATGCGATTTCACGTGGGTTGAAAATTTTTCTTGAGCTGCACCTGTGCAATTGCATTTTTAGAGAAAGATTGTTCTAGAATACGAAAATATTGGCAAAAGTAGCACAAAACAGAAATACACTTTACAACTGTATCTGCACTAATATTTACATTGCCCGGATCATCAACTTCAAAGATGTCAGTTAGATTGCTCTGAGATATAATTCGAGTGGGTGGCCTCATCTCTTCATCGATGAACATATCCCTGTGATCAAACAAAAAGTCAACAATGGTACTTAATCACAAGAAGAATAGAAAAATTTCTCTATAAAGCAGTTAAACTAAAATCCACTTATATGCATCTCTAAGGCCATTCATAATGTAAAGTACATTGGTAATTACAGGTATTTGCCTGCAATAATATGCAATTATAAATATAACAAAAATTTAAAAAAAACAATATTATTTTTATTATTATATTATTATATTACATCACACAATGATTATTAATAATGACTATAATTATTTCATTACATTTATTTATTTTTCAAAGTTTGTATTCCCAAGATACATATGATACCTCAGAACCTAGACAATTCCTGACGATTAGGAACTAGATCTGGAATAGCAGCTACTAATCTAGTTCTAGTACAGGGAAGGTGCCATAGAATGCAACTGCATTGAAGCACAGTTGCTGTCCATGCTTAATCTGGCTAATTTTATTATTTTTTGTACCCAAGGTAAGTGCATTTTCTCAAGAAATAAGAAAATGTCCACAGGCTATTAATGACATTTGAAACAGCTCCAGTTCTGGCAGGGAGAAGGTGCTGCAAAGAGCAATGGTGCAGGCCTGCTGCAATACAAACTGCCTCTTCATCAAGCCTCAAACACAAAGATCTTATGGAGAGTGGAAGAAGCCAAACATGCCTGAAGTAAGGTGATTGCCTTCAGCCTGGCTTGGTGGCAATCAGTTGTTATGGAAGCCTTATTGTCATCATCAATGTTAACAAATGCATTAATTACTTATTTTCTTACATCATCATCACCACCACCATATCATTATTCGTTCATTTATTGACTGTAAAAGTTCTATTACTTTACCACATCAGGTCATCAAGTCCATGTTCTTTGAGGTAACGCAGTTTGTCAATGATAAACTGATAATGGTCTTCTGGACACATGATTGCCAATCCAGACAAAAGAGCCTAGTTGAATTCAACAAATTTATATTTTCATTGCAATTCTACAAAAATCCAAATTAACTTGCCTGAACTGTAAGGCCAAATCTGAAGGACTATCCATCAATAAAATTCAATTTTAAATTCAATTTTAGATTCGATCATGATATTAAGCTAAAACTTATATGCTGAGTTTAATCAAACAAATTTTAGAAGCAATAAAACCACTCTTTACAGGCATCAAAACTAGTCTAAATCCACCATGCTATGCAGCTAATGTTAATTTAAATAACATAAAAATTCTGCAAGCTCGGGCTTATATACAGTTCTTTAAATCTGGTTAAATCGCTTTTTTTAATTCAGTGGTCTCAATTCCTCTGAAGAAGCAGCTGACTTCTTACAAGTGGCATCAACGGAATGGAGTGTCTACTGAAGGCAGATACATCTATCAATGTAGCCCTAAAGGCAGACTGCAGAATGAAGAATGACGTTAACGGCATTATGCCTTTTGATGTTTCCCTAAACCTCTGCTGATGTGATTGCGATTGATGACTGGTTATTGAAGGCATACAACCATGTGTCCTACGTTGCTACATCTATTAAGCTGTTAAACTAGTGGCTGCAACCATGATTAAACGAAACGAGTGAAAAAGTAACTCTTTACTTCATAAACTTCTGGCAATTTGTTGTCTTTAACATATTTTCTAAGTTCTGGATCTACCAGTCTCATAAAAGCCATTATTCAAAAGAATAAACCTAGAACACCGCACAATCTACAAAAACGTAAACAATGATTGCCATATTGTTTTATCGATGGCAACGATAATCTTATTTCCTGTTCTACATAGTTGCGTGTTTCTGTCTTACTGCGTGGCCGTGGACAAATTAAATTACAATTTAGCAGAACTGCCAGAAGGAAGTTTTAAGTTTAAAGGATTTTAGGTTTTCGTTTATAGTAGTTTTGAGCGTGATGCGGTAAATTATTTCATTAGAAGTAAAGGTTTTGAGAAATTGTAAAATTCATGATGTGCTGCTTAATATGCCACTGTAGGCTACCTCTGTCTTATCGACTGACTTTCTGGATAATGATTGATCTGATTGTGGCTTGGCTTTGTTGCGCCTTCGGTTAATGCACTATGCATTAGACACCGGCGCATTAGAAGTTACTAATTATATCAAGGTGGCTCTGAGCGTGGAGATGGCGTTGTGCATCCAGGTCGTGGCTATTTTCAGATTTCAATTTCGGGCTAGCACGGTCCGTACATGGGGACCTTAACCGGCGTGGCGCCCATTCAAACGGGCAGCGATTGTGAAGGATCTCACCCGATTATTTCATTTTAAAATGAGTAGGGTCGAAGCCATACCGTCGCTTTATAAAACGGTGCCAGTGTTATGTGGCAAAGTCAGAACAGTTCTAGTGTGTGCACGGGAACCTTAAATAGCGTGGCGCCCATTAAAACGGATAGAAGTGGTGAAGGATCTCACCATTTAAATTCATTTAAAAATGATTAGGTCGAGACCATACGGTCGCTATATAAAGCCGAGTACATTTACATTTATTTTAGTGCTAGAAGAGAGCCTTGAATTTCGCATCGCTTGTGCTAGTAGAAGAACCAAAAACGCAACTATTGGACTTTGGTTTAAGATCATAGACATCTTGAATATTAATATGCATGATGTCTATGTTTAAGATATACGAGCTGAAAACACGCGAGTAAGAGGTTGAACTTAGAGTTTCGAATTACATAAGATTGAGTGCGATGCGGTAATATTATAGAAGGCATACTTTGCATACAGGTTTTAATACTGGTTAATATTTTGGGAAAGAGTGGGGACTGGACAGTATATGCGTGAATATAATATTTTCCTGGCGGGTGAAGGTAAGGCCTACGACAACTTTCAACTTTACACAAGTGTGGTTTAGTCGGAATTTCCCAGCTTTATGTGAGGAAGGGCGAAAAGAGGGCAAAGTAGCATTGCCGTTATTGCCAGTAACCCAAAGTTTTACGTCTTCATTATTGATCTGTGTTAAAATAATCATTTCAGGTCTAACTGTTAACCTTTTGACATACGAGACACGGAGTGGTCGCGAATGAAAAGTTTGTGTGGGGCACGGTAGCCGATTGGATAGAGTGTTCGGCTTGTAACGCGGAGAATACGGGTTCGAGCCACCTCTGAGACGGTTAATTTGTAGGGACCTTGGGCAGGTTCTTCGCTCACAGTTGTTCAGCGCCATCGATTGATGCATAGTCATTAGATAGCGATGCTTAATGAATGCAGAAATAATAATAATTTAAGAAATACTGAAAATAGGGGAGTCTTTGTAAGTGGAACCATGCATAGAGCCCTGTATAATTCTGGCCAATATGGATCAAATAATGCTTCAGGCGTTATGGTGGCAGATGCATGTTCCTTATTCTCCCACATTCGTTTTTCTTTTGCCATTATTGTTGATTTTTTACATTTTATTTTTGTTAGATATATTCTGTTAGACTATTTTCTCCGGTGTGACTAAAGGAAACATTGGAAGTTTATTTGGTCCGAATTGGAGTTCACACGACAGTAATCCGTGGACATGGCAATCAGAAACCGTGATGCTAGTGAAGTTCTACTGCAACATTTTCGAACAAGTCCTCTAGGAAATTATGCAGAGATTGACTTGATAGGAGTCGATTTGTTCAACCACAAAGGTTAGTATAGTGTGATGTGGTCTCTGAATCCAGGTCTGCTTAATTAATAAGACCATTATAACCACTTCCAGTGATAGGAGTTTTTCGGAACTTTTTACTATTAAGCTGGAGCATTAAATGAATTTAGACGAAGAAGTAACTTAAGCTGGTCCCCCAAGAGGCAGCCGTGGGTACAAAAGTGTTAGCGACTTCATTTTTCTTAGCCTTGGGTTATGAGGATCCCTCATTATAGCAGTTTATTTTTCTTAGCCTTGGGTTATGAGGATCCCTCATTATAGCAGAGTTTCCTAGGGTCACAAGTGAAGTCAAAATCTTGAAAAGATTTCTGCTCTGGTGGTATTTTGAACTCCAGACCTTACTATTGAGAGTCCAACATGCTAACCACTAGATTATCACTTCCTCAAATTAATCAAATTAGAATCGTAAGTAACACGAAACCAGATTCGTTTTCCTTTATGCGTAAGCCTAATGAATTTAAAATGACACCTGCTGGAACAAACCATTAATAAGGCTACCTGATCTTTTTGCTTTAAATAATATCTCCATTTGTGAATAAACTATCATTTCTGGAATAAAAGCATTGCAAAACATATCTGCAATGTGGAAATCACATAACTAAGTAGTGTCTTACTAACACATGTTTAATATTAACCAGCATATTGACATACACATGATTTTGGTGATTATAAATGGTGAAATCAGTTGATCTGTTGATGCCTTATGAAAGTCAGATGTTTGTTGACATGTTGCTGAAAACCTATGCAAAGATAAAATCTTAGTAGGACAAAACATTATATATGAAACGTGTGGCAAATCAGAAGAAACTGAGCTTAAATCTTTCAAGAGAAAGAAATAATTAAAAGTTAATTACATGCATCATTCAGTAAATCATTTCTTTTATTTATCTTTGCAATAATGTGCAAAGATTTTTAACCAAGAGTTTATGTAATTTAAAGATAACAAGAGAAGACACACTGACACGGTTATACCTCATGCAACTAATTCTTGTCTGCTAATGATCATATTCTTATTGCAGTTTGCTTTACAATCACTGACTGGGAACTCTGAATTCTAAACTTTGCACTGTTACATAAATTTATTGTGAAACTTGCCACTAAAATGATTCAGTTTGTTAATTTCAGACAGGGTTGACTTACCAACATTAGCTCGTTACCTTACTATTGTTAGGAAAATGGCTTACCGATCGACTGAATTTTGTTTCCGTTATGCAAGAAATCAGAGTGATACATACTTTCTTTTTCATTGGAAACTTGAAATCAGATGCAGTCTTTATCACAAAGCGCTGATAAAGGATATATGGCTGAAGGTCAGATGCTCAATGGAACTGATTGGTATGGGAAATTCAACACTGCTGTTTCTCATGACGATGCGAGACTTGGAAGATGGTGAGATATTGGCCAGCAGCTATGTGAAAATGATAAAAGTTGATTTAATTACACGCAAAAGTACCAGTTTTTCAGATTCCTTCCTTGCAAAATATGCCCAGTTTGCTAACAAAGGCAACTCTGTGCTGCCTACATACCGACCACTTAAAGCACCAGACAACGGCTTTAGGCATCAGTTCATCATCTGTCCAGCAGACGTTGATTTTAATGGACACACGGGAAATCACGTTTACACCAGGCTGTGTTTAGACTGTGCACATTTTGCATCGAAAAATGGCTTCTTCAAAACATTTTCTGCTGCCTTTGACCAACCAAAGACAGTTGAGCAGTTCTTTGCTAAGGAATGTGGGGAGAACGATGTTGTCGATGTGATTGTATGGGAAGATGATGAAGTGATGGATCTGCTTCATTTTCAGTTAAGGAAAGCAACGATTCTTTTGTGTTGTACTGACATTGAATTTGATCATCTAGAAACTACTCAATCCAAGCTTTAACTTTGGCTGCAGAAAAATCTTAATTCTTGAATTTGCAGAAATGGATCCTTGAAATGTAACTGCAGAAATGCATATTTATATATTCCATGATTTGTTTGAACTTTGTTCATAAGAAAGTTATTCCTTTGCTGGGAAATGTTAAATTTAATATTGAAATTTTTTAGATTATTATTTTCTGTATATCTTAAACTTATTTTGGTGTGTCTGTATGCGTGAACTGAGCATAAATTATAATGATCGTTGGCATGACCAATTCAAGACTGTCAGGGTTGTATGAGTGCTGAAATTCTGGGACCCCGCTGAGCATTTCTAATTGTATAGATGACCTAACTGTTTGATATCGTTGTGCTTTGAATACAATTCTGGTAAGCGTAGTGAATTTAGGCAATGCCAACGTGGTTAGTACTTGGATGGGCTAACTCAGCCTACCATTCCTTCAGGATCAGTAGCCGAGTTCCAACACATGTATAAAGGATTGAAAATGTGACCTATTATTGGATTGCTGTGATCATCTTTGCACTGCTTGTCTAAAGATCCTTCAGCCCCTGAATTATGCTGATGAAGAGTTTTAACGGATGCATATGAACAAGTCTGTCACCTTTACCTTTTTTAAATTTACCAAATTTCTAAAAAACCTAATTCTTGGGTGTAATTAACTTTGTTCTTGAAAGTATGATACCAATTTTTCCTGTCCTTTCTACTTTGGCATAATAATTATTGTTTGACTGATGGCATGAAAATTCATTGGAGAATAACAGACACGTACAATGTACTAAACTTAACAGGCATTTTTTATTCACGATGTGAAAAAGTTTGGGGTACTGTACCCCAGTACAAAAAGTGGAGGATTCACCGAAAATTACGCCTTTACCTAATTTGTTTCTTGCAAGGGCTTGTGTCCCAGAAACAAGTGTTAATTTTTGTTAATCCAGCCCAATTTGCTGTTCAGCATGCTATAGTTGGATTTTTAACTGTATTAAGTTCAATTAGTATTGTGATATGTTATACTCTTCAACAAAATATCATTACCTCCATTATTTCTCTGTTGATTTTGTATAATGATTTATAATGTTGTAATCAATGGATTAATATGGAACAGCCAGATACTGTTAGCAGATATTTATTTTATGTGTTTTGGTTGCATTAAATGTGCGATATGATTTACTTAGTTCTGTTGTGAAGTTTTAATAACCACAGACAATTCCATTATGTGTATGTCAAAGTTCAAGCTGCCCGTCCATGACGGCCACTTTTATGGGCCCAAGTTGGGCCTGAAGCTGGCTACCGAGTGCCGCTAGTGGCACAATGTAGGGCCCTTACGGGCCCAATGAACATGGCTGTCTGTGGTCATCCTGTCGGGAAATTGTTACTGGACAGATGGCTGTTCATCAAAAGATAGGTTTCCACGCCACGTGTGACAATGGTCATTGCTTGAACGTTTTTCCTTGTATGTAGTCCTACGTATTTTCTGTGTGTTTGTATGTATGTATAATAACGAAGTTTCGGGTGTACGGCCGTCACGCCGCCGCCAGTGACTCTTAGCTTTAAAACGAAGTCCGACCCCTTCAAGGCTTTTCCATTTATCTCAATAGGCTCACTATTTTACTCTGGCTTTTGCATGACTCCATTTTGGCCCCCTAGTGAACATGCATCCGTACCTCAGATTGAGATTTAGTGACCTTGCGCGCTTTATAAGTGCTTTTAATAATTTTAATAAATGTAAATAAATAACCCACTGTAGCAGTCCTCTGTATCCTACCTTCTGATTTCCCGGCAACCGGATGTTGTTCTTCACGCGATATATCTGAACAACTTCTTTGACTTGACGCTGGGCTCATGAATATGCTGGTACTTTGCACTTAAAGGTTTAAGTACCGTTTAGAGATTTTGTGAGTTTACGATTACAAATTTAGCGACAAGTCAAATGCTAGATGGCGATAGGCACACAAAAATATCATAGGCCAGCTTGTTGAAGCTCGATAGGAATATGTAGTCTGCTATTTGGAGGCGTTTCCATTTTAAACTTTGATCCATGCTGTTGGAACTTTGGTGGAAGTGAGGGGGATGGTTGTACTTCCTGTGAAATTTGCGTAACCTTATGTAGAGGGATGTCAGTCGAGGTAATTGGTGTGTGTCACCACCAGCTGTACGTCAAGGCATCATACTATGGAGTCTGTCATTGATCTTCATTCTATATACGATTCAGACATAGCTAGATCGTTCGCAGCACTGCACATTAAATAAAAAATTAAGTTAGAAACTTCTGTTGCGCCGGTGTCTAATGCATAAGGCATCAACCGATGGCGTATTTTAGCCAAACCGCAATCAGGGCAACATCCAGAAGGTCAGTCCATTGAAACAGAATGTTTTTGTGTGTTTGATAGCAAGCTCCAAATTCAAATCCACGTCATGTGGATGTAGGCACTTTGGAGTCCCACAGCATCAGGCGAAATGTGTTAAAAGATGTGCTGCTTGGTGGTGTGGTGCTACTCTGCTTTGGTGCTTTCATGAATTACTCTTCGCCTGAAGTGGCGATTGGTGGTGTCTTATTGATTGCAACGACTGCCTGGATCAGTGAGGTGTCTTTCAAAAGTCATGGTTTCATTCCAGTTCGAGGCAAAGCTGTTGTCATTACTGGTTGTGATACTGGTAAGTAAAAGTTACTTCTGTGCAAATATTTTGTATGTAGTGTTATAAAAATATCACAGCAGTGCTCTGCATGGATGCCATGCATATCAGCCAGGAACTTTTAATCTAAACACATTTCAGTATATTTTACTTATAGTTTGAGATCTAATATTAAAAAACAAACAAAGCAAAACACTAAAACTTGACAAAAGAAATAAAATTTAACTATAAATTTTAAAATAACTAAGTACCAAATTTAGATGCAGACATCCGCATGGGTGACCGTAGTATTCTAAGAACAAGACAGCTTTTAATGTTACATGATTAATATTATGTATTATGATTACTTCTTTTTTAATTATATGATTACTCATTGTACAGCTTGAGAAATATTGTTATTATGTCCTTAAGACAAATATTGTTATTATATCCTTAAGAATATGCTGTAACTCACTTCTTGATCAAAATGAGTGTATGTGTACAACAACTATTTTTTTAATAGTAGTACTGGTTTAGTTTTTCACTGCAAAATTTAACTTATTATATTATGCAAATGAATTTTCTTACCTAAATCTACTAAACATATATTTATTTCCTTACTTACACTAATAAATCAAATGTAACTGGTATCTTTTATAAGAACAAACACTACCCTAACAGCTCTTGAATTATTTGTGTAGTATATAATACTACAGTAAAATCCGTTTCTTCATTGTAGGATTTGGACATCTGCTGGCCAAACATCTGGCCAATCTTGGTGTGACTGTTTTTGCAGGATGCTTGGATAGTAATGGCAAGGGAGCCAGGGAGCTGAAAGATCTAGGAAACCCTTGCCTTCATGTATTGCAGATGGACATTACTAGCGAAGACCAGATCAAGAATTGTATTTCATACATACATGATAAAACAAATGGAACAGGTAACATGATTTTCAGCTACTTGAAAATCAACGTATTCTTTCAAACTAGTACTTTTTGCCACTTCCTTCAAAGCTTTTGTCCATTTTTACTTGAGTTGTACCTCCCAGGGCTTACGAGGACTCTTTCTGTGGCTGTAAACCAGCTTCTGTAAATGCCTGCATCGATGTACATATATTTTTATTGTAAATCATTTCAGGCGGCTTATAGCCATGCTTTTGAGGGGCTTCTAAAAGTTAATCTTTGTCTGATTGCATTACATAACACCATTTATTTGGTTTACTGAAGAATTTGCAAATAATTTGTTATGTGACAGTCTTCAGCAAAAGTTGTTTACCAAGATTTGAATATGGATACTGTTCAATCATGTAGCAGTGGTCAGACTTTAGCCACTATGTCATTGTATCTTTTATTTTCAGGTGTCTTTGGAGTTGTAAACAATGCTGGTGTGAACTTCCTCGGTGATATAGAGTTGACAACAATGCAGCAGTTTGTGGCCATTACAAATGTTAACCAGCTGGGAATGGTGCGAGTAACAAAAGCTTTCATTCCTGATGTGCGGAAAAACAGAGGTGTGTACGCATCTATCAGAACCTTAACCTTATTTTAAATCAAGTTGGCAGCAGTTGGACCTGTGGACAGGAACAAAATTTATGGAGCAAATTTATCTTAAAGCAGAAGGGAAATTAACCCTTATGCATCCTGAATTCCTTTCGAGTGCAGTTTTATGTAAAGCTTCTTCCCATCTGGTTTGATATGAATTTCAGCAAGCTATCACTTACTTGTTACCTGTAATTCAGGCTGATAATAATGTTCCCTTACCTTTGGTCTGTTAGCATTTGAAAACCATCCTTTACATTGGCAGTTTTGCTGTCAGGCAGTCAACTGTCAAGGTTCTTCTGAAGTAGTAATACATGTTTGCCGTAATACATAGCAACATTGCCATAATACCTAGCTGCATTGCCGATATAATGTAGCTCTTGTAATTGTTTTTGACAGAATATGGCATGTTTGACATGTTGATTAAATCTGCAAATAATCTCATTTTTGTTTCCAGATAATGTGATTAGATTGATTAAGTCTGAGACTGAGCAATCATTCTGTCTTCAGTAATCATGATTAGCTGAAGATTAGTGATAGTTTGCTGCTATTTTAGGCAGAATTGTTAACATCACTTCTGTGAAGGGTCGAATTGCTGAACCATTCAATGCTGCCTATGCAATGACGAAGTTCGCAGGAGAAGCTTTTTCTGATATCCTTCGTTTGGAAATGCAGAAGTTTGGAGTGTCTGTGTCCATTGTTGAACCTGGAAACTTTGGTGGAGCTACAGGGTGTCTGGATGTAAGTTGAAAAAAAATTGAATACTTCTTTTTTAAAGTGTCTGTAAAGCGAGCTGGCTTTGTCCGATGTTTGTTTGCATGAAAACTGTTTTGTAAATAATGTGAGACTCTTAAAGTGATGAAATTGTTAAAATTTAAATTCGTTATCACGAGTTCATGAGCAAAAATGCCAAGCTAAATTATACAGCACGTGGTATTTAGCTATTAATTTATTCTCTGCTGAATATATGTAATGGTAAAGGTAGACGCTTGTTTTGACTTCAACTTGAAGCCGAAATATTGTTTACAAGGCACAAACATAACCATAACAATACATTAACAGGATGCTAACCACCATAAAAGACGTCTGCTATACACAGCGATCATTGTGTATTGGCCTACACTACTGCACCTGATTATATTAAACATTTTAGAAACTTAAAAAATGGTTGAAATGATATTCAGTTAACACAAATTGTTAAACAATTTGTTCTGTATTAGTAATAAAGATGAGTGCACAAAATGTGGCCAAGCTGCAAAGGCCTTGGCTTTCACCTCTGCGACCTGGGTTAGTCAATTTCGATTACCAACCCATCGTAATGCATGTACGAGTGCATTCTTAAATCTAGTATAGGGTGTACAAACCCCTAGTAGGTTTTGCTCAGCTTAGTAGATCAGCTGTATAATGTGAAATTTGGTTAACACAAATTGTTCACAGTAGTCCTTGCGTGTCAGTTTCACCAGTTTTCACTGTATGCAGTACATGGTGTGACAATCTATATTGCTTCAAGTCCATGCCTTTAGTTTTTATGATTGAATTTTATTAATTTATGGAATTTGATTTTGTCTTTTGCAGATGGATCGGATTGGTAATGATTTTAGAGTCATGTTGGAGGAAATGTCAGAAGAAGTTCGTTCGCTGTATGGAAAGAGATACGTTGACCATCACCTAAAACAGGCTACTGATAGCATTCCAACAGCCAGCTTTCATCTCACTCCAGTTCTAGATGCAATCACCAATGCACTGTTTTCCACTAAACCACGAACACGGTACTTAGTACCAGGCAGTAGCCACTGGTATGATATGTACAGAGTAAGCAAAACTTCCCTATGGCTTATTTGATTTCATTACGAAAATATGCTTTTTCATTGGGTAATGCAGCCGAAATTCGTGTCACCTTTCAGAGAAACTTATCACATATCTATGCTAGCCTAAATTATGTTATCTGAACATGTAGTTGACAAAAAGGTTGCCGAGCACTGCCTTTTACATTCCTTGTACTGCCTACTGGCTTGCATGTTGGCAAAGGGTGTACCTTTAAATTTCACAGTAAGTCCTCGGTTGCTCAGCAGAGGGCTTTTGCTGTTGTTGGCCCTTCCCTATGGAATGAACTTCCACTATCGTTTTGTGCAAGGGTCACATTGGTGATAGAGCTCAGTCAGCTTGTTGTTTATAGACGTTCTTATTTCCCAGGGGCTTTCCTGCTGGAAGCGCCTCTGAGTAGTTTGTTCTGTAAGAAGAGCTATATAAGTTATCAAATACAATCCAATACAATTTAAATTGTTACTGTTGTAGTGGAGGATATTGGCTGCACCATTCATCCCTGTGTCACTGATGGACAGATGGCTTCTGAGGGACATCTCCAGTTTCCCACCACCACTGCTTGATCAGTAGAATTTCTGATGAAATTTAACCCTAAACTGCAGAAGGACTCGGAGTGAACAGCAGTCATCCACAAAGGACGATGGCAGAAGGGAAGGGAGGGTCACCCAAATGTGGACAAGGGGAGGGGATTATGCCCACGTGGACGTCCACACTAAACATTTGTGGTTATTTCGGAGTTCCTTTGATGGACACGTCGAGCGGGGCCCGGCCCACATCGTAAAAATTGTGGCTTGGCCCGGCCCAACCTGGTGCAATTTTTATCTCTAATTGGTATGTGGTGCGCCGTTAATCGCGGTCAGCAGATTGTTTAATGTTCAGTAATTACGTCCTCAGTTTAAATAAGTTTTAGACATTTGAAAATGCTAACTTAAACTTACTAAATGTACAAAATCCATTAGCAAAATATCGCAAAGCAGTTTTGCACAAGGACTGAGAAATGTGAAAAGCAACATTCAAAAAAATGGGGGCTGAAAATGCCCCGCCTGCCATGAACTCGGCATGGCTCACAAAACAAGGGCCGGACCACGCGTCTCGGTCCTGTTCATCTCTAATCAGCCTGAGACTTAGTCAACTGTAATTGTAATTCAATTGTAATTAATTACAAATTGGTCATGTAATTGTAATCATAATTGATTTGTGAATCTATCAGTTACATGTACTTGTAATGGTGTAATTGTAATTGTCACGTTGTAATTGAATTTTTTCAATTACTGGTAACTACCGGTAACTCATGATTGATTAGTCTTATTTCTGATTCCTTAAAATTTATCTTACTTACTTATTTCCTTAAATATTAACTCACTATTATTGTTGCTTTATCTTTAACAAAATAAACATACAAGTGCTGGCAGGCAGTAATGCAATTGAATGTGAACTTAAGGCATAACTGAAAAGTAATTGTATTTGTAATTGTAATTGACAATAATGTAATTGTAACTTACAGCATTTGACCAAGACTGAACAAGATGTAATTGTAATTTAATTGAATAAATACAAAAGTAATTGTAATTTAATTGGAATTTTTTTATGTAACTGACCCAAGCCTGATCTGAAGCAGGTTGAATGATGTTGTAGAGGTGTTTGTGTGGGAAGATGAAGTGATGGACCTGCTTCATTTTTAGTTGAGTAAAGCAACCATTATTTTATGTTGTACTGACATTGAACTTTATCATCCAGAGACTATTAAATCCAAGCTTTAACACTGGATGCAGAAAAATCTTAATTCTTGAATTTGCCGAAACGGCTGCTTGAAATAAAGCCTAATTGCATGAAATATAAATGCACATATTCCATGCTTTGTTTGAGTTTTGTTCATAAGGAAATTATTCCTTTGCTTAAGACTGGGACAATTTTAAACTGTTGAAATTTTCGAGATTTTTATGTTCTGTGTATCATATACTTATTTTGGAGCATCTGCATGTGTGAATCTGAGCATAAAGCATGACCAATTCAAGACTGTCAGGGTTGTATGCTTGCTGAAATTCTGGGACTACTCAGAGTCTGACCAGCAGACAGTATAAGAAAAAGTTTCCTTACAACAGCAGCATGCCTGACTGACACTGCGAGAATATGTCGACGATTGGATACGTACGTACATGTAGCCTATGCATGGATGTACATATGCATATGTACATGCATGCATATACATACCAAAACACGTACTTGCGTACATACATCCATAAATAAATAAATGTGTGTGTGTGTGTGTGTGCGCGCGTAAACTGTGAATGTACATGTCTGTAGTGACCGCGTGGCTCACCCACCGTAGCTGCCACGCTGACTCTGCCTGACTTTTGGATCTTGACGTGGAACCGAACCCTTTGCCTATCGATTTTGTTTAGACTAAGCGCCTGTGAATAAGCTGGACCACGTGACGTGGCTTTTGTTGGGCGCTGTAGAATGTCGGAATTACGATTCTGCTCGTTCTTCAATGAATTGATCATTCACCACCGCTGCCCGTTTGAATTGGCGTCACGACATATGGTCCGCGTGCTTGAGATTCAAACCTCTGAAATAAGCCACTATCTGTAAATAATCAGGCATCCTCACGCCCAGAGGAGCCCGTACGTACGCTTTCATCAGTGCTGCTCATTAGGTCTACGACGCTACGTCATTAAATTGGTAGTTGGTTCTTGAGGAAGCGGAGTAGAATGCACGAGAGCCTATGTTATCCCGAATTCTACAGGAAGCCAATACAGCTGATCGACCCAGTAGGAATTTGTATAAGAAGGTGCATGCAGCATCATACTATGCATGAATTTTTGGATGTTGAAAAGCCTGTCCAGTTCAAGATCCAGGACATTTGCAAAAATCGAGTTAGCAAAAAACAAGGCGAGAGCGGAAAGACAGGAGCCTATAGTTTGTCACGTCTTTGGTAAAAGCTGACCGCAGGGTGGACAATTCCGCCTGCTGGCAAGCCACAATGGACGCCGAAGGGTTTACGATCTACCGTGTTGACCGAGATGCTACTTCCACAATATGCAGGCCTACTATTACAAACTCAAAGCTGACGGGGCTGCAGAACTCCGCAAATGCTCAAGACGTCGCGGTAAGAGTTACGTTGACGCCGTGCCGATTCAGAGCTATGAAGGGCACATAGCGAAAACGTTTCAAAACCGGCCTTTTGCAGTAAGTCATAGATATTGCCGATGTAATGCAGGGGTCCGCATGCAGCTGTGAGAGGGAGATTTGGCAGCCACAGACATATGATCTAATCACAGTGTACTGACGGCCGTGTGCATGCAGCCTTAGAGAGAATGAGTTTCTGCAGATGTGGCTCATAAAGGCAGGCAGACTAAGATAACTTCCACGTCTAGCCTTGGACAGTGAACCGCTGCGTATATTGTATGCGCACAACCGACAGTCAGGTGCAGGGAGAGACAGGCCAATGAAATTGAATCGTGTACAAGTGTTTAGAAATAGGTGGCGTCTACAAGATTGGTGGGCAAAAACCTGGAGTCTGGAATAAGGCTAAAGGTCCGCAGTGAGTCCTCTGACTTCTCACGCCTCTCAGCCAATATCCAAGAGCAAGGTGACACCCGCATTATTAGAAGAACAGTCTGAAGTTCTGAACAGAATCTATTTAATGTGACATTTTGAACCGGCTGCACCACGCCCTCATAGGCCCTGATTTCAACATACACCTTGCCTTTCACAACACATTTACCATAATTACTTCCATACAATGCAGCATTAATCGTAATCGTAATCTCGAGATATCTACAGCGCTCAACAAAAGCTAAGTCGCAGGGACCAGCTTATTCACAGGCGCTCAGTCAAACAAAATCGCTAGGCAAAAGGGTTCGGTTCCAGGTCAAGATCCAGGAGTCAGGCAGTCAGAGGGTCGGACGGCTACGGTGGAAAGTGTTTGAAATTGAAGCGAGAAGAGAGATAAGGAGGATAAATCAGGATAAGATTTTTTGAAAAGAAGTGTTTTCAGTCTTGAGTGAAAGACCTGCGCAGAAACTGAAAGAGGTGAAGTGTTAGTGAGTTCGTATGATTGACCAGACTAATGTCGCAATTCTGGCGGGAGTTTATTCCAAAGGGGTGGGGCAGCTATAGCTATGGAGCGATTTCCAAATTTTAAGGATGAGATAACGACGGGAGGACGAAGAAGTGTGTATATCAGGTTGGCCTATAGGTATAGACACTATGACACGTGTGTTCAGCTACATGTATATTATCAGACTGATGGCCTTGCATCAGTGAGGGTTGCGCACCCATGTACAGGGCGTGGCTTATATGTCCAACCCTAATATCAGTGTCCCTATTGGCCTATGTGCTAGCCACTCATGATACATCCTTTCCACAGAAAATCGCAAGTTGAAAGTACCATCTGCGTCGAAATATACGTTGAGAAAGAAAGTCTTTTTTTTAAAAAAAAGTCTAAATCTACGGAGTCCTATTATCTAGTTAAATCTACGGAGTCCTATTATCTAGTCTAAATCTATGGAGTCCTACTGTCTAGTTCTTTAGGCTTTTTCTTTTGCAGTGCCTCAGTCCGAATAGCGAGCTGGGGGTATCACCACTCGCCCAGAGCGTGTAATCACCGGCGCCGGACCACCGTGGGCGGCTGATGGAGGAGGTGGGGAGAGGGCTACCGGAGGTGATTCAGCTGCGGAGTTAGCTCGTTGAATGTGACGGTCTGTCGGGCTCTCGCCGTCTTCCTCCATGATGGGGGGCTCTGAGCTTGGTGTCACGTGGCGCGAAGTTCTCCTGCGAGTGGTTCCATCCTCAAAACGAACGGCGTACGATCTGTGGGGGAGGACTGCCGTTATCTGAGCCTTGCGCCATTCTGGGCGTTCGTCGTACTTCACTCGGACTGTCTGCCCGACTGGTAATGATGGCCTCGCTTTTGCGCTTCTGTTATAATAGAAGGCTTGCCGGGCCTTGGCCTCTGATAGGGCGATCGTGGTGGCTTTTGAAGTAGCTGTATCGAGGAGCCTATTTGAAACCGGAAGGCGCGTTCTCAGTCGACGGCCAAACATAATTTCAGCCGGCGACAGAGTCAGTTGCTCAGAAGGCGTACTCCTCCATTCTAATAATGCCAGAAATGGGTCAGAGTTCGCCTCCCTGGCTTTGGTCATGATTCTTTTAGCAGTCTTCACAGCGTTTTCGACCCTTCCGTTTGATTGTGGGTATCTAGGAGAACTTGTAATATGCTGGAACTCATACTTGTCGGCGAAACGTTTGAACTCTTGGGAACAGAAAGGGCTATTATCTGTAATTACGAATGATGGAAGACCGTGCCTGGCAAAGTGTGGACGTAAGCAGTAGACGATATCCGATACCTTTTTTGATGGTAAACGGTCGATCTCGAAGAACCCGGATAAATAATCGACTGAGATTAAATATTCCCTGTCGTGAAACGTGAAGATGTCTATCCCGACTCTCTCCCAGGGCCGACTTGGCACCGGATGACACATCAGAGGTTCCTTCTGCATTGATAGATGATAACGGGCACAGATTTCGCAAGTCTCAGATACGCGTTTGATGTCGGCCGTGAGTCCCGGCCAAAATACCGTTTCCCGTGCTCGGCGAATGATGGAATTGACACCCGTATGCGCGCTGTGGAGCCGTTCAAGGATGTGGGCACGCATTGGAGGAGGGATGACAAGGCGGTCGCCTTTGAAGACCAGACCGCAGCTGACGCTCAATTCATCTGCAAACGTATGGTATGGTCGTAAATTTGTCGACAGGTTGGTCGGCGTTTCCGGCCAGCCTATCGCGATCTGCTGTATTAATTGAGCGTAGTCCTCGTCCTTCGCTGCATCAGTCAGCCGCGCTATAGTGTCTGCAGAAGCTATCGTTCGCAGTTCGTCCATCTGTTCCTCATCTACTCGATCTAGCAGGGCGACCACCTCTCCAAACGCAGTCGGCTCCGTAGCGCCGCTAGGGAATGCACGCGAGAGAGTGTCTGCTAATAGCATGTCAGTGCTTCGCTTATAGATAAGCTCGTACGAGTACCTTTGAAGTCGGAGCAGCATCCGCTGAAGACGTTTCGGGGCGGAGGCCAAGGCTTTCTTGTTTATCGCCAGCAGAGGTTTGTGGTCAGTTTCAATTATCACTTGTCGTGCGTAGACATACGTATCAAAGCGTTCCAATGCAAATACAATGGCCAGTAGCTCCTTTTCGATTTGAGCGAAATCCTGTTCTGTTTTCGTCATCGCCCTCGATGCGTACTCTACGACCTGTCCTTTTTGCAGCAATACAGCACCGAGGCCAGCTTGTGAGGCATCTGCCTGAATAACGATAGGCTGGTCTGGGGCAAAATAACGAAGTATTGGAGCCGAAGCGAGCACTGCTTTCAACTGATCAAAAGCCTCGACATGTCGTTGGTCAAATCTGAATTCATTTTCCGTCGATAGTAGTTCCCTTAGTGGCGCTGTGATTTCGCTGAAATGCGGACAGAAACGTGCCAGGTATGTGGCCATTCCTAATGCGCGTTGCAGGGCTGCTTTGTCGTCCGGATACGGCATCTGTTGTATGGCGGTAACTTTCATTGGGTCGGGCCGTAAGCCTGCATTCGTCAATTCGTGCCCCATAAATGTGAGAATAGAACGATTTAGTCGAAACTTCTCTTTGTTCAATTTAAGGCCCTTCTCTCGGCAGCGGTCGAGTAGTGCGATCAGATTAGTGTCGTGGTCGCACTCGGCTGCTGCTGCGGTGTCACCAGAACCCGTAACGAGAATGTCGTCAGCAATGCAGTGAACGCCCTTTAGACCGGAAATTGCAGCATGGACCCTGGATTGCCATATTTCTGGAGCGGGACTAATTCCAAATGGTAGCCGTAGCCATCGGTATCTTCCAAATGGGGTCTCGAACGTGGTTAGACGACTTGAGGCGTCGTCAAGTTTCAGGTGCCAGAAAGCGTGCTTTATGTCAACCGTGCTAAAAACTTTGACTCCCGCCAACTTGGGAAGGATGTCGTCGATCGTTGGCATATAATATGTGCATCTTTTAAGAGCTTTATTCAATGGTTTTGGGTCGATACATATTCTTAGACCGCCACCCGGCTTTGTCACCACCAACAGGGCGGAAACCCACGGGGTTGGCTCAGTTACTGGTGTGATGATGTTGTCCGCTGCCATGCGTTGCAGTTCTATCTCGACCTTATCCCGTACTGCTACTGGAAGGCGTCGCAGTGGCATTCGTACTGGGGGGACAAAGGTATCCACTTCCAATCTTACATTCCCTTTTAGCATGCCCAGTGATCCGTTGAACAGATCGGCGTACCGGCCAAATATCTCAGCTTCTGCAAGGCGAGATGATGCCTGCGCGCAACGGGGCACCGATGTGCTGGCTTCCCGTATTTCGCATATGTTTTCTTCAACTATGCGCAACAGATCAAGACGGCGGCAGGCGTCGATGCCAAGGATAGGGTTGTCGCGCTGTGTAACATAGAAATCTACATCGAATTCCGTGCGTGTGTGTGGGTGCTTCACTGTGGCAGTGAGCATTCCGAGAGTTTTAAGCTCCTGCCGGTCAAACATGCGTAAAGTTGCTCTAGGCGGGCGAAGGGTATTGGTTGTGATTTTGGTATAGAGGGCTACCGGCAAGATGTTGACGGAGGAACCACAGTCTAATAAGAATCTCACCTTATGTCCGTTGACAAGGATGTGTGAGTAGACTCTGGGGTTGTCAGCGTTGTCTAGCGCGTATAACGTTTCTTCCCCTTCTTGCAGTTCTCGGACATCAGTTGTGGTTCGCCGTGACCTACAGACGCTACTATAGTGGCCCAGCTTCAGACAAAAATTGCAGGTTTTACCATAAGCCGGACACGCACTCTTTGACGGGTTGTGCAGGCCTCCACAATATTGACAGGAGTGACCCGGGGAATCCTTTGGGTGGTTGTTATGCGCCTTTTGCTTGTCCGGGCTTTCCCAATTTCGTGTCTGCCGTTGTGCGTAAGAACCTGGTGGGCGTCGGCGTGGTTGTTGTGTCATGGCCTGGACTTCGTCTGGCGTAGTGATGCTCTTCAGCTGCCGCATAGTCGCCTCCGACGCGCGACATATGTCGATTGCCTGAGGTAGGTCGAGTTTCCGCGTCTGGAGTAGTTTCTTTCGCGTGGCGTCATCCCTAACGCCCAGGACAATTCGATCGCGGATCGTAGATTCTTCGACTGTCCCGTAATCACAAGTTCTGACGAGTCGACGCAGGTCACCAAGAAACGAATCAAAAGTCTCACCGGGCTCCTGTTGTCGGCGGTGAAAAATATAACGTTCGTATACTTCATTGATTTCGCCGACGCAGTAGGTTTCGAAGGCTTCAAGGAGCTTTGCCGGGTCTTCTTTGTCCTGCTCTCGAGCGAATTCCATCGTAGTAAAGATTTCATATGCGTCCGAGCCAATGCACGCTAGAAAGATAGCTGCCTGTCGGTCTCCGTCTTCGCGATCTAGCTTTGCCGCTTTGACATAATTGGACCACTGGCCTCTGAAACGCTTCCAGTCTAAAGCCAGATTCGTTACTTTCAGAGGCGCCGGTAATGGAATTTGTAAAGTCGTCGTCGCCATATTGTTGATTAGTAATACAACACTTCTGACGCCATATATCAGGTTGGCCTATAGGTATAGACACTATGACACGTGTGTTCAGCTACATGTATATTATCAGACTGATGGCCTTGCATCAGTGAGGGTTGCGCACCCATGTACAGGGCGTGGCTTATATGTCCAACCCTAATATCAGTGTCCCTATTGGCCTATGTGCTAGCCACTCATGATACAGTGTGCATGGCCATACTTCATCGATATTTCGACGACGATGGTCTTTTATTTATTATTAGGCCTACTTAACTTTCAAAATAATATATGATTTATTTTTTAAAATCAGCTGTTAAAATCGTTCTTCGTTTTGTCCCTGATTGTCATACTTATAGGGCCCCGAACTGGCCTGTGCATTTTACTACTGATGGCAACCATGATACCAAAGAATGTAGCGTTCAGGGACATGAACTTTCTCCCTTCTTTTCCTTTGGCACCAGTTGGTTCTCTGACATCGAATTGTTCATCCATCTCTTTCACAAGTTCATCTTTCTATGAACTTACGTCATAACTTGTAAGATTCTATAAACAGTTAGGAAAGGTGACGAACTAGCTAGACCACTAGAGACACAAAATGCGCTGTATTGCGTAAAAACAAAACTAATCAACTATCGACGGCGCTTTATTTTTATATGAATTGTCCGAGTTCTACAGAGAATTGTTTTGTTTGTTTATGGTTAGGCGCTACAAAGATTCTTGAATAAATGATTAACAAATGGTTTCTGAAAAATAATATTAATATAAACATATATTGGAATACACAAAAATTCGTTGCGAATAAGCCCAGGTCTAGGACTGGAATATAAAAAAGAAAATTCATATTTCGTGATGTCATTCAGTTCATCGCTACTGGTTAAGCCCAAGTCCAGGACTGGCATAAAAAAGGAGACGTTCATAACATAACTCAGGTCATGGTTGTGGAGTTCAGGGCAAAAATTCAAATTATCATGACATGACGAAAGATGAGGCATCATGTCCTGAAACGCTTGTTTTGATGCAGTTCGCTAACGCCGTCTGGACTGCCTCTTCTGTCCTTTCTTTGCAGGGCCGAGTGTTCCGCTGCCTTTCTCTCCCTCCTGTGGAAGACCACGACGCAGTGCGAGCTTCGTTTTCATCGCGGGTGGAGGACGCGGGTGGTTGGAACCAGTCGAATGGCAGTGCGTGACGGGACAGCAGACGTTGATGTTGATTAAGGAGAACACGCTCTTGAATAGATTAGAGAAGACAGAAGGCTGCTCACGTTCGTTTGCTGATCCGTCTTCAGTTTCTTGTTCCTCTGCGTCATCTCCTTCCTCGTCGTTGTCGTCGGGATCCCTTTTTTCTCCTTCATCTGACTCTGGAGGACGCGGGTGGTTGGAACCAGTCGAATGGCAGTGCATGACGGGACAGAAGACGTTGATGTTGATTAAGGAGAACACGCTCTTGAATAGACTAGAGAAGACAGAAGGCAGCTCACGTTCGTTTGCTGATCCGTCTTCAGTTTCTTGTTCCTCTGCGTCATCTCCTTCCTCGTCGTTGTCGTCGGGATCCCTTTGTTCTCCTTCATCTGACTCAGGACTTTTGCGTTTTTGTCCCACCTCAGTCTTGCAGACGACAGTGGCTTCTGCCACAATCTCAGAATTTGTCAAGTTTCCATTTACTCCCGATCCTTTGCTCATATCCGGCGTGACAGCAGCGCTGTTGCAGTTGCCTGCCATCTTATCTGATATTGCGATTCAAAATCCGTCCTATAAAGTTTTATTACAGCAGTTTTGTTAGCGAAACTTCTCTTTCTCCAACTGATTTTTAATTCCCGACAGCGAATTCGAAATGATGTCATAACATCGATTGTCCAAAGTATTCGCATAACTCCCTGAAAATCCTCTAAATAAACCCATAGTAGAGTAGGAATGTTTACCATTGCCTTGTTTCATTAGGATAATTGAAAATATTTTACATGTAGTTTGTGGTCTAATTTTAAAATACAAAAACGCAACATACTAAAACTTGATAAAGGAATTCAGTTTAAGCAGATCAAGAAATGTATTTGATGCATCCAAAAAAATTAACGTGATTTTCAGTCACTCTAAAATCAACGCATTCCTTCACACTTGTGGTCCTTATTATTTTTGGCACTTCCTTCAAAGTTTTTTCCTATTTACTTGAGGACTCTGTGTTTGTAAACCGTCTGTTCACTCTGGTCGTCATTGTATCTCCTATTTTGAGATGTCTCTGGAGTTGTAAATAAGGCTGGTGCGAAACATAGATATCACGAATATTCATGAGGTCTGTGGCATGACCTTCCTCGAAGATACAGAGATGACTAAAATGCAGTTGAAATTTGTAGCTCTTACTAATTTCAACCAGCTGGGGAATGATGAGAGTAACAAGAGCTTTCTTTCTAATATGCGCAAAGGGTAGAATTGCTAAAGCATTCAGTGCTGCATATGCAGAGACAAAGTTTGCAGGAAAGCTTTCACTGATGTGCTTTGTTTCGAAATGCACAAATTTGGAGTGTCTGTGTCCATTGTTGAACCTGGAAACTTTGGTGGAGCTACAAGGTGTCTGGATGCAAGTTGAAAATAAATTGAATACATCTTTTTTACAGTCTGTAAAGTGTCAGATGCTTTGTTTCCATGAAAACTGTTTTGTACATAATGTGAGACTCAGTAAGTGATGAAAATTTAACTTTGTTATCATGAGTTTATGAGCAAAATGCCATACTAAATTATACAGCATATGGTGTTGTGCTATAAATTTATTCTCTACTGAATACAGTTAACAGTAAAGGTAGACACTTGTTTCGATTTTGTCTTGAAGCCAAAATTTTGCACGAGGCACAAACATATCCCCAGCTTCCTTTATGGATTGTCCACAAACTACAGTATCTGCTTCTATTAAAAATTATAAAAACTGAAATTAAAGTGGTTAAGATGAAGTTCAGGTAACAAAAGTTGTTCACACTAGTCCCCTGCACTTCGTGTTTAACGATTTGCACCGTATTAGTAATAAAGGTATATGTGCACAAAATATACCAAGCCGTAAAGGCCTTGGCATTCACCCCTGCAACCTATAGTCGTAAATTCTGTTGCCAAACCATGTTAAACCACTGTTATCATCACTGCTTAAATCTAGTGCATCACTCCTAGATTTTGCTGAGCTTAGTTGATCAGACTTTTAACACGAAAATGATTAACATGAATCTTTCACACTAGTCCCCGCGTTTCTTGTTACAATTTTTGCTGTATGCACTTTGTCACTGTGTGAATATCAATATTACTTCAAGTCTACACCTATAGTTTTTTACGATTGAATTTTATTAATTTATATTTTAATTTGTCATTATCAGATGGATTGGTAATGATTTTGGAGTCCTGTTGGAGGAAAAGTCAGAAGATGTTTGTTAACTGTAAGGGGAGAAATACACTGACAATCGCCTAAAGCAGGCTACTGAAAGCATTCCAACAGCCAGCTTTCATCTCACTCCAGTTTCCAGCCTGTTACACATCTGCATCTATTACACCTCTGCTGAAGAAGGAAGTTCTTGGTCCAGATGATTCTTCCGACTATAGTCTAATCTCAAACTTACATACATTGTCAACAATTTTGGAAGGTGTCTTCCTTGCTCATCTCTTGCCACGTTAACAGCTCCTGTAATTTCAACAGTCATCAGTCAGCTTACCGTGGGTGCTGTCAACTGAAATGGCCTTATTGAAGATCCTCTATGATATCTATACTGCTTCAGGACATAAACCCACTTTACTTATCGGCCTTGACCTCTCTGCCGATAGATAAAGCAACATCATCGTGAGGTTGCATAGGACACTCGGCATTAGCGGTGCATGGATTGGATTTGTAGTTACCTGACGGACAGGTCACACCACGTCAGCATTGGATCATGAAGTTGGCAGTCATCTACCTGTGCATACTGCGTCACACAAGAGTAGTTCCTTGGCCCGATTCCTTTCACGCTATGTGTGGTTCCAGTCGCTGGTGTCATTTCTGCTCACAGCATCGGTCACCACCAGTATGCCGATGACACACAACTGTACATAGTGCTCGATCACATCAACTCCAACACGAACAATCTAACACAGTGTGCATGTACTGAAGCAGTACGCTGCCGGTTCCTAACAAACGGACTATGCCTGAATCCAAAGAAGTCTGGTCATTGTTCTTGGCAATTCCTCATCATAAAAACTGATTGAGGACCTACAAACATCAACATTGTGGGCAGAGACATTTCATTATCAGGAGCATCTAAGTCTTGGGAGTGACACTCTACCTTAAACTAACATTTGACCAGCACGTCACCGTATTGCATTACCACATAAAAGCCATGCATCATGTTCAACTGTGTTTGCCACCAGAGCTTATGAAGACAGTCCCTTGTAGTGTGGTCTGAGCAAAACTTGACTAGTATAATTCAGCACTGCAGTCTAACATCACCAAACTGCAATGCGTCCTGAACTTGTTAGGTAGTCTGGTGACAGGAACCCGAAGGTTTGATCACATCTCTCCTGTACTGGCAAATCTACACAAATCAAGAATCACTTACAGTATAGCTGTCCTTACAGTAAGACTCTCTCAAACAATCACCCAGCTTACCGGTCATCATCCTTACAAAGCTACCAGCCATCCAGATCTCTGCGACCAGCTACACGAAACCTCCTTCGATCTTTCCCAGAAATCAGAGACTATCAGTCTGATTTCTCACGACGTGGATTCAGCAATTCTGCACCAGCCATATGGAATAGTCTTCCTGTTTACGCGCTCACAGTATCTCGCTAGTCATATTCGTAAAGCAGCCAAGGACTTATTTATATCACTTTTGTTGTCTGACCTCTGTGACCCACCCATGCCTACAATTCCATGCTCACTTGATGGGCATATATGGTGTGTTAACAAATGCATTATTTCTAGTACACGTAATTGCCAACTTCAATCACCAGTGCGTTATTTTCCAATAAATCACGCACACGGTATTTAGTACCAGGCAGTAGCCACTGTAACAACATATACAGGGTGAGCAAAACTATGGCAAAATTGATTTCATTGTGCACGTATTCTTTTTCCTTGGGCAATGCAAGAGAAATTTATATGTAACTAATTACAGAAACTGAGATGCCACTTTCCATGCCAGTCTAAAATATGTTATATTAACATGTAGTTCACAAAACGGTTGCCAAGCACTGCAATTTACCTTCCTTAGACTGCCTAATGGCTTGCATGTTGGAAAATGGTGTAAATTCAAATTTCACTTTTTAAATTGTGACTGTTGTAATGGAGAATATTGGCTGCACCATTCATCCCTGTCACTGACAGACAGATGGCTCCTCAGGAACATCCATCTCCAGTTGCCCACCCCATTTCTTGATTAGTAGAATTTCTAATGAAATTTAAACCTAAACTGCAGGACTCACCGTGTGAAAAGGGTCGTCCATAAAGGACTAAGGGAAATGGAGGGTCACTGAAATGCGGAAAGCCGAGGGGATTATGCCCAAAGTGGACATCCGCATCTAACTTCTGTAGTTCTTTCAGTTCCTTTGCTGGAGTGCTGAAGCATCACAAAGTATCCTAACCCACAGCAGTTAGCCCAGTAGATGAACAGGGTAGCCTAATTAAGGCCTTAATACTCTGTCTGAGAAGGGACATCTGCAGAAAGGAAGGGGTTATCACATACTGTATGCTCAAAGGGGGAGGGCGGAATACAAATGTCATTTCACAAACATCCTTTCTGAATGATCCCATTAAAGGGACTGCTGGGTAACAGCTGTCCTAGTCTGCAAATATTATGTTATGTATTTGTAACTAATCACCTTTAAAACAAGAAAAAGTTGTGTGATTGAAGTAGCAGAACCTTTAAATCAATTGCCGTTTCAGCAACAAACTGCGAATTTACATACAAGATAAGTTTGAAGAACTTTTTGCACATTTAATTTCTTAAATCACAAACGGTTATTATGCCACCTAAAGTGGCTACAGTTCTGTCCAGAAATCAAGTTCTTTTATCTGATAATCAGATGACCAGTTCTGTATGAAGTATTTACAATACAGAAATTAATACAACTGCTGCTTCCTGTGTTGCATAATTTCAACTTGTAACCTGTAAAAAACAAAAGAAACTTTGCTCATAACTAGTTGTAAATCCTGCTTTCATTTATCTTAGCAGCAAAGAAAGCTAAACTGACAGAACTTAGTTTTTGAAAATGTCTGATAATGTAGAAACCGAATACAAATTATGACAGGTTTCACCAATGACCAAAAAGAATGGCAATTGTTTATAACCACCCACTGCAACCCAAAAGCTGGTGCCATGAACTGTATTATGAAATAGAAAAGTGGAAATATGAACACTAACATGTTCGTGTTTTTTAAACTTACTTAGTATGGCTGATATCTGTTTTCACCAGCTCCCCTCTGACCTCGACCGTAAGGACCAACTCCGTTGGGCTGTTGAGGCTGTCCCGAAGGAGCTGTAAGCAGGAAAATGAATTTCATTTACTTGGTCTATATATGCAACTATAAAATAATTACAAATGATGTTTATAAACCGAGTATTTGGCAAGCACCTATACGTTTAACAATTTTGCAAAGTTTATAGTCTGAAGCAGCTGCTATACTTGAGGAAAAAGAACCAAAAATACTAACCTCCTGGATTAGCACCACCATACCACGATGAATAATCATAACCTACAAAATCGAAATGCAGAAATTTAGCAAAAGTATGGCAAACATTAAAATTCAACTACCCTACACATGGTTGTTTTGCTAGACTCGTTTCACTTGGTTACCTGTCTAAAAGTTTGTACTGTAGTATTAGTTTTCAATTAACACCTAAGAAACTGTACTGATAGTAACTTTTATGCTGCTTTACATTTTTACACATTCAGCATTTTAACTGTAACACCAACTTCCATATTTTGCCGTATCTCAGTGTAGAATTTATAACGTGTTTCTAATAATACAATTTAGTTAGTGAGTCAGGAAATTTTAACCTCCACTAGATCCATAAGCCTGGCCATAGGGGTCCGCATAGCCAGCCTGAGGCTGCTGGCCATATCCAGGATAGGAACCCTGCTGACCATAATAGGCACTGTAGTCATATCCACCACCATATGGCTGGGCAGGTGCTTGTGCTGGATATCCTCCAGGTGCATTCCATGGACCACCACCATAGGGATCTGATGCTCCGCCTGCAAAATGGAAAAGTTTGCTGTAGCTAGCTCTACATACAAATATCAAATTATGAAGAAAAATGGTTCTGGTCATAAAATTTACAAAAAAATCCAAATTATCCATATCTGTGTTGCATTTTTCTGTGGGACCAACATATTTGTACCGAGTCATATTTTCAGTTTTGTTATGTGATAAAGGAACTAATTTACATTAAAAACAATTGTTGTCCAATATTTTGTGTTAAATGTTTTTATATGAAGTGTTTTCCATTGCATGTTGATCAAAGTTTGCATCAAACTTCACAAATGAACAAACTCACTCTGAAAAACTTATAAATATAGAACAAGGCAGTTACAAACCTCTACCAGCCCCAGGACCGCCTCTCATTCCACCGCGACCACCACCTCGTGACTGTGCCTGCTGAGCTCCTTTCGGCGTTGCTTTTTTAACATCAACCTGTAAAGAAACTTACGCATTAGGAAAAAAGATTCTAAATATTATTTGAAAAGCAAAAAATGCACTTAAGTCGGTTTGAAAGACCACAGTGCAACATAAAATGTCATTACAAGGTCTGGTGGAAAGCAGACACTAGGAAATGCCAAATGCAATTTAGGACCAAGCTGCCGACAAATTAGTGTTGTTCTGATATTATTTTAACTATAAACTTAACCTTACTCTAGACATACTTTAACTTTAGCAGTTCAAAAACTAAACTATTTAAAAATTGCAAATGACTTAAATTTTAAAAATTCTATAATTTAAATAGTTAAAACCAGCTTTATGCTGTTGAATCAGACTAGGAATTTATCCAAATCATGCTACAAGAATTTCTAGAAAATAATCCATTAACAAATTTTAAAATATATCTTATAATATTAATTTCTGTATTGAGCTACAACAAATGGCTCACCTCAGATGCTGGCTCAGCGTCCAATAAACTAAACTATTTAATTTTTAATTATAAACAGCATTTGAGTTATTAATTAACGCTGACTTATCTAAGTATCCATAAACTATTTCCAAATTAACTTTCCACAGCCAATTTTAAACTGTGTATTTTTAACTTCCAACATCTTTAGAAATCCTAATGTCTTTAAATATTTATGATGTTAACCGGAGTTAACCAAGGAAATTAAATATTGCATACGTTTTGCAACAGTAGAAATGCCATTTTAAGTATCTGCATATTCAGTAAAAATTTTAGTTTTTAAGATTTAAAATGTTATTTATAAAATATCGGTTTTAAAATATTATCATACAACACTAATATACTGGACGTGCGTAAGCAGTGAATTATTCAACGCTCTGACCTCACCAGAGTGATACAAGTCAGTTTGACAGGAAGATTAATATCACTTCATACACTGTCTGCAAAAACCATTTGCAGCAACCATCCACAGAGTTACGTACAAGATGCGATTGTACACTGCTTATAAGACGTTAGGACATTAAGTCACTGGTAGTCATGGTTAAGACTAGATTAGCAGCATTTAAAAGAGGCTAAGTTAAAAGATAGAGGTGGTGGGGTCTGCGACGACTTGGTTGAATTATTTGTCAACCTTTCCGGCAGTTCGCCACTCTGTGTTATTCCCTTCTCGTCTCCAGGGCAAACTGGAAAAAAACGGAAATGCAACTTTGCAGCCTAGAACTGACATAGTCTGCCATAGGTTTAGAACTATATGGCTTTAACCGTTAGAGAAACTGAAGTTAACTGCGACTCAGAGCCCGTAAGAAATTCGTCATCTAAAAATTATACACTAAAACATTTATTAGACAATGTTTACAATAATGTAATGTAAGAACTCAAAAATCCCAATGTAAAGCCCAAAAATAAAGCAAGTTAGCTAGTCAAAGACCCTGGCCACAAATACTTTTTTACAACTGTACCTAACAGCTGGCATACAACTTTAAAACTTACAGAAACACTGCATATAACAGACTACACTTATCTGTACTTATAGGACAGAGAAAAAATAACAACAGATACAATAAAAAAATACAAGATTAGAACATGAGAAACTTTAGACATTAAGATCAGTAAAAATTGTCCCGCAGCAGAAGATTCATGAGCTCAAAGCATTAAGCAAACTGAAAATAAAAAACTATTTAAACAGTTTTACTGGTCACATTTTGAAGTATTTCTTAAGGTTATAATAAACACAATAAACATTAATTTTTCATCAACAAGGAATACTACAAAACCAGGTATCATGACCATCAGACGTTTCCTTTTACCTCTCTTCCACCAATGTTGTGCTTGGCATTTGTGCAGAGTGTTTCAACAGCGTCTGGAGACTCAAAACTAACAAAGCAGAAACCCCTTCTCTGATTCTTTTCTCGGTCGAATGGCAATTCCAACGTCTCAATCTAAACAAAAATTTAACAGTTTCATACATAATCTTGCCATTTCGTTCACTAATGCGATCATATTTTCTAGTATTTTTAGAGCAGAACATCACTATATAATGACAGACATTTCCTGAAGTCACCAAGCAGCTGCAGATAAAAGACTTTTTCACAATCACCACAGCAAAGCTTATACAAAGACATAAGATCATATCATGCATGTTACATTATAAAGCAATGCCTTAACTATTCTGCTACTGTGCCACATTGCTTAGATAAAATGCAGTAAACCAATACTACAACTAGCAACTTGGATAACAAGGGTTACTTTAGAAACTACTTATGAATCCATAATTATTTAACCTGCAACAGAAATGCTTACTTTTCCAAATCGACCAAAGTATTCTCTAATGTCGGATTCGGCAAGATTTGGGTCTAGACCACCAACGAAGACTTTTGTGCATTCTTCATTGCCAGTACGTGCTTTAGCTCTTTTTGGGTCAATAGTTTTGCCCTGGAGAACATGAGAGCTTTCTGCCAAAACCTGAAGGAAAAACGCACAAACTTTGTTGTTAAACTTAATGCTTTGCTGAATTTCGTTAATCTCAAACAAGTAAACACACCAGTAGTAAACAAAAAATACAGAAAAATATCTGCAAACATTTAAACTTCGTTTTAAAGCATTTTCTGCATAATCTGATAATTAATCTTGTACATTATGTCTTTTGTCTTAAAATTTGAAATATAATCAGACTCTTATACTGTACAACATCAGTTTTTTGTCTTAAAATAAAAACATTAACTTCAAAAACGAAATAGTCAAATTGAAAATTTTTTATTTCAAAAGTATTTTTAAGTTTTATTATACTTACATGATCAACACTAGAAGGTTCAGCAAAACTAACGAAGCCAAAACCTCGTGATGATCCCGTGTTTGGGTCTCGTTTGACCATACATTCGGTTACAACACCATAGTTTGAAAAATAGTTTTTCAGATCATCTGTAACAGACAACAGTATGAAATAAGTTAATTATAAAAAGCAATAGATACTACTATTATTTTTACACTTGTACAGCAGCACTAATAAAATTAAAGCATTCAGACATTAATTAACTGACCATAAATGGTATACTTCTTTGATCTTCTTGTATAAGCACTTTGTCAGAAACACAACTTCAAGAAACTTATCTTGGCAGACCAAATACATATAATTAATTCAAAAGTATGAATTATGGTGAATGCATACCATCTGTTGTTTCTCTGTTTAATCCACCAACAAAGATTTTTCTGTAAATAAAAACCATATTAATTAGTCCTATAGCTTTGAAGAACAATTCAGTATCCACTTATTTCATGGCCAAAGCGATCTATGCAGTCTAATCATGATTATTAAATTATTTATAAATGTTTGATGGAATAAAAGCCTTTCCAGTTATAACATAAATATTGTCACTGGCTTTTTGATTCTACACTGGTAGTAAAATTCAAAAAATTATCGTGTAGTTAAAAAGCTTTGCAACTGGCATGTTCATTAACATGCAACTTTCACTTTTCAAAAAATCCACAGAAAACATTTTTACCAACTTCACTTCAGTCACTTCAGCTGTTTTAATTCTTAGTAACTCTTGCTTGTTGCATATTACAAGAACTTCCTTGCTTGTTTTTACCACTCTTCAACGACTTTCCTATTTTAAAGTATTTACTGACTTCAATTTTTCTGTCCCCAACTTTCAGCCAATCGTTCTCAGTTTTGATACGCATTACGCAAATTACGTTGGTTAAACACTCAATCAGTTTTATTTCGTACGGTATACATTTCCATAAAACGGTTTTTCGATTAAACCTATCGGTTTTGCATATAATTGTTAATATGTTCACTTAAGCAAGTTCAGAAGGCGTGCAGAAGAAACAATTTTTCAAAATATTATTTTTTGTTAGTATACAACTTTGCCAAATGTTGAACAAGATTTTAAACTAGTAACACAATGTTAACCCCAACGAACGCCATTTTGATCTATCTCACAAAGACTAATGGCGACCAACACCACGCTTCAATCCAAGTGAACCAGAACGCATATATTCACACTTACCCCGCATCACCGGAGCCTCCGCTTCGACCTTCTCTGTTGCCACGCTTGTTGTAGCCTCCTTCGTAAAACGGATTAGAAGACATGTCGAATGATTTCGTATGAACGGCCGAACTCCTCGAATTAAACTACGCTTCAGCACCAACTCTTCTCGTCGACTACAGCGAATGACTAGCTTCGTCTCGGAAGTAGACCAACACGGAAATTTCTCATGTGCGTTGAGCCCAAACTCTGCTAGCCCAAAACAAGTCTGTGGATTCTCTAGCGCTAATATTGAACTATTTCAATTAAAATTTAATCAAAAATCAGTCTCATCGATTAACTTGTCACGTATTTCACTTGCTTGACACGTGAAAAAATTCTTCCTCTGCTTAGTACTCCATAAGCAACGTATTTAATGCTCATTCAAAGCCGCTCAGTCATATCAAAATCATTTACCTTGTAAGCATGTTTTCCAACCATGTTTTCGTTACTATCAGTGAGAGTGGAAGACATGGAACCAAACGTGGCTGTAACACCGTCATAAGGGGAAGTGGCATTCCAGCCAAATATCAGTACTGTATTATGCCTACATTTGCCTGCTGACGATGCTTAACCAATATTATTCACAGAGAAGCCTTCTGTCTGTACAAAACGGTTTAAGGACGTGAGTATTACCCCTGTGCTTAGATCTTTGCATTGGCTTCCTGTTCAGTAAATTGCAAAATCACATGACTATCTTTCTCTGGTCATATCTTGGACTAGAACTGGTCTGGTTAAACGTGCTTTTCCGGTTCCTGGACCTAAATTTTGGAATTCCCTCCCTGTGTCTGTTCATTCTGCTCATTCACCTTTGTCATTTTGTTCTCAACTTAAAACTTACCTTTTTCAAATTTCTTATCCATTGCAGGCTGCCTCTCTGTCCTGTGGACGGACCTTCTGGATACTGATCTGATTGTGGCTTGGCTTTGGTGTACCATCGGTTGATGCCTTGTGCATTAGAAGTTTCTAATTAATATTATTACTCTATAATTCAAACAGTACTAAAGCACAGTTAATAGAGAGGGCTAAGAGGCTTAGAGAAGAGCAATTCGATTATGATTATGATTACCAAAATTTCACTCTGTGTTAAAATCTGTAAATGGAGTCGCATGTTTTGACTTTTAAACTTGGAATGCATGAGAAAAGTAACAATTTATGCAGGTAGATTATGTACATCCGCATTAGTGTATTTATCACACAGAAAGGAACATTGGCCCCAACTGCACCTCATGCAACACAACAAAACATAATTATTACGACGTTGCCCTAAAAGAAGACACCAGGCTTACGTTTATGCTTTTACAAATATCAATGACTGGACATTTGCCTTAGGTCACTACCACGAGCAAACATGCATGTTGCAACCATCTTAAAATGTGAAAATGTCTCTTTAAATTTAATGAGGAAAGACCAAAATCCAAATTCTTCAAAGCCAAACTTTTAAAAACCAGAAATGTTTGCTGTCTTGTACGCTCTCTCACGGAGCATGAGCAACATGATTTGAAGCTCTCCAGTTACTTCACCATGACTCATACTGCAAAAAAAATAAATATACCCCCCTCATCCGCACACAGTTTAATTCCATTGTTAGAGAGTATCCTCAAACAAACAAACAGGTCAATAACCATTTTTGGGAGTCTTTAATTTCTTTAAAATAATGTACATAATATATGCACATACAAAGAAATGTATGTGTCACCTTTTCGAACCATTCAAAAGCACTGGAAATAGCTTTCTAATAAAGCAAAATACGTGCGACTTTGGGTAGGCAGAACTTATGTTATAAAAGATAATTTTGAAACCATGCTTTCAGTTTTATTCTGACCACAATATAATTCTCGAACTTTGACTTTTTACAGCCTCCTATAAGGACGATATGCGAGGCAGCAGAGCGTCCGAAATGTGAAAGATATTTAATCAATCTGAAAATACCTAACACTGCACAATGGAAACTTTTGAAACAGCAAATTTTGACACATTGCAAAAGTTTGATTTCAACAATTCCGGGTCATCTTTTCATCATTTCGAAGAAAATAAAAAATGAAAGAATTGCAAAAGCATGCAACAAATCTACAACCAGCCACTGTAACAATGCCACCACCGTTAAATATAACAAGTGCAACACCAACTGGAACATCAAACCGAAAAAGTACAACTGTAAAACAACCACAATAACAAAATGTCACCCTGGAAATCTGTAGGCCAATAACAACTGCACAAGAATGCTTCGATAGTTGGATCAAAATGTGTAAATTACGTCACCAGCAACTGTATTTTAATCATTCTGAAAAACGAAAAATTTCCATTTAATAATTACACAAAATACTGTCAACATCGTGAAAAATTATCTTCAGGATCATCTGTACTACTGGAATAAATTTTTCTTCAAATAAATCTCAAATTAGCAAAACCTATCAAAATAATATAATTACACAATAAATATTTTAAATTTATAATAATTATTCAGCTCATGATAAAATAAAATGCTACAAAGAAGAGTGAAGAAGCAAAAGTAACAGCATACTGCGACCAACTTAACATTCATCTCGCCTACTATTTACCACTACTGTTGCACCACTATATACTACGATACTTTCACTTTACATTGTTCTTCCATGCCTTTGCCATTCTAGCAGGTCCAGTGGCTACCAAGGGAATGTTTTGAACTGGCAGTTCCTTCTGTGGAATAACGGACAAAACCGTTCATGGCCAGGAATCATTTACCTCTGGAATTCATACTAAACCGAAACACTGTCACCTTGTGCAGTCCTCATTAAAGATGACAGTCATTTTAATTTCTTGTTTAAGGTAGGATCTGAATCTGTGGAATATTTTGACACATAAGTAATATGCATATGTATAAATCAAGAAAAGTATTTAACAATTTCACAAAACGTCTGCCAAGAAATTACATTCTGAGCCTCACAGGTCTCGGGAAGTGCAAATGCGAGTGTATGCAAGACTATTCGAGTGCAGCCATGCAAAAACATAGAGAGAGAACAGCTATGCAGATGCTCATTTTAGTTATTATGTATGCATCTTTTGCACAGCCTCTCTTAATTAAGTTAATATTATTATTGCATGCAATAATTACTAGTTATATCTGTAACTAATATACACATAAGTTCTGAGTATTGTTCTTATTCTCTTCCTGAACTGACTATCGTTATCTTATCACACTCGCTGAGATCCAATGATTCATTGACAACTTCTGCAATTTTGCTTTTGCTGCTTTCCTGCGAGAAGCCTTCACTGCTTTCAACACTCTTATTTTGTACATGATTATGTAATAAGCCTTCATCAACAGTTTTTGGTTCATTTATTTCAGCTGTTTTTCCCGTTTCCTTTCCCAGAAGGATATCAGAATGTGAAATTTCTCCCAGTTTTCTTAATTCACTGGATGCGACCCCAGGGTCATTAGGAATCTGTTCTTTCACATTTTCTGATTCTATTGGTAATCTCCTTTCGGCTTCCCAGACTAAATTCTCTTTCAGTTCTGATTCCAACAAAGACGGTTCTAATATGTTTACAATACATGACTCTGATTTGTCATCCTCGGAATCTAATTCACCATCAGTCTCCGATTCTGCACTGTTCTTGTTTTCCAATTGCACACTCGTTTCCGTGTCTGAGTCTGTTTCCAAATCTTCTTGCTTGATTTCAGTTTCCAGATTTTCTTCTTCTTTTGACTCCAAGTTTTCAGGTCTTGTAAAATCACAAGTCTGGGGAGACCTTTCCTCTGCTAAAGTTGATTCTAGTTCCAGACAGTTTTGCAGATCATCGTCAAATATCAGATTCACAGCGTCTACGACCACTGGATCATTAACCCAACAGCTGCCCTCTCCATCTGCGATGTTTGTTTGGATCTCATCTAAATTTGATAGAGAATCATCTTCAGCATCTGATTGAGTGTCATCTTGTGTATCTGATCTTGCATCATCTATCACACTGGATTGAGTGTCATCTTGTGTATCCGATTGTGTATCATCAATAGCACTGGACCCAATGTCAGCTTGTGTGTCTGATTGTGCATCATCTACAGCACTGGATCGAGCATCATCTTGTGTATCTGATTGTGTATCATCTATAGCACTGGACCCAATGTCATCTTGTGTATCTGATCTTGCATCATCTATCACACTGGATTGAGTGTTATCTTGTGTATCTGATTGTGTATCATATATAGCACTGGACCCAATGTCAGCTTGTGTGTCTGATTGTGCATCATCTACAGCACTGGATCGAGCATCATCTTGTGTATCTGATTGTGTATCATCTATAGCACTGGACCCAATGTCAGCTTGTGTATCTGATCGTGCATCATCTATAGCACTGGACCCAGTGTCATCTTGTGTGTCTGATTGTGCATCATCCACAGCACTGGGCTGAGTGTCATCTTTTGCACATAATGGAGTATCAGAGACACTAAATGGAGCATCATCTTGTACATCTGACGGAACATTATCTACAACGGCTTGAGAGTCGTCCAGCATGTTCGGCAAAAAGTCATCCAATAAATGGGTTTGAGCATCACCCAAACTGAAATGCTTGTCATCTGTTGCATCAGGCTGCGCATCACCCACGCTTTGTAGAAGCTCTTCGTTAAAACTTGATCGCATGTCATCTTCAACATCTGATCGAGTATTGTGCTTTAAGTTTGGTTGAGCATCACCTTCTGTATTCAGAGTGGTGCTCTCTTCCACAGTGACCTGAACACCATCCTGAACAGGTACTTCAATGCCATCATTGAGAAAAAGTTCTTTATCCAAGTTTTTATCAGCAGAAACCTTTAGCTCAACATCGCAACAGCTCAACCTGTCATCATCTTCAGGAATTGACTCCAAGCTCATAAACTTCCTGTTGCTGTCTGAATGGTACAGATCACCCACTTCACCTGCTTCATCATCCAACTTCTTTAAATCATCACTCACACCTTGCAAACCAGTTTGATTATCTTCTTTTACTTCTGCAGGTACAATGATGTCATTCATGTTTCTGTCTGACGGTGCTGGGACAGCACTAAGTTCCTCCCTGATCTCACAAAATGGCATAGATTCTTGTGGCTGACCTAGGGTATCTTCATCATTAAGAACAATGACTTTATTTTCTATATAAATTTCAGTATTTACAGTTTCAATACAATTACCCCCTAAAACCGGCAAAATATTTTGAGAAACATCAGATGGAGGTTTTATGTCCATCGTAACGTTAGCGTCAGCCGATGGCAGTTGTGGTGCCTTCATTGGCTCAGTGTTATTTAGAAGTTCATCAACCAGAGGAAAACTTTCTTCAGCTTTTTCTTTCTCATCTGGAACACTCAGATCCGTCTTCTCTGTTGGTTGAGTCTCTTGCTTGGAAGCACTATCAATCACGTTATCCACTGTGTTGCTCAAAATTTCGTTATTGTTACCTGAAAATCAATTTCAAATCTGTATAAATAACTTAATATTTAATTTTCTATCATTTTGTTTCAACGAATATTTTAAAAATTGACAGTCAAGCTTGGGTTTAGTAAGAGATTGAATTAAATGAAGGCAAGGCAATCCCTGGTCAGACTTTCAGTTTCCCTGACCAACTGGTTTTCTACGGGCTCCCACAACAGATAACAACTTTTGACTTTGTTTTGCTTGAAGTGACCGTCGATTGATGTTTGAATGGACCTTATCTGATCCAACGAGTCATAGAAGTCAGTATGTAAGATCGGACTAGATTCAACCAAACAGACTTATAGGATCTTACAAACTCAGATACATAATCATATGCGAGTGCATACACACACCCACATGCAAATGCCTGCACATCAAATGCACTCTCATGTGAAAAAACGTGAAGTAAGCTTTGTGTGAAGTAAGAAAAGCCCACTTCACTAAATCACTCTCAACAATTATCAATCAAACTGTGTCATAGATTTAGTCCTACCCTGCACTTCTGTGGGAACACCGAGATCAGCATTTTGCTGGACGACTTCATCACTGCTTAGGGGAACCTCAGAAAGACCTAGTTTTGCTTCTGCTGGCATGCTTTTCATTCTGATTTTCTGTTGAGCCTCTTCAAGATCCTTCTTCAAACGATCGGTTTCTGCAGCATCTCGGCCCATCATTTGCTAAAAATAGCAAAATCATTGCTGGAGCTCTATGAAAAGAATCTAATAACAAACTTAGCAAGACTGACTTTAAAAATAGGGATGAGATCTACATTCAGGAAGAAGATGATAAAGTAATATTAGTATTACCTTGTAGTGACCGTTTTAAGTAAATGTTATGCTCTAGTATAAGAGCCCCTCAGACAAAGCACAAAATGCTGTGCATGATATAAGCATGTATAGAGTCAACGTTTAGTATGTTCATGCTCAGATGAAACTCAGGGATTAAGAAATCAGAATTATGGGAAACGTTTCAAACATTTACACCAAAACTGATGCTGATAATATGATGTTAAGAAGAGCAAAGATTGCCCTGAACCAAGAAAGCTACCTGAAGGAGCGTCAAATGGCTGTGGAGTCGAAAAGCAACCTCGTGCAACAACTGAGATTGACTGGAAGCTTTGTCTTCGAGACATTTGTCACCTGATTACCAACAAGACATACATCGACTAAGATCAGATATTCTGCTCTTCATCACTGAGCAGTTTTCAGACAGAATTTATCACCGATAAATCATCATGAGTCGATGATTTGAACAGCACTGATGCTAAATCATGAAACGTTTGCAACCGTCGGTGGCACGTGCCTGACTGATTAAAATATTTGCCTTCCACCCCTTTGTTTGGACTCTGCATCCTGATGCACCTCGTGAAATTGACAATTCGTTGTCAAGCCATATAACCAATGAGGAAAGGTTGTCCAGCTGTGGGATTGTTGTTGCCATGCTTGTGCCTCAGCTGATAATATCCTTCATCCCCAGATCATCCTTCTGATCACTAAGATCGATAGAGCGGCATGTAATAAGTGTGATAACTTCACCCTACCTTATCTAACTGCCGTACGTCATATGCAGCCAAATGGCCATTCAAATTCCTTATTAGAAACTTTGCAACGTTAGCGACCTCCACTGTCCTAGTCTTAAAATTACCATTTTGTTTACATTTTCCCAAATTTTATAAGAACAAACATAAACACTAAATTACGATTTCATTCACTTTTTCCAAAATCCACAAGCAATATACTGATAGCTAAACAGTAACAACCATTTCCTATTAAGTTATGAAAGATGGATAAATTATCAGAACAACCATTTCCTATTAAGTTATGAAAGATGGATAAATTATCAGAACAACCATTTCCTATTAAGTTATGAAAGATGGATAAATTATCAGAACAACCATTTCCTATTAAGTTATGAAAGATGGATAAATTATCGGAACAACAAACTGATCTGTAAAGTGCTTCATGGACACATTTCAGGACAATCTTGACAGTGAATCAGACTTCCAATCAAGCAATCAGCGTCAACAGACATTTCGGCAAAAATGCATCATGGAAATGTTCCGAAACATGCACAGAATTCTTTCTATGCCTATGGGTTGGGTCTGTTTAAAAACGGGCCACACCACAGTGGGTTGGGCTGCATCGGGGTGGGTCACATTTTCCCCATAGTATGACCGTTTCTACGCAACACATTCCAACCTATTTACACGAGTTTAAACACACTCCCCAAGTCGAAGGGAAATGCTGACGACAGCACTCATATATTTCAACAAACCTTTAGCAGCGGCAGCTTCCTTATCTACAGCGCCATCTGTACAACCATCATGAAGAGGAACCAGGAGGCCGCTTATCACAGACGTCAACCGGTCCGACTGCAGCAGTGAAATCAAGATCATTTTACGGATGCTCAGGTCGGGCGATAAATCAACGTTCTTCTAGAAACCAGAAAAAAAGCTGGATTTATCATTGTTCAAACTACCGAGCAGTCTTTTGTTTCCACGCAGGCTAATGTTCTTAGCTTTAATAAGTGTTGTGCATATATGCAGCTTGTTAATACTAGATTGTATAAATGTAAAAATTTCATGTCGCACAACAGAGAAAAGATTGTTTTGGCAGAACTGGAAAAGGCCTGTGCTAGTTAACATTCACAAACACGACAGTGGTGACCAAAAACCTAACTGCCGTCTTCATAATCAGGACAAAAATTTGCACAACTGCTGCTGTTATTCAAATCACGTGACCAGGATGCATAAGTAACTGTATATAAATCACTACGTTACAGCGTAATCGGAAGTCTGTGCCCCATCTATTAAAGAACCCCACAAACTCTTCTGAAAAGTAAATATGCTTGTACACCATCTTTGGAACCAGCTCTCGTCCAGCGCCCTTCTCTTCTGCCTCGGTTGTGCTACGGCGTTATAAAAATTGTCTTATTATTTTTTTTATTGAATTGTCTTAGTGAGACTGAGTTATAATTAGGTCATTATCTAAAGTTAAACTAAATATGGGATTCACATCCTCAACCACATTATATCAGAAATTGTGCTACAACAAAACATTATAGAAAGAAGACTTTAGTGTATTTATCCCTGATTACCAGTAGCACTGGTTGGATTCAAACTGGACGGCTTTAATAGCAAATAAAAAATTTCAGGGGAGAAATTACAGTTTTAAGGCAGAAGTCAGGAGGTAGGCCAGTGAAAAGAGAATGAAATGGAAACCAGTGGTTCACCCAATATAGTCCTGCAAACACTGACAGAAAATCAACTGTCTGCATCAAAGCCATTGCCATTAAACAGTGTCTAATGTCCATGCACTTGCTAGTACAGAGTACTATAGCCATATAGTCAAAGTCCTTCAAATGTCAATAGCTACAGAGTGGTTCTATTTATGCCAGGTAGTTGCGAGCCATGTTAACAAATGGGGGTAAAAGGGCCACACTGAAATACAGTAGCATACATTTTATGTAGTGTGGCTAGAAAGCTCAACGATATAGGCTGATGTGAAGGAACTTGCACTGAAGCCGAATACCAGACAACCTTGTCCAACTACTTTGAAAGGCCACATTGCTGTCTTGTTATGGACAAATGTTTGTAATCTAATACCAGACAGTTTATGTTTCTGGCTACGTTAACACTGACCGTTTCTAGAAATTATTTTAAAGGTGAAATCCCGTCAGCTGGACGGCCAAGCCTATGGATAGGCAGCTGTTTTAACCTTGGCTGAAAGCAAGCAGCTAAGCTCCTGCTTGAGACAGAGCTGGGTTTGGGGAGGGAGACATGTACAGCTGTATTCAAAAGTTCACCCACTTTGGAATTGTACTGCCCCCTGCATGGCTTATAGCCAGCTGCAGCCAGCCACTGTTGCTGCCCACTGAGACAGCTGTTGAAGCTGATACAGGCTGTGTAATATAATGACAATGAGATCAAATATAAGCCCGTGCAGTACGTGTTTTGATTCATCTGCCGGAACCACAAGGTAACGGCATGATAAGCAGATCTGCATGTAAACAAGTCACCTATAAATGGGACTGCACTGTACATTATCTGTGAGTTACAGTCATCAGCCTATACAGGATTTGTTTTCAAATATTACATTCAAAATAAACACAATGCCGTAAAGCATAATTTGAAATGGTCAAATTAGGTGGAAAATTAGAACAGAACTGTCAAATTCTAACCTCTAGAAGGCAGTTCAAGTCTTCTTCAGTAACACTGAACAGCTGAGACAAAATCCTTCTTTTGTCAGCTAATGCTTTATCGATCTGCTTGCTCTTCTCGTTCAATAATCCTACCAAAGTTCAGAAATATTTTGACAAAAATGCTTTTCGCCGCAAGACTAATGTTAAAATCGTTACGAAAAATCTGACACAATTTCACGAGAATTACTTATATCACAGCTGGAAATAAATTCTGCAGACAGGACGAACAAAGTCTTAAGGAAGTTCAAATCCATATCCTTATATGAGAAGGATTATTTACAGATAACAAACAGATCTGGCAGAGTTTCAAACTGCAGCATTAAGGCTGATGGTTGGCTGATATCCAGTTAACCTTCAGTGTACAGCATGTATCTTGCACACAGAAATGATGGACTTCAGGAAGGAAAGAACCAGCCGTGCAACTAAATTACAACATCACAAAGGTCAGGAGATAAGAAGACTTCGTTGTGCATTACAAGGAAGAGGCCATTAAACACATTTTAAACCAAATTAAGGGGAAAGACGACTTGGCAGGAAGAAAAATGCCTCCGTTAATCTGAAGCAGCAGAGAGGAGAGAGGCAGACATAAAATCCACAATGAACAATGACCTTTGTCAGGTAACAGTTGAAAGAGCGGAGTAGAGGACAAGACTAATGAAACAGTCACACAAATGATTTGATGTGCACACAGAGATACAGTTTTACCCTATGATCCAAAGTCAGAGATTTAACATTCATAAGTGCCTGCCCCACTCCTTTCATAATTAAGGCTAGTCAATAACAATGCCCTTTAATAACAACTAATAATGAACAAACTTGGTAGACATTTGGTCCAAACAACTGGTGAGAGAGAGAGGGACAAAGACAGAGAGAGACAGAGAGCCAACAGTACTTCAAAACAATTCCCTTCCAAGGCACATTCACACATTCAGATGGCAGCAGATGACCTTTTCAGAATCTTTCCTTCTGGCTAGAATTTATCCCTTCTCGGGAAGGGGTCAACCACACGGATTCTTCTTTCCCATTTGTTTCTGTCTCCAGTATCTTACTTCTTCAGTCTGAGGAGCTTTTTCAGAATACTGTTCTCCTAATCCTAAGGTATCCTAAGGTATCCTAAGGTATCCTAAGGTATCCTAAGGTATCCTAAGGTATCTTAAGGTATCCTAAGGTATCTTAAGGTATCCTCCCTACTTCAGGTGTGGAAATATTAAATTAAATCCCTCAAACCTAAATTTTTTTCAAAAGCAACAAATACACTCTTGGAACAGTACCCTGGTGAAACACTGATGAAAATGATCATCAGTGAGCTGGGTGTTCACGGATCACGCAAACTGTACAGACACTGCACACTGCAGAACTAAAATAGGAAAATCTTCCGTGCACACCACGGAAACCAAACGAAAATAAAACGGTTCATATCAGAACAAGAATTCTCCTGGAAAAGTTTACTTCAGAAATCTGTTTTGGTGGATGGACTGGATGACTAACTTGAAACAACTGTTAAAATCCCTGTGGATGTGTGTCATACAAGTACTTTGGACAGAGCCATGATGCACTTAACAGGTCAAACACAGGACGAGTACAGAACAAGTACAGGCCGACGTAAAATAGACAGCTAATGATCGACGCGATAGGTCTGACTGAGGCAAGCAGAGATCAAATTGTTAAAAGCCTCTCAAATTAGCAATTCTTCGCAATCAGTCAAATGAAAGGTTGCAGGCAACTTGAGTCAACAGAGGCAAAATTAATATTATGCAACAAACAACAAAATTACAGCCTAAGAGCAATAAAATTCACATTTGCTCATTTGTGGACGAGTGTGTGCCCACAATCATGTTCTGTAGACGGATGACCTAGAGTTAATTTTCAAACTACAGGTTCAATGCAAATGAACTCACTTCAAATTGAAGCAGCCAATATTTGTATTACACTTTATATTCGAATTCTCAATGATTGCTTGACATTTTTTAAAACTTAGTGGAAATACTTACTTGCTTACTTCCTTACTCACATAATTAATTCCTACAGTGGCATTCAACTAACGTTTTCATCACAAATCTAATCATCAAAAGTCATCTACAGTCTGGTTTGTTATTTCTTAAAATCAAATCTCTAATCACTAATTTGCATCCCTCAGTAATTTTCAGTGAACGCAGAGGCAAGTGAGAAAAAGACCGAAACTACTTCAATCCATACTAACCAACAGTTGCCATATGACACAAATGTAATTGAACCCACATGATACAATATTCATTGATTCCATACGTTATGACATTCGCTGATTAGATAGCATTCACCAATTCTATAGTACTCACCGATTCCATACTCACTCCATACTTGTTCCCTAATTCCATAATACTCACCGATTCATACTCTTATTTATTCCATACTGATTTGCGAATTTAATAGAACTCACTGATTTCACACTCACTCTGTAACTTCACTTATGGCATATACTTATTCAGTGATTCCATATTGTTCACAAATTCCTATTCCTATAATTTACATTAAATCCCATGGTTTTTAATGATTGCAGCAACACAGGGGGCTACTTTGTTTTTTAATAAATGTATGCGACAATTTTACCAGGAGTCTACCTATCTTAATGGCCATTTTTATTAACACAGTACGTAGCACAGCATTAATCACCAAGGTAAGGCATAGTTAGTCATGCATTCCTGATCATGTGCCCAGTGTGACACGTTCTGAAACACAACACATTTTGAAATTATGCAACACATTCTGACACGAAACAGGCCAACAAGTATCAAACGCAAACAGAGACCTTACCCAGAGCATCTGACGAAGATGTTTGATTTTGTGGCTGCTGCGAATCTCTGTTGCCATCAGCACTATCGCAGGACGATGCCTTTTGCAAATCATTTAGCTTTTGATCAGTATTATGTCGCGTGATGCTAGTATCCTTCTTCTGGCCGTCGATGACCATTTCCGTGGTCAAGCGGTATCCGTTTGAACTCTGATCAACTTGAGAATCAATTGTCTTATCAGACCGACTTGTTCTGTTGGCTTTTGTCTCCTGAATCGACTGTAAGAGCTGAGCGTGCTTGCGCATCGTCTCCGGCTGCCTTGCGGAGTCTGAGTGATTGATGAAGCTGTCTGTGATTTTTGACAGTGGTCTTTGCGGATCTGCTGAGAGACTGGCATTTAGGGTCTCCTCCGACATCGACCTGTGGCCCAAAGTGGAATAGTCCGTCTCTGGTACGGTTGGTTGCAAAATGCCTTCCGCGAAGTTGCAGGCTTGCATGTCGTAGCTGCTCCATCTGTTGCGGTTGTCTCGGCTCTGATTGGTCAGCGTCATTGCCCTGTAGCCAATCACATTAAGAGAGCTATTCTTAAAAATTGTGCACAGAACTTTAACATAGCAGTGACATCTGCAGGCTGAAAACCAAAACTTTGAAAAATAACAAAATGTTCTCCAACTGTTGCACTGATAATTAACTGAGCACTTTCTGTACCACTAACTGAGCACTTTCTGTACCACTTGTCTTTAAGCAATGTTTATATCTTTATTGTTAATAATTCTATGACTTTTCCACATACCACTGGTAGGAGTTATCCGCACATGTAGAACATTGCTGAGATTTGTTGTTTTGTTTTATTTCACAAAATTTTACTGAAATGTCACCATCCTCTCCTAAAATGCAGTTTCCCGTTGACCGTTTTTATACGTCTGCCCAGGATATTGGTATGCACATCAATTTCACTTAGAAGCAACCATCCACTTATGCCTAGTGGATTATTATATAATACAATATACATAACAACTGTGATATATGATAGTGCCCTTTTACAACGTTCAGAAGTGCACTCTGAAGCTGGGCATCAAGAAACGTTAAGAATCATAAACAGTGGGTGAGATAAGGTTTCAGTTTCAGGCGAAAGGGACCAGCAGCTATGAATGATCGCTGGGCAAAGATATGTACGCAGAATACATACACAGAGGAAAGCTCATTAACAGAGCTAAATGGTGGTAGCTCTGGTACAGAATTACAGATTGGATGGCAGATGATTTGTAAGTGCTTTGTACATGAAGAGGAGTGCCAGCTTTAGTGGATAAGCTCAGACGCAGGAAGCCAGTGTAGCAAACAAAAGGCAGGTACGGCATGGTTTTGGTAAGAGAGTCCAAGACACAGTTGTTCAGCCTAGCATGTGACTTCAGTTAGAGGAAGCAATGTGTAATCAGGAAGACCATCAAGTTTAGAAATGCAGTAGTAGAGTCTTGTCAGAATACGGCTGTGTATCAGTGTCTTCAGCTATGCTGAAATCAGAATAAAACGAAGTTGTTGGATCCTTCTGAGGCGAAATAGGCATTTTTGAGAAGTTGCAGCTTTTTCGGGTTTTAGAGAGAGTGTCAAGTTGAGCACGGCTTTGCATCATTAACGGTCCTCAGATCAGATTGGAAACTTTTGCTCAGAAACAAACAGCAAATATTCCCCCATTATGTAAGAAACAACTTCTGCACTTTAAATATTCAAGGACCATAAACAATTCCTTTTAGAAACGGCCAAATGCAATATTAATTAAGCTTTTTATCCTAAAAGTCACATTTTTATAATAAGAAACTGTACTGATGTTACACAGAAGACCAGACTTTCAAATCAGAACTGAGACCAGAACTGAGACCAGAATTGACACCAGAACTGAGACCAGAACTGAGACCAGAAATGAGACCAGAACTGAGACCAGAACTGAGAAAACCTGAAACAATTACACATTTAGAGTAGGAAATCAGAGAAGTTCACTTATGCACCGTAATCTTGGACTTGGAACCTGCGGCTGGTCACGTTGCAGAGTCTGAGTATTACGCAACATGATCCCATGTTCAGGTAAGTCAAGATCTGAACTGCCAGGATCACGTCCTTTTTTCTTCTTTGCATCGGCTGAAGCGGCTTTTTTACGTGAATCATCAGAATCAACGAGGTTATGAAAGAATCTGTAACATCACCATCACTCAATAACAGTCAGTCAAGCTGTTAAGCTGCACTCATTAACCGTGTTAAGCACCTTTTCCCATAACTGCCATAGGATTTACTGTTATCAAATCCCACCTTCCAACAGCATAAACCTAGCAACTCAATTAGTTTAGAGAAATCATGGTATTATGATAACAAAAAATGGGATTGGCATATGAAAAACTCCAAACAAAAAGACAACTCACAAACATTAGGGCAGAAAATGTTCAGTGCAAGGGCTGCAGACTAGTGGAATGCTTTGGATAACAGTACTCTCTCCTTGGACACTGTCATAGCGTTAAAGAGGAAACTAGAAAGGATCAGCTATTACGCACTCTGGGTAATTTACAGTGGTTGTAACACAGATTTAATGTCTTCAGAACCACTTAAAACCCATGTTACGTTATTAACACTCACAGCAACAAGCTTTATAAATTGACGTCTCCACAGTGAACTACTGTCACAAACACCAATTAGAAAAAAAACTGCCATTCAAAGTGATCTCAAACATTACCTTCCCAACACACTTTTACGATTTGAGTCGCTTGACTGCTTGACTTTTTCACTTTCTTTACGACGCAGCTTCACCTCAGCTTTCTTCTCTTGCACGGCTGCATTTGGCGAGAATTTAGCTTTGGTGCCATTGAAGCTCTTTTCTTTTTTGGCACCGCTGCTCATTGTGCTGCAGCGTTCCACGCGGTTGGGATTTGTTCAGATATACAAGTTATTACCACTAAAAAATCTGCACAGAAATAAAACAACAAAGAGTACTATTAAGAAGGCATCTATTTCAGACCATTTTCATCACTTATTAATATCAGGCAGCTCATATCTGTTGTTATACAGAAGGCTAGTTATCGGGACTGCTAATAGCTGTACACAGATAAACTAATGAAATGCCTGACAAGGCAGATATTTTTCAACAAACAGAAAATGACCAGTTCCTTGAGCCAAAGCCAACAGGCAGCCATGCACACAAAGTGCATGAAGTATTAACGACTTCACTTTCTCGGTCTCAGCAGACGAAAGTGGACTGCAAGTCTTCTCTCATGTTATTTATTACATTTACAGTGCACTGTTGATGAACAGATTCTGTAGCCAATATCTCCTAAAGGAACAGAAATCCCACATATCATTTGCCCTAGCAAGGATCGGAATGATTTTATCATATTTTAACATAACACACACAAAGCATTCATGCATCTACACACCATCAGCACATATTTGGCTTTACTACAGGCTGTTCTCTGTTCATGCTCTTCACTAGAGACATGCTCCACCTTGGCCTATCCTCACTGCCATCTTATTATTATTATTATTTTCCATTTATTACTTGCGAAAAAATCAGTAAATTTGAATCTGAGGCGTGAAGCAATTGTGAATGAAGGGGTTGCTCCCTACACAGTAACCGATCAGCCAATAAAGATAAAAAAGGTAAAGGTTAGAGGTAAAGGAAAAGTGATAGAGGTAAAGTGGTAAAGGTAAGGTCATCAACCTCATCCTCAGAGGTTGGATCGTTCTGCTGAAGGAAAAACACAGCCACAGCAAATCAATGACCAGACACCTTTGTTCACTTCGGTCTGACTGGTGATGGTACTCGTTTACCCAATCTGTGGAGGGCTTAGTGGGCACCAGACGGCACGATATTCCACAGACATCCACACATTAACCAGCTTGATTTGTCATACCCAGTACCTGCTAGCATCACATCAACAAAACCAAGTGGCTACTCACACCACCAATCACGACAACAGGCTATTCATGAAAGCTTCAACCCACACTCTTAGCTGCTCCAAATTTCTGGCTGGGGTTTCTATTATCTACCAAAACTACAGAGTTTCATAAAGCTTAACAAGTCCGAGAGTTTAACTGGATATCACTCATCAGTCGGCGACTGGCAAAGACATAAAGACATCATCAATGTACCACAGAATTCAACAACAGTTAAAACAACAACTAAAACTGTTTAAACCATACAGAAAGCATCTATATCAGAACATTTTCACTTCTGGATAATTCCAAGTCTGAATTTAACTAGGCAATCTGCTTAATTATTCCCAAACGCAGATCTTTGAAGCGTACTGATAAAACATCACCCATAGCATGGCAGCTTAGTCAAGAAGAAAGTCAGTCAAGAATCAGAAGATGCCCTTAAGGTTAAGTTTTCTTACTGATCAACTACATCCTCGTGCGAAACGTGGCACCAACTTTGGACTCTGATTGCTGATCTAATTAAAAAAACCTAGAGGACATGGTTTATAATAAACAAAACAGTCTCTGTAACAGTTCCAACCCCCAACCAGTTTTCCTCAAAACGGTGCTTCTTTAAAATAAATTTCAAAAATAGACACACCCCTCACTTAACCTGTTAACTGTAACTTTAACTGTAGACGGATCCAAATATATTAAACCGAACCACGTCAGTGGGTGGGGTGAAAATAATCTACGCACTAAGGGCCTTTAGAAGGCAGACATACTGAAAATTCTGGCGTTTTTAATGGAAAATATGACAGACATTTTTGATAGGCTACACAAGCTGCCTGCAATGTTATAATTTCCATATCAAAAGGGCTAATCTGACCTTAGTACTCAAGCTTTTGTAAAAAGCCCTGTAAACAGTGCATTTATCAAAGGTTTGGTTGACCTGTGTGAAAAAATAATCGCAGAGACCACTAATAAAACTCGTTTGCGTTGAGAGATTTGTCGATTCCGGATAATGAGCCTATTCATAAGATTAAAGCAGGCCTACCTTCTATACAAATTAGAATCAGAACAGAGTTCGATCAGAGAAATCCACGAATTGTTTGTTAGTAATTTCTGGGGTGGCCACACCCACAGTACTGCCCGCCACATTACCGTAATAAACACATCCGCAAGGACAGTGAGTCGGTCGATCGGTCGATTTGCTAGAAGAACGAAATGGGGTTCCTATTCGACGACTAAGCAGCTATAAGAGGCGTTAAGCTGGGTCGGGCCAGTAGCTTTAACACTTGCCACTTCACTGTCTATCCGTCTGCAAATCACCGCCTCTCTCTCTCTCTCTCTCTCTCTCTCTCTCTCTCTCTCTCTCTCTCTCTCTCTCTCTCTCTCTCTCTCTCTCTCTCTCTCTCTCTCGTTCGGTCTCCGCTTTGACACGCCAAAGCGTACACCAATGTTGTTCGCTCGGTGCGTGTACGCTGCACATACACCCGCAATTCGATATAGGGCGTGTACGGCCTAATAAAGGCTTAGGCCATACCATGTGGGTCTAGCATGAGGCCCGGCGAGGCCTGAGTAACTGAGTAGCCCGGCATGAATAGTCGGATATGGAATATTAGACTGCAGACGATAACAAATTCTGAAGAATATGCGTGTAAATGTTACCCATCGGCCAATGGCAGCGCATCCAATTGTAACATTCACACTGACGTCAACATTAGTAACACTGACACTGGTATTAGGCCTAACATCATAATATTATTATCATCATCACCATCATCATCATCGTCGTCCGCCTGTCAATCATGGAAAATAATAATTATTATAATTTAAGTAGCGATGCATGCATGCACTCTAGTCTCGGGGTCCACAGGGCCAACTTTCCCGGACATTATTATTAGAATAATAATCGCATAAAATATAGGCCTATAATGAGGCCCAGTGGGCAAACGATCCTCCCTCCGTCTGTAAGTGGAACAGCGTGCTACTGCGGCGGGGCATCGGTGACTAAGCACCGGGGTAGGGCCCTCGCCCCATCCGCTGCCGTGTCATTGTCTCGAGGGATCGGACCATGCAGCTTCCATCGGCGCCGCCGCCGCCGAAGAGTCAGTCATTAGACAGTCCTACGCCCGGCTCGGCCTCATCGTCATCGCCGCTGCTGCCCTCTGTCTGTTGTGCCGTTCGCAGGGCTAGGCTGTGGTGTGGCAACGGGCAACTAGGTGTAGGCCATCCTCGCCTGAGTGAAAAGCGTCTGAAATTATGTATATGTATACACATATACATATATATACACACATATACATATATATATAATGTATATATATATATATACTACACTCATATAATGTATACAACTACAATGTTATAAGTGTAGTCGCTCAGGTACCATATATGCTAATAATAATACATCTGTAGGTTTATGTATATATACATATGTCTATTGGTATATACGTAATATGTATACATCTTTATTTTACCAAAGAATGGTAGCACGATATCATGTTTATTCTCTAAGCATGTATAATATATATTATACATGCATATATATATCGGTCGCACGGCATAGAGTTATGGAGACTAACCTAAGAGAGCTATACGTTTCAGTAATTTACTCCTATTTACTAATATAAGCCTGTGTATGTATATAATTTTCTTAGAATACGTTGAAAGGTGTCTAGACAAATGTGCCTATGTCACAGGCCTTGATTGTGGAACGCTTTAAACGCCGCCACTGCCGTATTCTGGTGGTGCCAATCCCAAGCCTGGATGAAGGAGGAGGGCGACGCTAAGCATCTTCGTTTTGACACAGCGTCGTTAAACAGCAATTACATGTCTATTACATATGGTACGCTTTACCGTAAACGGAGGATCGACTTAGAGGTGTATCCTCCTGCAAGAATTATTTTGCTGAGGTAGATATTTGCCCAGAGCAAAGATTTATAAGGGAACAAGATGGGCCACTGTCGCAAAATCTGCGTAACGAGAACGAGGTCGCGCGAAGGCTTCTGGTCTGTCTGTGGGAAAACAACGAATTATTTGCATAGCGACTGTTAAAACCCGTCTTTCAGCTCGACTAAAATACTCAATTTTAATGAAAGGCTACGAAAATATTTATTTCATACTAAATTTAATGAAAGGCTACGAAAATATTTATTTCACGTTTGACAATGTTATTAAATCGCTTTGACAAAATCCTGTTTTCCCACACAAGTGGGTAGGATTTTATTCCATCCAGTCAGGTTCGTCGTATTTCCTATGACCTGGTTAAGCACGGCGTAAGCTAAGATTTTCAGGGTGGCCCATCTTGTTCCCTTAAATATCTTTGGCCCAGTGTGGGTAGTGGTGACTGAACTGCGTAGGCCATTTTGTTCGTTAAGGTACAGGCTCAGAGCCCATGGTTAAAACTTCGTAAACTGTGTAACCTGAACTGAAATTGTGTGTAAGCTATTACCTGACTATTTATATGCAGCCTCTGAAATAAAAATAAATATAAATAAATAAACATAAAGCCTGCAAAAAGCGCAGAAATTCGACACCCCCACAAAGAATGACACCATAACTGGAGGTATCGGTAGTCAACAACTTTGATGTTTAAAAATATTTTTAAAACTGCATTATTACAAAGACCAATTTTGGTGATCCAAAGGTGTGGGTACCAGTAATTTGGGGAACTATATTTCACATCACACATTAGCCGTTCTGCACCTCTAGGACTAGTGAGTTTCTACAGAATAGCCTGGGACTTGAGAAATACGCACTATATGCCAATTTACACTCACTGGCCACTTAAAATTAAATGTTTCAGTCGATTGAGAACAGTCTTTGAAGGCAGAATGGAGGGAGGAGGACAAGAGGAGTATACAGACAGAATGCTGCTGCTGGATAGGATGATGACGGACGGACACAGCAAAATGAAAGAAGCTCAGCACCGAGAGGAGTGGCGTCATCGGACGTTTGAACCTGCCTGAGGGCATAGACCCAGAAGAAGTCGATTGATTCCTCGATTTGACCCGATTGGACTTTTACCGCGAGCACCGTGTTGGCCTTAACGTGTTGATTTAGGCGGTTATGACCTCATTAGCATCTATCAACATCCATTTATAGATGCTGATGTGGAGAGGGAGATGCGGTAGACTCCAAGTGTGTTCCATGCAGCGTGTGGAGCCGTATGGACAGAGAGGAGCCCACTGTTTACTCCATCGAAGGAAGCTAAGCAGATCTCTGATCCCTCTGCAGCTACGCCGCGAAAGGTAACAAAGGTTCAGTTTAGCACCTATGTGAAACTTGTTGTTTGGCTCGTAAATAGGAGGACAATTCTGCATTCTGGATCATCTTCGTGGCCTCCTGAGTCTGCTTCTAGCGTGGTTAGCTACACAGGTTAACGCATACGTCTAGGCGCCCCCCCCCCCGGGCGTGATGCCGCCGATTCGCGTCCGGTTCGTGGCGTATTTCAGAGATTTGAATCTCGGGATAGCACGGTCCGTGCACGGGGACCTTAAATGATGACTGTAGGGTAATGAAGGGGAAATGTAGAAACTTCTGGACGTGCTTGCGCCCTACTGTGTGTCTCTGTGTGTGTGTTTATGAAAATGTAACTGTACACGGTTTTATATGACGACCGTGTGGCCACGACCCTGCCCTTTTTCAGTGATTTGATGGGGTGAGATCCTTCACCACCGCTACCCGTATGAATGGGCGCCACGTTATCTAAGGTCCCGTGCATGTGAAACTGAATGTGTATTGACTTTGTAGCATTGCTTCCTCAAATGAATCACGATGAGTATAGTTCGTTAATTCTATTCAACTGTATTTAGATCTGATCAGGCCTACTTCAGTTTAGATCGCCTCAGCATCGGACAAAGGCCTACAGGCCGATAAGGTATTCTGACAAGAGACAATTGCTGATGTTGCCTATCAGTCGCATTGTAATAATTAACTCAACCCACAGTTAAGCATGCAGCTGTGAATAATTAAACAATTTAAGGATAAAAACGCCTATAGCTATTTATAGCATAGGCCCTACACGCTGCAATTTGCTGATTTATTTCAGAGCTTCTGTGAAGTCCCTATATGAATCGGCCTGTTGTCGTAGGCCCTCTACGCCTCTAGATGTTTACATATTGAATTCATGCGATAATCAATCAATCTAGCCCGAGGCGTCATATCTAGACGAACTGAACCTAATCGATTTTGACTTGACTGAGTGCCTGTGAACAAGCTGCTTTATTGTGGCTTAGCTTCTGAGGGTTCGGGAAATCCGGAAGTTAGACTACAATTTTACGATTACGATAGAGGAACGAATGTAATGCAGTGGTTTATTCAGAGTATCCGACATGAGTTTATGGACACGTCCCCTACCCTACCCTCTCCACCCCTCCCCTCTCTTCCCCTCCCTTCCCCCCCTCTGCCCTCCCTTTAATTACATGCTCCTTATTCAGGCATTTATTCAAAACGACACGGCAGACAAGAATCTGGAAAAAGAAGAGCATATCCCGAGATGCAGTTATGGGTATGAAGAGAAGATGATGAGAGCAACTTCATTTTCGCAGTCTCGGCATATACAACGTAATACAGTCGTTTCACTCGCCGTCTGATCTTCCCACCAACTGCGTGATATATTGAAGTTCACCGATTTTATAGCTGAATTCGCTAGATGGCGCTACTTGAAACATAAATAATTAAATATCTTTCTATCGTGCCGGGAATTTGAACTCCCGACCTTGGGTTGACTGTCCATCACGCGCTTACCATTAGGCTATCGCACACCCCTGGGGTCTCACCAGTAAATATAGGCCCAAGTTACACGTTTACACGTGCCTAAACATCGGAGCATGCAGCCCTAAGTGGGCCTTATCCCCATTCTAATAACAGTTACTGTCGATGATATACTACACAAAATTCGTTGCTGAAAGCGAGGGTACACACACACACACACACACAACGCGCACGCACGCATATACACAATAAGCTCATTGTATTCATTGTTACTGATTTCTAAGGACTTGGATGTTTCGTGCATATATCAGCAAACCTTACAGAGGCCCACATACGCCTATACATACATGTATGTATATATATGTATATATATATATATACACACACGTAATACTGGTGTTCCTTGTAATAATAATTAATATGGTATACGTGTAGCTTGTATACAATGAAGACCATTGGCGCAGACCAAACCGGAACGGAATGCATGCTTTTAAATCAACTGCACATTTCAATGTATAGCATATCCGGTGAACACGCGTGCATGTGTCACGTGGTCTTATTGTTGCCATCCAAACAGGTGGTTCTGCCTTCCGGATATGCAGAGACAGCGAGACATAACAGATATCGAGGCAGACTGACGGCAAGACAGAATCAAAGCCTGGGAAAAACATTAGCCGTGTGAGACATACTATACTGACGGATATACAGTGACGATCGACACCCTTTTGCCTATCGATTTTGTTTTGACTGAGCGCCTGTGAATAAGCTGGTTCCCGCGACTTAGCTTTTGTTGAGCGCTGTAGAAATCTCGAGATTACGATTACGATTACGACTGCGTAATTATGACGCAGTGGGTTTCGAACCCACAGCGCATAGCGGCCAAAGACCAACGACCATGTCGGACAAAGTAGAGATCTACATGTGCACATCCAGAGATCGTAAAGCAAGGAGACAAGCAGGCAAGAACATACAGAGCTCGACAGACAAGAACACACACATGCGCACGCACAGAGAGACAGACAGACAGACAGACTGAGACGTCCGTAGTAGAGATTCAGTAGCAGAGATAGTATCAGACAGACAGGCAGATAGACAGACAGGCAGATAGACAGACAGGCAGATAGACAGACAGTCAGACGGACGGACGGAGGTTCATACGAATTAAGCAATGAGGCTGTGCAAAGGTGACTTTTCTTATTGAAGGCATTTAGTTCCGGTGAGTTTCTGCAGTCCAAGTGACGCCTAACACAGGTATCAGGTAACACAGACCGGAGGAGCGCACGGCCGGCAAAAGCCCGAGACTCGGCTATTAACGAATTACGCTCCCCCCACTGCCCCCCCACCCCCGGTGCATGGTGCTGACCCCAGCAACACGCAGAGGAGCTCCAGGGCCTAATGAATGCAGGAACCGAGAGACAGGAACTAACACGTCAGGCCAAAATAACAATAAAGCAGCACCAGCAGCAGCAGCAGCCAAGCCCAGGCACTGAACTCCACGTACAGCCGTGCTGAAGAATAATTCGACGAGGACAAAACCATCATGCAATTCGGACGGACGATTGACGCAGTTAATCAGCCACTTTGCAATTCCCACGCCCCCCCCCCCAGGTGCTCCCGACAACACCGTACGCTACACACTACATTCAACGCACAAGAACACACGCATCCGTAAACCCCGTGTGGTCCACTTAAGATATATGGCGGGGCCAACTCATGCCGGCATGCCTCCGGGATCGGTAAACATGTAGTGTGAGTATGGATACTAAGTTGTTGCAGGGTTGAGCTCTATTGCTGCCGCAGAAAGATCTTTAAACGTTTCCGAGTTCCTACAGAGGTGTGTAAATATCGGTCATCTTTTAACCTTTACATAAAAAGAAAGTTGTTGTAGTTATTCTTGAGGAAAACTGAAGTCGCTTACACTACACACCCAAGGCCGCCTTCTGGAGTTAGCTTAAGGGACTGCTCTTCTTCCCTTCCCCTTCTTCTCCCCTTCCCCTTCTTCTCCCTTTTCTCCCCTCTTCCACCTCTTCTTCTTCTCTACCTTTACGAATTACAGGAAAAGCAACATCGGTCCCCATAAACGTGTAGAATCAGCTGTCCTTTCATTCACAATCACCTGAGAAAAATTCTGTACTCACGCGCACATCAGCCAGTAATCAAACATCCGATGACTCCTATAGCGCCGTTATCGTAATGCAAAAGGCAGCCGTCATTCGATGGTCGCTTGGAGTGAAGCTAGTCAAAAATCATAATCTGTTGGCGAAGCCTGGTTGAAATGCGATATACAGGTTAACATATATAGGTTTTATATAACGACCGTAAGGCCTCGACCATGCTTATTTTGTAATGAATCTATCGAAAGGTCAGTGCGAGCAGAAATCAGAAAACGGCGTGTAAATTAGTTGATAAAGACGAATCTTACGTTTAGACCCGAGTGCACGAAACAACCGACAGGATGCACAGAACGTCGTAAATGACCAAACTGCTTTCTTAATTTCAAAGACAGTCACCCTTAATTAATTAATGGCAGGTCCGGTAGGCCCTGAAGTGTTCAAAACTCTTGTGACCTTCATTTGTTCGCTGTGTCATGTATTTAATTGTCTGTGTTCGTCCATGCATGCGATTACTCAATCAGCTGATGGACATATGACGAGTTAACAAATGCATTACTTACTTACTTACTAAATTTATTATGTAAATTCATGCATCTGCAGCATCATATAAATATCCGGTCTGTAAATAATTAATTTGGGTATTTCACACGAGATAATTTGTGTAAAATAATCCTTTTCCAAGAAAGCACCCACAATTCAGCAACTAGATTTTTGACTTTTTCAAACAAAATTCGTATGTTCAAAATCACACACAATTGGACTGATAATCTGCCAAATTCGCAATAACGAGTCTGCCTACAAATAACATAAACGCACGTGACAATTGACTTGTAACGCTCTACAGGAGGCCGACAAACTCTAAAGCAAACATCACGATGACACTTGACAGCATACACTGCTAAGGTGAAGGTTTGCAAACTGATGAATAAAGCAAAGGTGGATCCAAAGGGCCAATCGGATCCCCACCTCAGTTTGGGGGCCAAGACAATGGGTTGGCCCCCAACGTGGTTAGGGTCAAGCTTGGAGTCACCTACTAAACTTGGCAAATAAGAAAGGTCAAAAATTCTGGGAAAGCAAAATAGTCATGATAAATCTGAGAAATAAAAACATAGAAAATCCAGGAAACTAAGAAAGGTCTTCAAAATATACAGCCATGGTCCACTGGATCCTACCTTTGCAAATTTTTTGATTCACTACTGCAAAATATAACATAAAATAAAATTTATAACCAAAAGTCAACTAGTCTAATTCTTATCGCAGATCATTTCAACCACTGATAAATGTGTGTTTGCCTTGCATAACTCGTGTCAAGCACACTACATCTGACTTACTAATTCAAACTGTCATTTTCAACGCTGTATAGTTATTCCACAATGATTACTTTACGCCACAATACTAACTGTGTTTATTTACATATACAAGCAGATGACTACGTAACTGTAAATTCTTAGACACAAGTCTGACTGAAGCGCTGCTTCGACATTTTCAACCACAGTTCAGGACGACAATCAAAACTTCTGAGAAATTTTACTCAGAATATATTTAAATAAGAAACTTCAAACTGTTTTTCATTAAAAGCCACAAACAGCACAATAATTAGAAGACATTTGAAGTAACTGCAGATTTCATGACGTCTCTCTGACCTGTCCTTATCGACATGACCTAGTTAGCTGACATGATCGTAATGAACTTTACACTGTTCTAGTCGACTCTGATGGCAGCTGGGTAACTAGAGTGGGAATGTGCCATGGATTCATCTTCACGACCAGAACTCCGAGCACCAGTGACCACAGTCCTAAATAGCCGCCAGTTGACCAAACGCAAATGCTGTTACTCAATCACGATAATCAACAGAGCTTTGTGACTAGCCAGCATGATTTTCAAACCAGTTTATATCTGCTAACAAAATCAGTACCAATCTAAACATGGATATGATAAATAAGTTAAGGCACAGGCCAGCCACGACGCACGTGAGGTAGGTATAGCTTCACAATCTGTTAGTATTACCATGCAAGAAGAAACCAAACACATTCAGATAGACCAAATTTCTAACTCTGCACCGACCAAGGGCTATCTGATACTTCGATACAATGACTAGCCAGAGTGCTTGTAAAGTAATACATAATTTATGTATCGCCTCTTCTTCAATGTATCAAAGTAAATCTGTTCTGCTGCACTGTACTGTCTTCCACTCCAGTTGTTGATTGCATGGACTGCACAAATTTTAAAGTGACAAAATTTGCAAACTGCAGTAAGAAAACTTTCAGACACCAAAAACAAATTTTAGTTGAAATTACTGGATTATAAGCATATATTCCAGCATTAAACTCAACCAGGCAAAGTGACAGTCCTAAACATCGTTGATCAAACCAAAACCATAACAATCTCAGAATAACTGAGTGAAACAAAACTTTAAGGCTGTCAACCAAAACAACTAATTCTAATTCAGCTAAACATTTTTATTACTGTAATTATTTAGAAAGGGCATATACTTTAAATCTTTCCATTTTAGCAGACTAGAATCTTCCAATTTTGCCACAAAAAATACAAATACATATTGTACATGCATATACTACACCATTCAGCAAAACTTGGATGCTTGGGTAACATGGGTAACTCATGCCAGAATGTGCTACAGCAAGTACACCAAAGTACCACCTGAGACATAGCGGTGAATTGCACGTTCCCATTAAGCTAGTCACTTACCCTACTCTGATTTATTAAAGAATAAAACGGGTTTACAGACAATACAGAAAGTACCGTAACATTACATTTTGAATGGTACTGCAACACTTTTGTAGGGTACTTAAATGGTGTAGATACATGGTCTAGATACATGCATACAAAAGGCATTTATAACTGAGTTCATTTAAAGAACTTCTCAATTACAGATCTGCTCAAAACTCCTGTATCAGAGTGACAGTTAATAGTGAATAATAGAACAGGTATTACTTCTAACCAATACCTTTTGGGCTTGTATGTTTCATCAAATTTTACCATAATTATAATAAAAAAATAAGTTTATTTGGACAGTTCCAAGACGTTCACACATGTATTCAATTCGTTTACATCTTCTGTCTTTAAGTAAATAATACCAGAAACTCCAAGACCATCGAGCAGAAGCAGCTAATGCAACATAATGCAGTACAAGTGGATTAATGGACAGAACAAGAAAAGCACTGCATAATCTTTACTATTCAGCATAAATAAAAACAAAGCCATTGACAAAATATACCAAAGCAAACAACTGTTCAACAACAACAACAGGATCACGGTTCAATTCATACGGACGTGAACCTTCATAACGAGAGCACATCAGCATCAAATCCAGCACAAGATTGGCCAGTTGCAAGCAGAACCCACTGTTCCCTTGGTTCAGATGCTAAACACGCTGAAACATTCTCGTAACATGCACAATTATAATGCAAACAGCACATGATTATAAAATGCATCGTGCTATATAATGAATAACACATTGTTATAACATAAACTGTAATATAAAAATTATCCCCAAATAAATTCCGCTTTGAAAACAACCTCATTATTAACACAACCTCATTACGAAGAGATACTACATGAGGGTCCCAAAGGGATCATTATTAGGCGACTCCAATGTAGTTTACACCAAATACAAAGTCAAAACTATATATCTAGTCTCTAACTAGAAGCCTTCTTTAGTGCCACTATCATAACATCAACAGGTATCAATCAATCCTCTCTTGTTTTAGTACACTAGGCCTTCCTGATAACGTACAGCACAATAATAATACGAATTCTGATATAACGCGGATCCCAAATTCAATTTAACTTTAGAACATGACCTTGTTAGAACACTGTTTGTTATACCACAGTACTTGATATAGGGGCCAAAGGTAGTCTCCAAAGTGCAGAGCCCTTACCTCAACAGCCAACTGTTTAGGCAGGATTAATAATTTTCTTATTTCTGTTTAAGCCAGACAATCTGGAGGAAAAGAATGGCTCTGCTGATGACATAAAAAACCACAAGACTGGGCAACAACAAGTCTTCTCAGTCTTGTATCGTTTTCTATCTTCCTCTGAATCACAAGACCCGCCCCAAGTCTGTAGGCAGGTAATCCAAAACTTAAAAACTAATGAAACTGCATTAACAACTTTCTGCATTGTCAGAATTGTCAGAAGGCAGTAAACATGCCATCTATACTGCAAATTATCCACCACACAGCCGATTAACAAAATCCTCTACACCATTCGTAAAGACTGAAGCCCAAAGTGGTGACAAACTGGAGTTTTATTACGGTGGCCCTTTACCTCTGTAACACCCACCAGCGACACGTCAAGGATGGAAAACAGCTAAGCTTTCGTAAACTCCAACTACAAATGTTTCCAATGCATGCAAACAAAAAAGCAAAAGCACAGACTGGTAAATGCTTTTCCATGCATTTTAAAATGCATTTTTAAACGAATAGAGTCACTTTACCATGGAAAATGTTCTCAAAATGCGTTCTCAATTTTATCTGCACGTATGGTGCCCCAAAGTTCCAAACTCTTATTTCAAACTGGTGATATAGGATTGGTATACTACAGACATTCACCAACCACCAAACACGGACAATTTCTACATTTATACATCATAAATAGACTATTAATCTAACCTTAACATAAAAACAACGGCACGTACTCATGATGTACAGAAAAACACAATCAAACAGAGAATACCGTAAAAAACTAGACAACTGTTACAACGAAACACCACAGAATTACCATGAGGTTGCATAATAAAGCACAAAACAGCTTACATCAGCATCAGATTAACACATCATTCTCTACAATTGATTTTAAATGAATACAAGTTAAAGCTTTAAGTTGCTGGCAGAGGAAAACCCTGCATATGGCATATTTATTATCTTCATCATATGATTTTTGTGGGGAGAAAGGGGAACTTCCCCATGCTGGTTCTCCCATTGAAGATACACTTTCCCCATACATTTGCTTCCTGCTAATAGGTTTTTTCCAACAGCTGCCAAACAAAAATTGCTTCCCAATTTTTTTCTCATTATGGTTCATATTTTCATCGTCTTATTACTACGTTCATGGTTTGCTGTTCACACAGTAACACAGGATAACACAAAAGCTGTAAGCATTTCAAAGATTATGATACTCTTTTCTAACACAAAGCAATCAGCCAACTGTGCTAAGCAGTTGTGTACAAAAGATTAGCTCTCAACAACCACTGCAAGAGGGAGCTCGCAAGAATACAATGCTTCACAAGGCAAGTGCTCTAGGAATCACTGCTCAGCCACTAAACCACACAAGCAACTCCTAACATCATCTCTTTTATATAAACATGGCTGAACTACGCAATATAAGATAGCCACTACAAGAAATTCATGTGTATGCTGTCAGCAACTTATCAAAAAAGCAGAAAATAAACCACAATAATTTCATAGAAAATCATCTCTCTGTTGGCCTCTGTTAAGTATTAACACATAGAAAATTATCCAAATAGAAATACACTGCATACTTGCACATCACGTTGCAACACTGGATTAAGTTTGATCTTTGTACAAGAACACCAAAGGCATGAGATTAAGTTAAAGTTAAATTACAATGCTCACTTCTTAAACAGTCAAATTCATATTCAGCCCTATTCTTCTTGCCTAGTTTGCTAACACAAATAAAATATTTAAATAAATCTAAATATTCTACATTACTGTCAAATGAAAGCTTCATTTTGCATGCTACAATTGCTTCATTTGAACATCTGTGGGCATCATTAAACATGTGCTCTACATAACATAAGGTATGGTTTAAGAAAAGGCCAGAGGAAAAAGTATAGCAATCTCCTAAGCTAACCCATGGTCACCACCTGATCTTCCCACTGACAGTGTGTGGCAGTGTACTCATTTTACAGCTGAGTTCACTAGAGGAAGCAAGAGGAAAATAAATTTCAAAACATCTTTCTGCCTTGGCATAGATCAAAAACACTAACCTTTCACCCAAGTCCAACCTGATAACTACTAGATTTCTGCACACCACAATAGTAAGGGAAATGCGTATTTACGATATATATCTGTTAGCACAAGTTCTCAGAGACATCAGATCAAGGATCAGTCAGCTGAAATAAAACAAATGCAATTTTTTCAAGAAGCATCAGGATTCAAACTCTTGATGTAGACGTTAAAGACCACTACACGTGTCAGTTTCAGTGTTTTCTCGCTAAAGGAACCAGTTCAAACCATGCCAGTCCTTTGAATGCTGACAACAACGACAGTTTCATTATTATAAAATATTGCTACTCACAAAAGAAAGCTAAAACACGGGCGTTATTAAGACCCAAACATTAGAGCAACAGCTCCAGAGCAACACTTGCTACACAAAATGTTAAGAATTTCAATAAAAACACCAGAATTTCTGCGCATAAAGTCAATCGTAACAAACTGATTACTGTCACTAGCAATGTAATGTAATTGTAATCACTTCTGTAGGCACCACAACTCACTTTCATCCAGCAGGCTTAGGTAATCCACGATACACCAAAAACCTACTTTCAAGATTTTATTGAAACTGTCTGGCCTAAATGAATCATTCAGGCTATCTCTTTCAGAAAAATATTTATAATAAATAAGTTTCTAAGAAATAAATACAATTACGAAAGCATTCTCATTTGGGTAAATCAAACTTAGCCACTGTCCCATCAAGGCACTCATAAAAGATGCTTTTAAATCAAATTACATTTTCACATTTCCATGATAAGCATCACCATCTGTCCTGACTGCAGCTTCAAATAAACGAAAATTTCATTTAAACACCTTCCAAAAACATCAGGGACCATCCAAAAACGATGAAGCAGCTAATTTATATTCTGCCAGTATTCATTTGTTGACAAAAAACAATAAACGCAACTACCATCAGAAAAAGAAATCTACTCTTGCAGTAAAGAATTAAATATGTGAAACTCAAAAATGAAAGTGAACAGTCTATGAATTAAGCAAATCATATGCAGCAAAGGATAAACCAGAGGAGAAGTTTATACAAATGGGAAACTCCTGAGCATTTCTCAACCAACTCCACAGACATAATTACATATAAAACTCATTCAAAAAAGCAGCACACATCAGTCACACAGTCCTAACACTTCTCATCAGTTTGCTCTTGATAAACGAGAAGCAAATACTGATCATTTTCATGAACAACAGTAACACATCCACAGATTACATGTACTTCAAACGGCCATCTCCGAATTTAGACTCAGTACAAATCTGTTTAACTTTTCACTGAAAACCTGCTCCACCAGATTGAAGTGTGGAATACGACGAACTGTTATCATCAGGCTAACATCGCTTCCCTGCTTCAGTTGCAACACGGTTCCATCTCCAACTGAACGGCTCAAGAGCTTTTCCGACACCAACATCCACGTCTGGGTGTCCGTCAGCTCCTTATCATTCCAGATAACTTCACCCTGAAGAAAGGAAACAAATTATCTGAACTTTAACAGTAACTGGAGCACTGATCACAAACAAACTATAGATGCATAGGCAATATAGATATAAAGACAAGACTATATTAAAATGATATTTACACCTAAAATGAATAACAGCACATTACAACAGTTTAATCCAGTTTAAAATCTGTCTTGTATCGCACAAAGTATTACATTTATATCAGCTAACCTACCTCTGTTCTATGCTCAACGGTCATACCAATAAATATTGCACTTGATCAATGGACGATAATGACTCCAGTTGTGCCATGTACCTGGACAGTGTCAAGTTCTTGAGCACTGTCAGCTGTTGGTCCACGACTTTGGAATTCACTGCCAAGTTCTATTCAGTCTGTCAATTCTTTGATGTTATTCAGGTGTAAACCTATGACTCACCTCTTTCAACTTACTTAGCCACTGTAGCCTAACTTCTGGCTTCTCCGACCTATTTGAATTCAACCTGGCTTCTCCAATGGATTAAGATTTTGATTACAACTTCAACTGAAGTGACAATCGATTGCTATCTTAGACATTACGACAATGCCGCTATAAAGTCCTTAGATTAGATTTAGAATGGACACTAAAAAACCAAACCCATGTGTCCACAGATGGGTAAGTTTTTGAGTGAATTTCAGCACTAGCTTTCAGTTTTAATATATTCTTGCCCATATTTGCAGACTGGATGCCAACACTGAATGATGTGGCTAACACTTCACACCCTTGTCTGCATCACTACTAGCTAGCTAAGAGACTGCCCTTCATCTTCGGTGTGCGCAAACAACTTGCCCAGCGTCATTACACGGAGTCGAACCCGCAACCGCATGATCATTGACCAAATGCATTACCAACAGACCACCGTGGTGCAAAGAAGATGCTGCATGCAAAAACTGGTCCATGTTGCTGTGGTGAATTAGGGAAGATTCTTGGTTGCCAACCAACTGGAAATAATGATCTTGTTGAAAGCATAATCGTCTGAATTGGTTCTGTAAAAACAACATACCTGACTGAGATATCGTTCAAGAAACGCTTTTGAAGACATCTCATGACTTATGCAGACTGCCAGATGATTGAGGACATTTTCCATCTTATACCTTGGCTGCTGGCGAGTGATGCGCAGGTACTTTTGCATCGGCCGAACCAGCGTTGGAAAGATGGCCTGTGCTGCTTCGTACGGATTCATACCACCAACGGCACCTGAATAACAATTAAATTAGAGAAGGCCACTTAAGCATACGATGCTTTAAAAAAATATAATGATATAAATAAATATTTTTCCATTTAAAATGTATGCAGCTGTCAGAGAACAGTCACGCTCACAATGGACATGCATCACTGACTGTTTTCATCGTACATTCATCAGGATCAGCAGCAAACTTCTTTGTTATGTGTCTCAGCTACATTCAAATTCTTAACATGCTTTTGATCTGAACAATATTCATCTGAAGTCATATTGCTTGAAATTAAAGTATCTATGCCATGGTAGTCAAGACAAATAAGAAAACTGCATCTGAATTAAAACAGCAATATTATGAAACACTGCCCAGTATTTATTAAACTCAATCATTACATTAAAAGTTTCTTACTTTAATCCTGTGATTGAGGACATTCCTTAAAAGAAACGTTCTTTCACTTTGTGGCAAAACTGTCAGGTCCATATCACGTGAGCTACATATCAGAAGTTACTGTAGTAGCTCAAAGTAATAAAAATATTTATTAATAAATACTTGATCTGATTCTTTGTCAAACATAAATAAATTCAAACAGTAACCATAAAAGTTATACCTGGTTCTTTGTCAAATCTTTTAACGTGGCTGAATGCTTCTTCTGCAGCTACAACAAGCCTTGCTCTACGACGTCTCACTCTTCTTTCATATTCCTGTTCTTCATAGAATCTGTCATTGTGTCCTGTATCCCGGTGACTGCTTCCAGATGTCGCCACAATTCCACGCGTTCCAGATGATGGAGCGCTTCCAGAGACACCATCCACCTCATAAATCTTGAATCCACTAACTCGCTGTGAACGACGCGGCAGGTTCTCCAGATATGGATTATACACCTGGAAGTCTTTGTAGTACTGTTCAAGGCACCAGACAGCCAGGTTCTGTATTGTCAGCTGGCCGACTGTGTATGACATCGACTCGCCATCTGGTGACCTCACAACTTTAGCAATGTACTGCGGCTGCAGCTGGCGCAGCTCCAGCAGAATCACTGCCAGGTAGTGGATGAAAAGCAGTGCATCTACCAGTGACCCAGCAAATGCAACGATGTTCACATAAGGGACGTCGTCCCTCAAGTAGATACGAACGCCATAGAACAGCCAGTAAGCAAATGTGAGGATGAAGACGAGGAAGAGGACAATCGCTCGAAGGATGTCTATTCGAGGGAGAGTGGCTTTTGGCAGACGAAAGAACAACGCCCAGGACCCAATGAGTAATATGAGCAGCTTAAAGCCAAGGCCCAACAGAAGCCCTTCACAGTCCGGCTTGCAGGAATCCGTCTGCCAGTTGAGGACATTGATCTTTGGCAGGACGATCATAGCTACTGGAGATACAAAGGCCAGAAAACCTATGATAGCTGCAAGCATGAATCCCACATATCGTGCACAACGGAAGCCAATGTTCTCTTCCAGATCTTTGCCCATTCGGACATCCTCCATTGAGAATCCCATTTCACTAGTAGCGCCTGTGATCACGGTGGTGTTTTCGCCCCATTCATCGTCTTGAATGCCAGATCTACCCCTGGTGTACTCTACTGCACTTTTTACACCACCCTCTGGGATGAATTCTGATGCCAGACCATGCCGTATGCGTCGTGATGCTCTGGTGGAGACTGACCTATCGTCACGGTCTGTGTCAGGGTCCGTGTCACGGTCATTCTGCCTTCGTAGACGCTGGCTTTCAGCATCACTACTTCTGCTTGATCTCTGTGCCCCTCTCCGGCTTCCATGCATTCTGTGATGCTGTCGGCTGGAGACCATCTGTGAGTGACTGGACCGGTCGCTGCGGCCAGAACGCACAGATTCAGTTTCCATGACAATCTGTGTTACTTAGCCAATTCTGAATAGTCTGTTAATTTCAGTATACCTGAAATAAAATATAGCATTATTACTGTGTCAGCTCTGAGCTAAAAGCACCAGCAGAAACCAGAAAACGAATTACATCAAATAAAGACAGTAAATCTTTATCCTAGCACTGCAAATCATTCTGAAAGTTTCTAACGATTGAGGCTGAGTGTAATATTATTGCACTGGTGCTATAGATGCTCTAAGTTAAATCACCTAATACAGTACTTTTGGAATCCCAAATTATTCGAAGATGAAAACTGTACAAGTTGATAAGGCAATCTGACAGTAACAGAACATTATCCTAGTCGTACCTTCCTGAATTCGTATTCTGTAATGTTTTTGTGAAAACTTCCTTTTCATGTAAAATTTTCAAGATTGACGTCAGTGATATTGCCCGTTTTAACAGATCAATTCATGGCAATGTTGGCCATAAACGTTTTATATCTTTCGGTAGGTCATCCTTCTTTTGAATGCGTGTTTAAAAGATTTCAATTGTTTGTTTAATATCGTAGTAGAAGAATTTTAAAGAATAAGTTGCAACGTTGAAAGTCTAAATACTGCAGACAAGTGCCTGCGACAATCGAAGAAACGACGTCTACTACAATAATCAGAGTCTTAAAACAAGAACAAACCTTCTTTGGTCTTATCGTTGACCGTTCAGTCCAAACGATAATACGTGATGTAAGGATAATTCAAACGATTTTCTTAAACAAAAACATCGCTTCACTCATCCAATACTAGTCCGCCATCTTGGCATCATTAGGTTCTTAACTGACCAACGACTTGATTATGGATTCCGGAATGTCGCTCCATTCCCTCCCTCTGAGTTCGTGGTTAAATGATAGACACCTAACTCGACAGTTGAGAACCTGCAGAGAGCCTGCCTTACAAGGAATAACAATCTGATCATTCAGTTCGTCTGTTGTAATAATAAGTGCACTATCTGTAGCCACTACAAAAGCTTTTAAAGGTAATCACCGGCTATCAGTCAAGATCAGAATTGGGTGCACTTGAACGCACTGGATCATGGGCTTATGACGTGTTTCAAAACTTGGTCAAAATGTACGCTAGCTAACTATTGAACTCTGGGATCTATATTGTTACAGAATGTCCCAGTAGCGTGGCTGTTGCAGTGGAAGAGACCCACTAAAGGGCCTAGGGCCTTGCTTACCTTGGGACTCTTGGCTTATTTCAAAGATTTCAATCTCGGGCAAGCACGGTCTGTACACGGAATTCTAAAGGTGTGTCACCCATTCAAACGGGCATAGGTGGCAAGGATTCTCAGTCGAGGCCTTTCGGTTTCTATATAAAGACGTGTAAATTTACATTTAAAGAGAGGCCTAGGGGCTTGGCTGTGTTTCCGTCCAGCAAAAGCGGTCTGCTTGTTAGCGTCAGAGGAAGGCTACAGTGTCACTACTCACTGGGTCATAAATAAGGTAATGACGAAAACAATGTGATATGTCATGCATAAATGACATACTGTTGTCTCCATTTTCTTTCGAATTCACAGATTTCGTGCACCAAAGTCGCTAAATGATAATCTCCAACAGCAACGTCATATGTGGGACATATAAAGCCCATGTGGTAATATTCCCATATGGGCTTCACGTGTTGCGTCTAATGTTGCTGTTGAGTGTGCTCGTTTCCTTACCTACTAATTATGTACATCACGAGTCGTTACGTCATTATTTGATCGATTAGGTCATGGACATGTAGCCATATTTTTAACCAAGTGAAGCAACTAAAATGGCAGATTTGACAGTAGGTTGCCTTTCTACTTCCCCCCATGTCTCAGTATCCGGCTTGGTAACTTATAATGGCAAATTATGCCAGAACCTAGTCAATTTATTACAAGAAACTGACAGATCAATGATGACTTTCCATTCATTTGCACAATAACTGCTTACAGATGAGTTCGTTCTTAATGAACTTTAACATCACCTAAGCTAGCGAGAAGCGCCTTCAACAGATATATAATTAGAGGGTTCTATAAAATGTTCAGGAACATATTACATCTTTCTCAGACTGAGAATAAATTAAGCTTTAATTTTCTCTTAAACTCTTAAACGCAACTAACTTGTGTTGTTCAGTGTGAACTTGTACTTAAAGTTCATTAAAAAGTACAGTAATTGCTAGACTGAACTGAGCATTTTGACCATATTTTCATGGTCCTGTGCAAACATAGGCTGTGACTTGTGCAATTTGCATTTAGGCCTACTTTTGCAGTGAGTAAATATGTTACACGACTTGAGAGCAACATCTCTGATTTTTCAACGTGTTTGCTCAAATGCGACTCAAATAAGATTTTTGCATGAATTTAATGTAACGGTTCAGAATGCTCTTAAAGTTTATGAAGATCAGTTGTTCACATTTGCTCATCCTGGTTCACAAAATGCATTAAAATCACCCTCAAAATTGCTCAGGTGCTTGAACCTGTACTCTGCACCTCATAATGTCAGAAACAGCTCAATAAATAGTTTCAAGCCAGCCAGGTTGTACTTTTTTAGATCTATGAGACAGCCATGCTTCAGTGCCTTTGAAATTTCTTGAAAGATGCCATACATTGTGCAGATACATATAAGATCTATACAAAGTGTGCTCAACAAATTGGTCACCACATGTTGAAGTTGACACTTCAGGCAATACCAAAACAAATGCAAACTTGCACAGATCACAGCCTATGTTCACATAAAACCATGAAAACATGGTCATAATGCCCCATTCAAACTAGCAAGGGTGGGTTCAGAGAGCTATGCTGGCCATGTGTCCCTCCAAGTATCAAAAGCCAATGTAAACAACAAAGAGCAGGAGTGCAAGTATGGAAGAAGTGATTGGGGCCACTCCAATAACAGAGGATGACCTGTTTGGTCAGTATTCGAACGTCTTTGCACTCAACAACTGTTCTGCATCTGAAAACTCAAAGCAATATGCACATAATAAAAGTGCACAATAATAAAACTAATAATTATCAAACACAATAATAATAATAATTATCAAACATAATAATACTAATACAGCAATGATATCAAACTTCATCTGGCATGAAGAAACTGTAACTTGATGAAAATACTTCGACAGCAGACCTGCGTTACTCCCAACGTTTCTATCTGCTGGTAACAGTTTAAATTTCTAAGTTGGAACTAAACATCCCAGTTTTAGCATAGTCCTTCACAAGCTTATCAAATTCACGTAGTTTTACAGATTACTTGAATACTTAAACAGGGCAGTAACAACTAAAAAAATTGTAGCAAAAACAGCAAACAAAATGATGGCCAATCTTTCGTAGCTCTTCCATGAAGGCCTGATATTCTTTGCCAATGAGTTGTTCATTTTGAAGACTCGAAACTTTTCTTCAATGATGGCATCCTTTTCCTGTCGGCTAAGGTCAAGGCCATTGACCCTTGACAGTATCTGTCTTCGAAGTTCCTTGCGATCGATGTCTTCAAACTCAAACAAACTAAGACCCAGCTCACCGGACAATCCAAGTGTTTTCTTAATCACTCGTCTAAGGATCTGGCCTCCAGCCAATAATGCCAGATACATGGAGTGAATGTAGCTAAAATTTCAAAAAGAACTTTACATAAGAATAATCACTGTGTAATGCAAAAATACAGGCAGTGAAACCAGCCCTTTACAAGCTACTAAAAGTCCATCTGCTGAAGAACTCCTTGACCAGTTCTTTTGTTTTAAGTTAAAATGCACTATTTGACCCATATATATGCCTGAAGTTCACATTTGTTTATATATTGCAGTTATGTACTTTGACCTTATTTTAAAGGGTGATGGCGCCATATAAATCGCTGCATCCCTTTAAATTTAGATTCAGCATATTATTTTCAGTACATGTGCCAAGTTTCATGCTTTTATCCACTCGATGAACAATTCTTACTGCTTTTTTGTACCTTAGCCACCTCACTACCACACCTATGAGTCAAAGTCATTCCCTTTTTCTTTTGTGATGCTTATATTTTGTATTGATCCATACTTGCTTTTACAGTGGTGACAGACAAGTATGTTAATTTAACACGCTGGTACAAGAGCACTAAAGCACACAAATGGCGATTACCCAGACCCGATATCAGCTGCTCCACCATTTTTTCCAAAGCCTCTGGAGCCACACCAAGATGATGAAAACCAGCTGAAGCTGAATACATGTTTCATGGCTCGACCCAGGGGCGTAGCAACAGATTGAGCAGGTTGTGCAATGCACGAGGGCCCACGAGGCCAGGGGCCGCCAGGGCCCCAAGGGACCAAGGCCCGGCTGCTCAATTACATAAAGTAAAATAGCCAAAGTTCGGTTTGCAGAAGGGCCCTCGGAAGGCTAGCTACGCCACTGGCTCGACAATCAATTCCAGATTTGAATTTCTAATGGGTTATGTAAAAATAAGAATTAGCAGGCCAAAAACCTATTAAGTGGCCGAATTTTACCGAAAAAAATTATTAAAATCAAATAAGTTTACTGACGCAATAAGTAATGTTGGATTTGTGTCTGCGATTTCATATAATCGATCGCAGTAAGCCTGCGCTGGAATCGAGGGTTTGATCTTTTCGCTCCAATCTGGTCCAAGAAAGTACTCCAAATCCCGTTCGAAGGCTTGCCTGCGGAACATTTCCTTGATGTACAACTGATGTATTCGAGGGTCGTCCTGCAGACGGTCTACGCATTGTTCAATCGTCCGAAAAACGAAATAGAATTCAGCAATTGCTTCAGCGTAAAGTTTAGTGTCAGTCAGAACAACTGCCAACTTGAGATTGATTAGACGATCACTTTCATCGTGTATACGTTTTGTTTTATTTCTGAGTTCTGCACAAAAGTCCGACTTCCATTCTTCCGGCTCCATGATGTTGGCAAAACTAGAGCGATCCTAGATTATTTACAAAACTTGTTGCGACCATAAAATACAATTAATACAAGTCTCACAACCAATGACGTAATTAAAGCCTTGTCGTGAAATGCCATCTGATCGTAATCTCGAGATTTCTACAGCGCCCAACGAAAGCTAAGTCGCGGGAACCAGCTTATTCACAGGCGCTCAGTCAAAAGCAAAATCGATAGACAAAAGGGTTCGGTTCCAGGTCAAGATCCAGGAGGCAGACAGTCGGACGGCTACGGTGGATGGTGCTTTATACTGAAGCGAGAAGAGATATTATAATGGGAAGAGGAAGAATTAGTATGAGCTTTGGAAAAGTAATGTTTTCAGTTTTGAGTGAAAGACTAGCGCAGAAATTGCTAGGGGTGAAGTGTCGGTGAGTTCGCATGATGGATCAGATAAGTGTCGCAATTCTGGCCGGAGTTTATTCCAGAGGAGTGGGGCAGCTGTGGCTAAGGAGCGTTTTCCAAATTTTAAGGATGAGGTGACGGGAGGGCGAAGAAGTGTCAGGACAGAAGAGGAGCGGGTTGAACGGAGTGGTTGCATTTTAAATAACTGACGAAGATAGGAGGATTGAAGTGCGTTACAGGTAAGGGATAGGACTTCGAACTCTATTCGCTCACGTATTTTAAGCCAGTGAAGTGATTTGAGAACAGGAGTTACTGTATGTGTGGTGTTTGGCAACAGCATTTTGGATAGCTTGAAGGCAGTTTATCCGAGTGGTATCTATATTGAGAAAAAGATAATTGACTTAACTTTGTACAATGGTTTTGTCCTTCAAAATCAAGTTAGTTTACAACTTTTTATTCCTTGTTTTTAAAGAAAGCAAATATTTTGAAAGCTTATTTTATAAGGTAATGATCGAAAGCCTATTCTTTCCATGTCTTAGGTCTTGCCGTTCGTCTGTTTACAGCTGGATAGTTGCGGTTTTTAAAGTCATTATCGGTTTTGGTACGTGTATTTTTTCAAATCCAATATCAGTTTTTGTAAATACCACGGCATCGGTGTTGGATATTAGGCCTTTAGGCATTCTTTATTTATTTGTTCTTTAAGCCAGAGTTTGCCATTATGCACTGAACAATTTGCAAAGAACCGTGCTATTTTATTGTAAGAATTCTTAAAAAATAAATTTGTAGCTTATGTTGTATGTGATGAACAGTTCATAAAGTGTCTGTACACTAGTTCTGAACACGACACCTCATAAGGAATGAACCAACTTACTGAACGAACAGTTTACTTTCAAAACAAAGGATACGCTCACTTGCAAGGACAAGTTTAAACAATGCATAAGCAACTCCGAATTGAAATATCATTTGTCAGCAAAACATGTATCTACAACACGTGCAGAGACGTTCTCAGTAGACAAGAAAAAAAACAGAATTAAGCCAGACTTTGCTAATTGTGCTTAGTGGTTCACCTAAGAAGATGAACTGAGAAAAATACAATAGCAATACAAAAACAATAAAATACAAAAACACAAACACCATCACAAGATTGATCGTGCAGAATACCTGGCCCATCATCCTTACCGATGAACACTCCATTATAACCTCCAAAAGAGACACTTCAACTGAACGAACTATATTCATAATAAGTCATCAATTTAATTTATGCATCCAGTTACAAAGTTGTCCTCCAACATCGTAGAACCGAACCTCAGATTAACATTTTTGCTGACTAGCAAGAAGTGTACAATAGCAATACAAAGAAGAATACAATAGCAATACAAAAACAATAAAATACAAAAACACAAACACCATCACAAGATTGATCGTGCAGAATACCTGGCCCATCATCCTTACCGATGAACACTCCATTATAACCTCCAAAAGAGACACTTCAACTGAACGAACTATATTCATAATAAGTCATCAATTTAATTTATGCATCCAGTTACAAAGTTGTCCTCCAACATCGTAGAACCGAACCTCAGATTAACATTTTTGCTGACTAGCAAGAAGTGTTTCTCTGCTATCAACAACAGCCCCTCGTGAATGGTTGTTTTATTTAATAGGACAAATAGTTAATAGTAAAAGGACTTCATTTAATCAAAGCAATGTAAATAAACAAGACTGCTTAAATTAATGGCTTCATCTGAAAGTGTAAACCTTGAAAATTTATTAAATGCATTTTTATTTACTGTGTACATTTTTTACAATGGAATATGCTTAAAGAATGATTAACAACTTGTGTTTTAATCTAATGAAGATTATTCATTCATTAAAAGTGCTATTAATTTGCAGTTAAATTCCAATTTAAAATGTTAATCAATCAATTGTGATTATTATTGAACGGCAGCAAAAGTAAAAACTGAATCTAGCTTCCAAAATGTTTCAAACAAAACTCTCAAAACACAATTTGCCTGGCAAATTAATCGCTTAATATTCATTCACTCAATATTCATTCAATTCTTAACCATTTGGCAGCAATCAGAACTATTAGCATGCTGCATTCATTTAACAAGAAGACAAAACCAATATGCAGTTCTTAACTGAACAAAATGTTAGCTAGACACCTACAAAGTAGACAAGTCAGAAGTTAGACCAGATAGTTCAGAATTAAAGTCCATTTTCTGAGCTTCTTCTGGTATCCTAATGTCAACTGGTTGTGGCTTCTTGTAACAACCCATCCCAGCCGCACGTTCGGCTTCCTGTTGTGTGTAGGGTTCAATAGCCAGTGCCTTCAACCTGCAAAAACAACAAACGTTATTAGCTAATATTTTTCTGACTCCACAAAATTATAAAACCATGGTAGCATGGCCATTATTTGTAGAATTTCTATATAAATTTTGACGCTTCTGTTGGGGTCATCCTTTAAAGGAGGTCACCCAAAATCGGACATGGGAAAGAAGGTTATGACCAATGCAGATGTACGTGTCTAAATTTCTTACATAGTTATTACAATACAGTCTGTGCCTGAAACACCAATTCAATCAGACAGCAGACAATTTTACTGTATTGGATGCAATTAGAGTCCTTTTTCTGTATCAAGATACCCCTCCCAAAAAACTGTTAGCCCCACAAGATTAACGAGATAGCCTAATCCAGGGCTTAGTACTTATTTGGAATGTGGACGTCTGCAAAGGAGGTGGGGTAATGCCAAGAAGCGTGGATAAGGGGATCAGAAAGGGTCCAAAGTAGCTCCCTTTTTGTGATGGCCTTTGTGGATGACCAATGGTCTTCAGCTTTAAACCAACAATGCATAATGCTCTGAACTTTTCTGATTGTTCTTTTTTGGTAAAAACATTAACGACAAATCACTGCCATACTATAATATGCTACTAGAAGCCATAAGTTATGGCATATGAAGTGTACTGTGATGTAGAACTATCATGAAAATGCAAAGGTGTGCATGTTTTTGGCATCAAGTCAGTTTTTTGAGAGGTCTCTTGAAGGCATCATGAAGATACGGAAAACTGGCAGAATCACGATACAAGTAGAACTTAGTCTTTAGTTTGAAAGGACGACATTCTTGCATACCAGAAACATATTACTGTATTTTCTCACATGTAATCCTCACATGCATTTAACCCACGGAAATTAGGAAAATATGTAAACAAGTTTGGTATAGCCTGCATAGAAGTAGCCCGCAAGCACTAACCCACGTGTTAAAATGTCTGACCTGTTACACACAATTTTTTTTTACTACATTCAACTGAATTCATTAAACTGAATGGGAAATACAGAGTGTTCAACCATTCTCTTGGTAACAGCAATGTTATATATGCCTCAACAGTTGTTTTATTCAAGTCTATTCTCTACCTGCAGCAGGTGCAAAAAGTACATTTCCGCAAATGAGATTGCATCAGACACAGTAACCGACACTTTTTTGTAGTACATATCTAATTGTTGTGGTTCCAGACAAAGACTGCATTAGTGCTTGAAGATTAGTCTACATCTTTTGTATTAGTAATTATCTATGCAGACTAAAAGTACACAAGCTATCTCTACATTCATGCAGTAATAAAGATCCCCTTATCAATCTATTTCCATTGTGTTATTTAATATTTTCCAAAAGCAGAGGCATGTGAAAACATGGTATTCTAGTTTCAGACACATGGGCTGCAAATTCTGGTGATAGATCTACTATACATCTGAAAAAAGATAAATAAATACCGCTTTTTATGAGGCTTGGTAGCACAATGTGACTTCAAGGCATCACCTGAGATGAAGTATCGTCTGAAAAGCATAAATAAGTAATTTTAAAGTATGAGTGAAGATTACTGTTCAGGGCAAATAACTGTAATGGAAAAGTAAAAACTTTCTACAGCAATTAAAAGCTAAGAGCATGGCACCAGCTGTTCATGAGCCCTGCATCAAGTCAAAAGGGTTGTCCAGAAATACCAGGTTCAGACAAAATCTCACCTTTTCCAACTTCCTCATCAAATTGCTTGCTTAACTTGCCTTTTGGTCTATTTAACATCTTGGATACTGACAACAGCGATTAATTTCAAAATCAGTCTGCAGTGATCTTGTTAGTCGTTCCGTGAAAACCATCCAGAAGTCCAAAATGAAATATTACCCAACATTCTAAAGCAACTAATTAGATTCTCATAAACACAGCGTATATCTTGCTTGAAGAACATTTAAAATAAAGTTTTCCAAATCCTTAACCTACGCGCAGTAAATGCAATAGAACTGAGCGTTTCCTGGCCGATCGTAATCAACTCCTTGGTTTAGAAGGCGTTTTGCCTCTTGTGGCTTCAAGTCCATGTGTATTTGATCGTGATCCTTCGTCCGTCGTTTTGTCTTGAATTTTGACGTTACAGCTTTATCGCCTTTATGTTGCTTCTTTCGTGCGTATCGACCCATAGTGACTCTGAATTTAAATTACGCGAATAATATGCAAGCAATGCAGAATTAAACAACCTCACTGAAAGCGTAATATAACTCGTTTAGTATGTCCGACTCCAATGCAACGTGCTATAAAACCGGAAACGGACGTCGAAGCCGCAAATTTTGATTTTATAGCGCGAGGTGTTCGTAATCGTAATTCCGAGATTTCTACAGCGCCCAACGAAAGTCGCGCCGCGGGAACCAGCTTATTCACAGGCGCTCAGTCAAAACAAAATCGATAGACAAAGGGTTCGGTTCCAGGTCAAGATCCAAAAGTCAGACGGAGAGACAGCGTGGCATCTACGGGGGGTGGTATTTGGGGTTGGAGAGGAGAGAGAGAGAGAGATTAGAGGAAGAAGGGGTGTCAGGGTATCATCTGTGAAAGAGGACTGTTTTGAGTTTTGAGTGAAAAGCCGAAGCAGAAATTGCAAGCGGTGGAGCATCGATGAGTTTGTATGATGGGTCAGAAAACTGTCGCAATTCTGGGAGGAGTTTATTCTAGGGTGGTGGAGTACGCAACAAAACGGGCGGCGTATGGAATTAGCAAAACGAAAAGAAGGAAGAAGAAAACAAAGAAGATCTGTTTCATAATCAAAACCCCGAGAAGTAGCCATGGGTACAAAGTGCTAAAAATTTAATTTTCTTAGCGTCGGCTTAGTAAAGTAAGGTCGACGTCGATGATCATGGCAGCTACTTTTGAGTAAAGTTAACTAGGTCTAATTTATAGCTACTTAAAGATTAGTTAAACTGCTAGTAGTAAATAACTACAGTAGTTGAATCTTTCCTTTTATATGGTAAGGTCAAAATTCTTCGAGATGATAGCAAACGATGTTGTGATAGCAAGTATGATCATCGTTGAGCCCAGTTTGTAATCGTAATCGCTAGAGGTCTTGAAAAGTTTTTCGTCCATTTGGACCCAGACCATACTTCTGGATATTTATGGCAAAGAAAAAAATGGATATTTCACCACGACGTCACCTTTTATGTCTGAGCAAATAACAAGTATAATCTTCACACAAAGAACGCATAAACATGTAGGCCTACTAGGCCTACTTGTTAATCAAAATGTCATTGTGGCATAGAGACAACTTGGAATATTTTATGGCTATTTCATTATGGATTCGTTAAAGCCAGCGCCACTATACTTCACTGCCAGCGAAATATATAAGCTCTGGCCACGCTGAAGTCACATTCGAAAATAACTGACATTTAGTTTACTTTTAATTTGTTCTTGATCTGTTAACCGATACAAAACGGATATCAGCAACACGGAAAGCGATATCGCAGTCGGTATTCAGAAACTCAAACATACCACAACCAGAGAAAGACGACAGAATTAAAAAGTCGATACCCCACACACAGAATTAAAATACCACAAGGTTGCTTTCTCTAACGAATATTATTTTTCGCTCATCTTACCATCGTTGTTGAAAATTTACAATCGATGTTAACTGATATCAGTGATAAATCGTGTGCCGAGCAACAGAAGGACGTAACTGAACCGATGTTGATTCTGAGACATTGAGAAAACAACTTTGTCACTGTCTATTAAAGCAGCTTTATAATATGGATGGTTAATTAATTGTATGTTACACTCTGTAAACATGCGGTTTAGTAACATCAGTACGGTGTAGTAAATCAATTATAGCTTTAGTTTTAGTAATATTATTTTGTAGTCATCTAACCCCAGTGCTTTTTTTCTAGAAAAAAAGGTTCTGGAACTGAACAATTATGGAATTTTGTGTTAAAATTTCATTATTTTTATCAATCGATAAACACTGAAAACAGTGTAAAGTTGTAAACATTGAAATTTAATTAAAATGAGTCACATTATATTACATAATTAAAACAACTAAGTAACACAATTCTTTCATCAAAAACTAAATTATTTTTTATTAGTCGAAAAAAGGTGCCGGAACGCCGTTCCGGAGCGTTTCGTCTAAAAAAAGCACTGTCTAACCCCAAATTGTCATATATCACATATCACACAACAGATAAGGGCATATCACACAACAGGTAAGGGCTTTCTTTCTCGCCTATATAAGCAATATGGGTTCAACAGCCGGGACAAGTGATTTACAACAGTCACGAGTCGATAACGAGCAGTGAAGAGCAAATGCATAATATTCTATACTGAGGGTCAGAGTCTGTGCTGCGTGAGATGGATGCCCAAGTTTCCTAATGCTTCACAGGTTGCTGCCAACGCCGCATTACCCAAGAAAAATAACGCGTGCATTTTTGCGCAACTCCTTAGAGGGATTTATGCGCAATCCCTCTGTCCTTCTTCCGGGCTGAGGACAAAAAACTTGCCTTGTGCTTGACTTATGTGACAATAACGATTAAGTCGGACATTTTTGTAGGAAAATATAAATGTTCCTCTAGAAACTTAAGGAGGCCTATTATGTGAAGTCGATGTTAACGGCCCTGGCAGCCTCAAGATGTCGTAATTCACATAATATTACTCAAAGAGGCTAAATGTTAAGATGAATTTAACATCTTTGAAACGTTTTCGTTTGACGTTAAGTGTACTTCAGTTGCGTTTAAGCGTTATGTGCTTCGTACAAAATTAAGTAAAGGTCGACGTCAATGATCATGGCAGCTACTTTTGAGAAAAGTAAACTAGGCCTACTTTATAGCTACTTAAAGAATAGTTTAACTGCTAGTAGTTAATAACTACAGTAGTTAACTACTACCTATAACTGGATCTTTCCTCTATAGACCTAAGTACGAAACTAAGCATCCCTTAGTGTGAATGTAGGGAATAGGGTGCTAATATATCAAATCAGTGCTTATACTGCAGCTAAGTAATTAGGCCTTAAGAGGTTGCTAATTATCCATACAGAGTATCCGACACAAAAGAGGTTCAAGCAAACGAGCGATAATGGAGGAGCACGAGAGACGATAATGGACGAGGACTATGGAGGCGTTACAAGACTAGTGCTAAATCAACCGATTCTTGAACATTGAGCCTCTCTTTCCTCATAAATTTTCTACTTGCCGTCAGTAGCCTAATAGTGTAAGATAAGTTACCTCATTTCTCAGTTAATGGGAGAAGATCCAAAAAGCTGTAGACTGCAAGGTCTAGACTAAAGTAGCATCTATAAGTTCTCAGACAGACAGACAGACAGACAGACAGACAGACAGACAGACAGACAGAAATGAACCTGGGAAGTAATAAAGGTTACCTAAATTGTGGGGAACTTTAGAAAAAATGGGGAACTTAAAAACGTCATCAAGATTTTTGGTGCAACCTAGCAAAGTAAAATCCACTAAACCCCCTCCGAATGCGACGCTGGTTTATGCCTATGACGCCATTGACTGATGACGTTGCATCATTGGGAGGTCAAGTCGTGCCCGTGGCATGAGTTGGTCTTGATCTCGATGTCGCGGGTGACCAAGAGGCCGTAGCTGAAGAGTCAAAACAGCCGATTCTTAATGATGTGGAGCTCGAAATAAAACGATTTCACGGTAGGCCTAATCGAGCAAACTCGATTACGTGCTGAGTATATGCCGAGCACATGGCAGGTTAGCTTAACTGATATTAATTAATCTAATTTATTTGTGGGAATACTTAAGCCTATCGGCCTACCTGTTCTCATATGAAAAATTACTTTATCTGTAGCTTATCGGACCGCATCAAATTAACGAGGAATTTCAGAACAGATGCGTAATTTATGAGTTTGGTCATGACGAGTTAATCTCTAAAATCGACAGCTAGAGGATAGTTGTATATAAAAAGTCGAATAGTCCGGGTTAAGGACATGAGCACGAAGCATAATATTATTTTATATATATGAAATGGCGCAGTAATTGTCAAGAGAATGCTATCTATAAAAGATTAATTAATTAAGAATGTAGCGGGTAGACGCTTTATTATCAGAGGTCTGTATAATATATGATGTAGGCCTACCAAAAGTTCGGCAAGGTTTTTTACATTGAAATTCTGCTGATTAAATCGGATTTTAAACACGGTTTAATTTTAACTTGAACGCATAAATTTTGAAATACTATTCTGTAGTTTAGGTTTAGCGTTTTCTAAAGAAAATATCGTGTTTTTCACCTCGACCTGTTGAGTTTTGCAGTTTATCAATTTGGCCAGCTTTTTGGTATCCTTCATTATCGCTCATTTGTTCAAGGTGCATGGCTTTTTATTCTACAGTTCTGTTCCATACATGGAGCCCCTCCTTTTCTTCAGGTGGAACCTAACATAGCTGCAAAACTAACATAGGCCATGTCTTGACTTGCCTTCTTTAGACTACATAAGTCGGTAGATCAGCTGAAGATGTCTTGACTTGCCTTCTTTAGACTACATAAGTCGGTAGATCAGCTGAAGATGTCTTGACTTGCCTTCTTTAGACTACATAAGTCGGTAGATCAGCTGAAGATGTCTTGACTTGCCTTCTTTAGACTACATAAGCCTAAGCTTCGTCCATGCTACTCGCTGTGCGTTTTCGGACTTGCCTTTTTATGCTCATCGACAAACCCATCTATTTTTCTCAAAAGCCGTTCTTGCTACATTTTAATAAGAGTAACATGACGCTTTACATCTCTTTCATCATAGATATCTGTTTCTCTTTTCTGTTCACTGTCGCACACGCTTAATCAATCACACCAGCCATTTTGTTGGAAGAAACTCCATTTGTTTATTTCACCATCCTTCTCACGTCTACTGCTTTTATCTTGTTCCACCGGCCATTTCTAAAATACCGACATGCTTTGTGTCATGAGTTCTCTGCATATTCATATTCCTTGTTGTGTTAGCTATAAGAATGACATTAGGAGGTGATAAGGTGTTGAAGCCGTGCCTAAGATGTCAGGTCACAAATGAGGAGAAATATGGAGCGGAGGCTGGGTAGCGAGTGTCTAATGCATCGGGTTTGCCCCTGTGACCTTTAAACAACACTCTAAACACACTAATAACAGGTGTTTTCTGCTAAGTCTCGGGCGAAGCGGGTCAGGAATTGGGCCGATTAGTGCAGTTAAGATTTAAAACGGACAGTTTCGAAGTACTCGGCGATGTCGTCAGTACCTGGCGCCTACTGTAACGGCGTAATACACGTGTTGGAGCGAAAGGTTTTCTTAATTTACTATATCGTATACGTGATATTCACTGTAGGCCCTACTACAAAATCAGTACTTTTACTCAACATTTTTTGTTTGACAGTGATATTGCTGGACTGCATCCACGTGTTAAGCCATTAGTTAAGGATGGATGGATCTACTAAAGTATACAAAGAGATCATATAAAGAAGAAAGCCAAGAAGTGGAGAGTATAGGCCTAACTTAAAGGAACAGTAAACATTACTATAGAGCCCCTCCTTTTCTTCAGGCATTACTATAGAGTAGTGAAAATGCCAATGATGCTGATAATCTTGCTAAAGGCAATACTGTCGTATAGCTTGCATTTCTGTACTATATGGTTCCCCCCTTAAAAAAATTTCGGCGGGCGCCCTTGCTTTCTGCTGTGTCTATGGTTTGAGGAGTTTCTATAAAAGGATATGTGAATGTTTATGTATATAAAAAGCCTAATAAATTGTAGCCTTTTATTTAGAGATTAGGGTAAATGCCAGTAATTACAACTGGCTGGTAGGCTATTATATACATGGTTTTAGGAAACTGAGTGGACGAACGAAGTATAATAAAGGCAGGCTTAATCGAAATCTCATAAACAAACTCATTGCTTAAGTGTCTCTGGTTTAAAAAACCGAAACTCTAAAAGTCTGTCGAGTCGTAGCGGAAAATACAGGTCTACAATAGATTTAGCGCCAAAAAGATTACTTGCATTTCTTTTCAAGTACGTAGCTTTGATAAAAAAGACGAATTCCAGAGTTCTGTGTGCACACGAAGTCGGTTATAACCACAGGTCTTGTCGTCGTCTACTTTCCACACTGTAGCCCTAGTCCAAGCTGCTTGGTGATGGGAGCGAAGCTTCGAGCTCCGTTTGTATGTCTGTCTGTCTGTCTGTGTGTATGTCTGTCTGTCTGTATGTATGTATGTACGTATGTATGTACGCATGTAGGTATATATGTCTGTCTTTATGCATGTATGTATGTATGTATGTTTGGGTGACTGTGCATGTATGTATGCATGTATGTATGTAAGTAGGACCTATGTATGCATGTATGTATGTATATTTGTGTGTATGTATATGTGTCTGTATATCTGAATTTATACAGTGCCTTTAAAGTGCCTCTTAATGGTTTCGTACATTCGCTAGTCATTCTGTCCAGTTTGTAAGCCAAGGCAAAGAGCGACCAATTTCACTGTACTACCATCTGTGAACTGAACTCGACTGGCTGCAGTGCATAGTTGCCATATCTTCGAGTATCTTCACATGATATATGATCATTATCACATGTGAAGAATCCTCTCTCACAACTTTTGTTCGGCGGAGCGCGATAAACTGATTTCCTAAGTGTTGACATCCACTCGACGATGTTATGGTCCCTCTGAAGTGGGTCTAGACATTACGCTTTATACACAATATATTTTCTTGTAACAACCCGTGTCTGTATACAACTACATGAGACTCTAGTTGCCATGGTTGCATAAATACGAGGTGTTATCTCAATAGGAGAGACAAGGACAGTGAGACGGATGGTCAGACGGACATACAGGGACAGACGCACATTCTCCAGAGAACGAGATTTATAGGCTTTGAAAATACAAGTGAATTTTTAACGACGAAGGGTTGGACATGAAGCCTCGTGGCGTTCTTAGAAATCTTCCGCCGATCACCCTGGTGATCATAAATATCACCCTTGCACGGTCTCACATTTTCGCGCATAGGACTTGACGTATACAGCCGAACGTACATCGACCTTTATAACATAATTAATTAGCTGGCTCATTACATAAGCACTCTGACGAAATTATTGTGTCCTTGTATCCAAGGTTTATCGTTAAAACGAACTCAATATAACACGGATACTATTTGCGTCCGCTTGCATTACCCCGAAGCAAAGCGACGAATTGCGGTGAGTTTAACTACAGTCGGTGATTCTGCGATGGATTCCGTCAGCTGACGAAACGAACTTCGTTTTATGACAGTAATAGTACATTATTAATGGTAATAATAAAAATCAGCGGGATTGTAACGTCGAGACATTGACACGTTTCTCAAAACATTTAGGTAACGTTCTTTATTCTCGATTTAATCATGAGTCTTAGGACTTTTCTTACAAGCGTTTAGAATTAAAAAATCTGCATTTCTACTAAACTGAAGCTTGAGACGGATGACCAGATAGGTCCATAAGTAAGTAAGTAAGTATATTCTTTATTAACCAATAGCTAATCGCACATCGGTTTACAAGTATTTAAGAACACAAGAAAACTTAATATTCATACAACATCCTAACAATAAAACATTTACGCGTTAAATTGTCAGCAGGAGGAATAATACGATCATGGGTGTGGGGCCGAAGGGAATAACTGAGGGTTTTAATTGGTGGGAGTAGCTGATGTAAGACATGATTTGGGTTGTATTTAGTATTTGCATTTAGTATAACGTAGAAAACACTACGTTTAGATGTTTCGTTCAGCTTAGGTATGACATTATGTTTCGCATTTACTGTCTACTATACTCCAAAAATTTGTAGTAGCCGGAGCAGGGCTAACGTTAGATGTAAGTCTTATAAAAACCTATGCATGTGAGATTGGCATTTGCACTGGGATCCATACACATTTTTGCTTCAAAACCTTTCACGGTTCCTAACTCTCTCTTTTAAAAACATCTGAAAACTCTGCTAAAACATTGTCTACCTTTGTCTGGTCCACTTGCTGGATTCGGAAAATTTATTTCGCGTTTAAGTTGACTTCTTGTAACCAATCACTACCCATGAGGCACGGATTCTCACTGGATACCACTAATGCTGGTAGTTTTATAGACTGGGAATCACACCTGACTTCCATTGGAATGGTTCCTGTCCTTTTTCATTATTAATTAATAACTTCTATCGCGCCGTTGTCTACTGCACAAGACATCAACCTATGGTGCATCCAAACCAAGCCGTAATCAGGTCAATATTCCGAAGATCAATCCACAGAGAGAGAGAGAGAGAGAGAGAGAGAGAGAGAGAGAGAGAGAGAGAGAGAGAGAGAGAGAGAGAGAGAACGAGAGAGAGAATGAGAGAGAGACAGACAGACTATGATGGACAAGCAGATTGAAAAATGTAAGTCTTGAGTTCAGAACGAAATGACATAAGGCCTGAGCAGAACGGATACAGGGAGAGAGTAACAGGGAACAGACACAAGAAGAGTTAAAGCAAAACGAACAGATACAGGGGAGAGATCAACTGGCCTGTATATTTTTCAACTCTGTTCAGAGCGGGTGACAAGCTCTTTCCCTCGTCGGGTGTTCTACCTATTGACCGTGTACGATCAATGTACTCATTTTATAGCTGAGTTCGCTTGGGGCGCAGCTGATGCCGAAACTTCGAATCATCTTTTTGCCTTGGCAGAGGTTTTAATCCCAAATCTACCAGTCCAGCCCATTAACTACTAGACTGCGCGCCCACCCCATGACAGCAAATTATCATGGCTAATTACGGTAGTTAATTATATGCAGGTCATTTTGGCAAATCTGCTGAAGACATGGAAGAACTCAGCCTTCCTCGTTACTCTGCTCCACCAGAACATTCATCATCGTGGCTGAAGTTTCATCTAGGCCTTCCAAAGCATCTAACCCCGCAGCAACAGAAGCAAAAGCAACAGCAGAAGCAGCAATACCTGAACACGCTAGGCCTTCGTTTAAACGCAGCTGGAAAAATTAAGCCCACAGTCGTTCATATTCCCAGCTTGGAACATCGCTGGAAAATCCAGTACACCAACAAGACGAAGGTCCTAAACAGATCAAACGGCGTCGATGCGGTTACGTTTGATCCACCTGCCTCTCGGCGAAACAACAGGGGTTGGCCACCGTCCGACCCGGGACATAGGTCACAGCACGACGGCGGAAGGGAAACTAGTCGAGCCAGGGCCGCAGCTGCAGAAACCCTTGTTCGCAGCAGGGAACAGAGATCATCCCCGAGGAGCCGAACTGGAACACCGGAACTTGTTACTACGACGCCGATTAGGCTCCTGGGAATTCTGAGATCACCCGAACACACGCTGAACTGGAGAAGCAACGACGGGCAGTCGCCAAAGTACTTCTCCTTTCCACCTGTCACTGGAGCAAGAACCGGCACATCATGGATTCGACCCGAGAGGAGAGGCCAGACCAGCACCGCCCCAGTCGGATCTAGGCTTCTGAATGAACCGGAAAAAGAGGACACGTTGGCCTTTTCAAGGTCGTCTAGTTCAGAAAGCCTGCCCAGCTCGTGGAAGTACACTGACTGGAGACAGGCGAGCAGCAGCAGCGAAGTGACGCATGATCCAACGCCACGCATGACTGAATATGCGTCGACCGAAATGTCAGCTCTTCCTACAATCGACGAAGACGACGCAGCAGCCGCCCATGAGATAAACCACAGCATCAGCGTCCGCATCAGACGAAACAACAGCATCAACAACCGCTACAACAACAACTACAACAACAGCTTCAACCATAACGACAACGACCAGAGATTTGCAGAATCCTCCTACGAATTGCGTCGTCGTATAAATGAAGATGGCGATGAAGATACCGACAGCTGTTCTGTGTATGAAGACGACAGCGACGATGCTGAAGAAGAGTTGACGCCAGAACCGGAAGCACATACGTCATCAGACGTCGCAGTTCCTCAGCCGCAAATGAAGGACAGTGAACACTTGAATACTGACCAAGGTAGAGACCAAAGTGAAGACCAGAAAAGAGACCAGAACGCGGACCAGAAAGGAGACCAGAACGCGGACCATAAGGCGGACCAGAACGTGGATCAGAACGTGGACCAGAACGCGGACCAGAACGCGGACCAGAACGGAGACCTGAATGAGGACCAGATTAGGGACCAGAATGGATATCTCAGCGGAGACCAGAGCAAAGACCAAAAAGCGTACCCGAACGACGACCTAAGCGAAGACCAAAATGGATATCCCAGCAGAGACCAGAACGGTGACCTAAGAGACTACAATGCAGATGACTACGAGGAGAGCGAAACTTGGACAAAACAGGTCGAAGACCTTCCTTCGACCCATCGGCCTGTATATCCACCCTTGACGACGCGGGGAAGGGACAGTCAAAGTCAGAGCACAATTGTTCCTCGCGTCACTCTCACAGCAAACCAGCCACAAAGTTGCAAGACCATTGAAGGCATGCATGTCATCGATGAGCAAAACGAAAGCACGGAAGTACTGGAAAAACTGGGACAAAGCCAGGAAGCAGGTAAGGCAGAGGACTCCTGCACAGAGGTCGACGTAAATTGCCGAGATGAACTGAGCGAAGGAATGGGCCAAGAGGTCAGTAGTTCACCTGACACAAGCGATTCAACCGGAGGTACGCAACAAGATGAGGAGCCAGGTGGAGAGATCATAGAAGACAACTTTTTAAAAGACGCAAAAGACGAAAACAACAATGTCCCAGACATGCATGACCAAAATCAAGACACCAGAGAGACTACAGACGAGATCAGCGACACTTCAAATAAAGCCGAAACAGACGAGAAAAACGCAAGGAACGAAGCCGAACGCAACAGCCTTGGACCCCACGAAGGGAATGTGGAGATGTACAGTCACTGTGCTAATGCAGAAGCGAACGAGGTAAATGTAGAAACGGTTGAGCCATTGATGGACATAAGTTCAACCGAGTTAAGTTGCCCGACTGACCTGCAGCAGAGTGATGTGGAATCAGAGATCCAACCATCACTAAGCCTCTTCGAGGGCCGCGGACTAGAGAGCGGCCCATCATCCTCAGAAGAACCGTTGCCATCTTTCTCAGAGGAGAATCCAGTCAGCTCAAGCGATGCCAGTGGCGCGGAAAACGTCTCGCTTGAGAGCATCGGCACCAAACAGGAAGCACTGATTCCGCAGACAGAAAGAGTAACGAGGAAGAGAAGCGTCAGGTTCAGCACGGACGTTGCCACAGTTTATCTCTACGTAGCTATGACACCGACGGATGACAGCGAAACCTCAGATTCCGGCTTCCTTAGTCCCTAAATATGCATTGCATGTAACCTGTACCATATGCAGCGATGCCATTCGATCAAATCGTCTGGTGGTTCAGTCCCTGGCAGCCACATTTATTGAACTCTTCTATCTAATACTTCTCAGATATTCCATTCAATAACTGACGTCTCACTACCAGAAATCCCACTCTGATCTATCGAATCCGCTGCCTTTCCATTTCTCTCAGCTTAAGCACAACCCACCCTAACAGCTCCTCTCCCCTTCTCTCTCTGGTCTTCTAGCAACCGGACTTGGTTCTTGACATGGCATCTTTGGGCAACCCCACTGACGACGCAGCACTCGTTAATAAGCTGATGCCCTGCGCTTAGCTTTTAAGTAGCGCTTTAGAGATTTCGAGTTCACGATTACCCGGGAGAGCCTACTTAATGACCACCATTGGCACAGTTGGGGCCCGCGGTGGGCCCAGATGGATGTGGCTGTCTGGGACAGGACTGCCTGGATTCGATCATCTACACAAGACGACTACACAAATAGACGCTTTCTTAGACAATTGATTGGGGAAAATGCAAAATCTTCCATTGACGTCCACCGTCTTTTTATGCGAAGGCGTCGTTAAATCAATCAATCCTGTACGAATGCATGCGCTGTACGTAAAATTGTACAGTCACATTTCATGGCATCCAGCTTTATCTTTAACTTAAAACATCTTTTTTGTCGTCGCTTGGTATGGCCATCCCTCTTGCAGAGTTTGACACTTGGTCGAAGTCCCTCGATGTTGAAATCTGGAGATGAATTACATAACAAAAACTACAGGCTATAGGATGACTAGTAAACATCTAATAACAAAGAGAGATCAAATAGTGGCCAAAAGAGCCCTCTAACTTCGTCCTGATTGTTAGTTCTGCTTATGACAGCATCTGATCTTCATGTAATCAATAAAATATTTTATATAATTACTGTATGTGGACAATGTTAGGCCTACATGCAGGCCATATTTATTACTGTATATTATATAACTACTATGATTTACAACTACTGTTTACAAATATCATTTCTCAGAAAACCATTTACGACAGATTTTTCTGCTGTGAATCAAGCGCAACTGCCAATAACTTATTTATTTATTTATAATTGGTGGAGCCTGATTAATTTTCTCACCAGTTCTACACCCACCACACTACTCGACGAAACCTAATGGGTTTTTTTGAAGAATAAAAAGAACTAAATGGAGAAGGATAGTAGGCCTAAAGAGTCTAAGAGACAGATGATGAGGAGAAGCAGGAGAGGATCGAGGATCAAGAGGACGAACAGGAAGAGGAAGAAGGGTACTCCCTTCGACCAACCTCATAAGGTAGCCATGGATATGAATTGCTATCGATTTCATCGTTTGGCCTTGGCTAGTCCTTCCCTCGCCGCTTAACCTCGGTTCTAGGGTAATAACGCCTTGGCCAATAATCCACATTTAAACTCGTCAGTTAAAAACCCCTGGCCAATAACCCCCATGGGCAGTAACCACCCAGGAAATTAACCCCAATTTAAAACCCCCGGCCAATAACCCCCAAATTTATCAAATACGCAAATGAAGAAAATATGTAACACTTTTTATTTCTTGTAAACATAATTTGTAATTCTAAAAGCAGTTTGCATAAGTGAGTTAATATGAAATGTTGTGTACTGAGGTCCCGAGCAGATAACTAATAAAATCTCGGTTGTATTCGGCGACGATTTGCAGTGTTTAAGAACAATGGAAGAGGAACTGGCTGTTAAAATTTAACACTACTCACTCACGTCTGCTTTTTCCCCGCCTGGGACCAGCACCTGCTCCAGAGACTTTGAACCCTCTGCTGCCGGGCACTTCACCAAAGAGGAATTTCAGCTCAAAGAGGCTCTGCACTGCCTTATACTTCAGCTATCTTCAGGGTTGGCACTTGCTGACAGAGACCGTGAGGATGCCGGTTCGCGTCCCGGTCGTGGCTTATTTCAGAGATTTGAATCTTTGTGTTAGCACACTCCATACAAGGGAACCTTATATATATATATAATATATATATATGTATATATATATATATATTCGTTATATTCGTTTATTCATCAAAATATTCTGGGTGACATACCGCACCAGAATTTACAAAAAAAAATTAATAATATAACAGTAACAAAAGAAACGACAAAAAACACAAGGATGATAATAATTGGGCAGTAATGCTTTTATCATTAATGTAATATCAGTCAAGACATGAGATATTAAACATCGTGTAACAACTACAAGTGTTAATATATAGCATAATAATATAGTATATAATATATAATATATAGTGTTTTTATATAGCATACGTGTAATAAAGTTTTTATGGTCTTTAACAGGTAGAGAATATTTATGAGCTCTTTCTCGCAAATTATATTGTAGTCTTTTTACATCCGGTAGTAAGGTATGTAACAGTGCATGTTATCATTTATTATGTAATGAAATAGCCTATCATCATGTAATTCTACAAGGTCATTAACAGCAGGAAAGGAATCAGGTAAGAAATCCAAACGCTTCATTTTATTAATGAAACCCACAATTTTATCTCTATAAGCAGCACTAATGAAACCCCACCAAGCAGGGCTAGCATATAAAAGTTTGGCCATAGTAGTAGCCTTAGCAACTTCATGAAGCACATCTCTAGACATACCATGAGCTCTCAGAAATTTTAATGCATACATAGAAGAAAAGAACAGGATTTGACAGCTGCGGAAACATGTAAGTTCATTTTTAGATTGTTTTGAATGTACACACAGAGAACCTTAATAAATTCAACCGGCAAGATCTCTGAAGCAACGGGATAGGCACATTCTAAGCCTTTATTAGACACCATCATAATTGAGGTTTTATTCTGATTAAGAGACAAATTGTTACTTTTAGCCCACTCAATAATATATAACCGTAACCAAACCCATAAATGACCTGGCGCCCATTCAAACGGGCAGCGGTGGTGAAGGATCTCACCCGATTAATTCGCTGAAAAAATTAACAGGGTCGCGAGCACACGGTTGCTATAGAAAAACGTGTACTTTACATTAATTTGCCTAAAGCGTTGGCAGCCAAAAATAGGTCACTGTGCCCGCTCATTGCAACCAATAGCCAATGTGCTCTGGTTCTATGGTATTAAACCATAGAGATCACTCTGCTCTCTGCCAACCTGCTTTCTATCCTGCCTGATGTAGTTTTATTCATTCTAATCCTATCTAATCTAATCTAATTCAAACCCATACAGCGGGCATAACGAATTTGACCTCCGTCAAGAGATGGCACTACATCACCTCATTTGCATATGCATATTAACAGCTGGCTATCATGCTTTATTAATCTAAGACTGCTGAATGTAATTATTTACTAATTAGCAACTTCTATAGCTATTGTCTGACGCACAAGGCATCAACCACCGTGTAGCAAAACCAAGCCGTAATCAAGTCAATAAGCACGTGGCCTAATTATATACTAATTAAACTTCTTGTGCAAACATTGACTCTAGATAAGGCTGACAAGATGTCGACCACTTGATCTGTCATTTGCAACTTAGTTACACATTCCGTAAATTCTTCAGTTCTAACCTAACCACCGTAAAATATACCTGAGATCATAATTATCTGTTGTAATAAACCCCCGCAAAAACTGTGTGATAATTTCGAGAAGGCTTACATTAATTTTTATGTAATGGTTGAAGCAGCGCTATAACAATTTACTCATTTTTTTACTAAGCTCGAGTTTGGTGTACACTTATTAATTCTCCGCAGTAGAAGATTCGTGGCTTCATGTTTTATGAATAATTTCACTAGTACTTCCTTTGACCTGTTAACACAGTTTAAATACGATTTATATAGATATAATGTTATTTTGGTGAATTTTTGGCCGTGTAGTTTTAAATTGGAGTATTTTCCGGGGGGATTGCCCACGGGGCGTTATTGCCCGCGGGGGGGCTATTGACTGGATCCCCTTAATCTCCCCATCGACAGCACACAGCCGCTCACGCTGGAGGACAGCATTGCTAGGTTGTCGATATGGGTTTGAGAGTGGGGAAGGAGGATTTGGCGGAAATGCGCTAGTGTCCAAGTGTCTAGATACATGCACGCATACATAACTGCAGATAACTACCAAAAAGAGACAAAACCGATGGAAATGGCATATTTAATTATACAACCTTGTTCAGTAAATTAACAAAAAATCAGTGCCATCCACAAACTAATAAGAAAATAATCATCGTTGTTACTATCTACAGCATATTTACAATCCTTTACACAAATTATTCAAAATATTGCTTGATATCAATGAAGAATAATAAAGATAAAACAAAGAAACCCCCCCCAACAGATATACCAAACTGCATAGATCAAAATTGTGATAGCTATGGAATGCAAAACAACTTCTTGTTGGTTACGATTTAAGGAGTCGAAGAGAAATGAGAAGATACAGTATGCAAAAGATGAATTTATAAGATAAAAGACAGTCTAGGAGGATAATTAAGACACAATGACAAGAGTTCAGAATGACAAATATGTCCACATGCTCATAGAAATAGATAACTAAAAATGAAAACATAAGAGTATGTTTGCTAGTATTCAAAGAAAACAATAAATAAATGGCAAGAAGATAAATCAGTAAAAAATAATAAATTAAAAATAAATCTAAGAACAGCATGCACTGGATAAGCCAATGTTTCTCTGCGTATTCCCATAAGAAATGCATAAACAATCGAAGACCAACAGCATGATTAGAGCTGAGCCTCAAACCAGGTAACTAGAAAGGCTGGGCCAAGAAATCAAAATGAGAAAGGTCTGCAGAGAATGTCCCAACTGAAACCTTTTTGCTGTTTGCTAACAGCAAAAATAAGGGAACTGAACAAGAAGCTAAAAAGACACAAGCTGTGAGAACACAGAGGAAATAAAATCACTGAAGACAATTAAAGAAACATGGCACAGAAACAAAGTTCAGAGATGAAGAAGCTAAAAAGACACAAAAGGCAAGCTGTGAGAATACCGATGAAATAAAATCACAGACGAAAATTAAAGAAACAGCCTAGAAATAGAGTTCAGAGATGAAGCAAGAAATTAGGAACTGAGAAAACAGCATAAAATAAAGAAAGTAAAGAATGAATAAGTCGTTAACAAATGCACTCTCGTGTAGAAAAATAAACTCTCACTCATAAAATCAAGGCAAAGTGGATCGGTCATACCGACATGGTAAGCAAACTCGGACGTTACGTTTCAACAAACCATACTTCACTTCGATGACAAAACAATCAACATTAACAGAATTTTTACATTCCACTGTTGGCAATAATTAGGCAGTGACCACCACTGACCTCCATTTTACATCTAATAAAATTAAACTAAATAATCTTATTACATATCTGGGTTACTCTGCTCTTTATTTCCCTGTCATCAAGTGCTTGCATCATTCAGCCAACAGCCCAGCTAAATAAACATTGCAGATAATATTCTGAAATGCCTATGCTTCTGAAATTGGAAAACCTATATTTCCTCTAAGGTTTGTAATCTACCACTTAAAAAGTCATTAAGAGTAAACAACCTTGAACAATTCCGTGAAATGATTATAAATGTGAAATTTTAAAATTGAGATCTCCACCTACATTTTATGCAGGTCTCTAAATACCATTTAATGAGTCATCAAATGTGAGCTACCAAGGACACCATAGACGGATAACTCGACTCTTCCTCGGTCAAATACGTCCACTTCAAGTGCAATCAATGTTTCAAGCAAAGCACTCAATGCAACTTTAACTCTGTTAGTTGCAAACCTCTGATAAACAATTTCAGATTTAAAAAAAACAGAATTTTCAAACAGATGTTGGAGAATTGTAGGATTAAATATGTCACAACGGTATACAATCCCAAGCCAAAACACCAACTCAAAAGGATAGAAATGATTGAAATCAGTGATTAGATGCCATCCTTTATAAGGAATAATAAGACTTTGTTGAAACTGAAAAGAAATAAGACATTGAATAATTTGAAAGGAATAATAAGACTACAATGTTTAAACTGGCATGTTAAAGAAAAGATGATATGGTTTGAAACGATAAGTAAAAGATGACAGCTTCAAAAAGGCAGATTACTTAAAAATGTGAAAGATCATAAAACTGAAATCTATCAAAGACACGAATAACAACAGGGACCAACACAACATAAAAATTAAATTTAATTACAATAAATACCAATCAGAGGATAGCTGTTAAATCAAAAGCTCTGGATAGACATTAAACTATAACTGCATGACAACCATTAAATCAATCACATTAAACTATAACTGCATGACAACCATTAAATCAATCATCAGCAAACAGATTTGCAGTATGACACAAAGCAATCACTGATATTAAGTTGCAGTACATCATCTGAACAAAATGAAATTGGAATAATGCAGAATCACACTGATTCATCTTCAGTCCAAAAATGTCTTCTCCTGCACTCCTCAACCAATGAACAGTCTGATGCAAAGTGCACACAGTCATGGTTAATTACTGTTATCTAACAGTAATTTGGGAGGCATTACTCTTAATACAATTCTAGCTTCCAAATTAACACAACTGTTTTGAAGACCAGTGAAACAATCAGAATAATTTTATAGATCAGCTTTTTCTGTGCAAAATAAGACACCCTGGCATTTGACAAAGAACAAGTTCACAAATTTTATGGTTTTACTAAAAAATCAAAATAAATGTACACAATATAAACGTTACATTCGTCGCTAACAATCCCATACGTTTGGCCCCAATTACTTTCGTATGGAATGTAAAAAATTCGCAACAACCAATAATAAAACATTAATTCAAACTTTCAAGAAATTGTTATCATCAACAGATGTTTCGTCTAAGCCACACACATAAAATCTGCATAAGAAATTTCTAGATGCCACAGGACAGAAGGGCCTGCTATAGTAAAGAACGTGCTCCACAGAAGGAAGTCACAATATATGTACGTCTGTATGCACCTGAACGGTTACACAGTGCCTCTTAAGAACCTGACAATGGCATTCACAATACGCCAAAGCTTAGTTCAAAAACATTACACTGCACACATATCAGGCACAGCAAGAAAGCATTAGTAAGCAATTATCGTAACATTACGGCAAACGAAATCAGTCATCAAGCTCAGTTCATCATGATTTGATTCTGGAGCAACATCATTAGATGCCACCAAGCAGTTAACAAGAAGATAATTGTGCAACAAAAGTGTATCCAATTAGACACAAATTTGGGAAATTAGATGAGCCAGAGTCAAATTCTGTGTTATAATTAGTCAATCAAGCTTCATTATGCACTAAAGTAACAGTTAAGTCAAGAAATAAAGCAGTGTTAGGCTACAGTGAAATGCTAGGCAAAATTCAACTGTAATATGCTCACTCTTAAGTCCAAGTACACTGTTATACAATGCAACATACACATAGTACCAATGTTACAGTATGGAACTAATAAAATAATGGTCCACATTTGGACAGGCCACATGAGAAAATGGTACAGTGTTGTAACAGATAAGGCAATATTATAAAAATCACAAGCAGCAGAATCAAATGAGAAGCAGAAATCTTAGTTCAAGCAGAAAAATAAACTTTAAAAAACAGCAGGAATAAAATATATCCTTGCCCAGGAAATAAGCTTATGACCGAACACAAGAATCCAAAGTCAACTCACAAAAACAGCGAAAAACAGTGATATGGGCAAAACAAGCGTCAGCCAACTCCATGAAACACGAAATGGAAGTCAAATTCAAATCAAACCCATGTAAGTATTACAGCATAACCAGCCTCTCCCACGCAGAGCATCTGCTGCTAGTTCAGTATAATGTCCCTTCCGGGGAAACTCACAAGGCGAAATTCAAATCAAACTCAAGATATAACATCCTCCACCGCTCACTGTTAGCGACACAACATGAAAGCAATTGCCAAGAACTTTACCCACAGGACTGCCATATTTTCTAAATAACCTTTTTTATTCTCACATTATTCGTCACTGCGCTAGTATTCACCATCACATGCATGACTTATTATTCTCATATTATTCATCAGCTAATGCCAGCATTACACATGCGTCTAAGGTCATAATATTAAACGAAAAATGTTATAATATTAAACAATAATCTTATAATATTAAACGATAAATGTTATAATATTAAACGATAAATATTATAATATTAAACAATAAATGTTATAATATTAAACAATTAATGTTACAATATTAAACAATTAATGTTATATTATTAAACAATAAATGTTCTAAAATTAAACGATAAATGTCACAATACAATGATTTGAAAGGGAGTCGTTTTGCTTATCAAACTATCCTCTCTTTATCTCACAGAAGCTACAAACAATTTCCACGGCATTTCCAACCCAGAAACTAAACTGCTGTTTTGTTCCAAGTGTAGACTCACCTCAAACCCAACTTTACTAAACAACATCCATGTCCTGAATAACTAATTTAAACATTAAATTGGCCAACTATCGAAAAATTAAAGTAGTTACACAACCTTCTAAATAGTGAAATTCAAATTAAACGTTCAATCCAGGTATTTCTGCATTAAAAAGGATGAAAAGCAATTCTACTTCAATAACTTAATCACATTTCTTGAATGGATATATCAGCGAATGTCTTAAATGGAACATATCTGGTAAATCTTGAAAAAAGAACAAAACTGCTTAACTTCACCATTTTCTTAAGAATGAGTTACAGTCAACATCACCTCGTTTCTTTCAGAGATGCCGCTGATTAACAAATTTCAACTTTGGACCAGTTTGATTCATCCTGGATCACTAAATATTTTCACTTGAGACTTCAGGTAAAAGGGAAGTGCCCTTCACTGAAAGCAACATGTGCTAAACAATCAGCCATATATATCATCATAGTTAAGGCTAATATAATTATCAGCCTTAAAAATCACAAACCTAGGCAAAGTTCGCCCACTTGGTAATCAGAGACAACATTATTGGCCATCACATAGTTTACTTCCTGGTGAAAGTGAAAGGCTTTCATCCAAACCTTATAACCCCTGCATTATTATGCAAATATTATGGTCGGGAGCGCTTCTGATGAGTCTATTCTTGAAGTGGCGCTTTATAAATGTCAGATTACAATTAAATATAATGACAATGCCAGTAATAACAACAATAGCAATAATAATAATAACAATAGCAATAATAATAATAATAATAATGACTGTTATTAAACGATCAATTAAGAATCGTATCTTATTCACTGTACCAATTTACGCGCTTAATGTATCAACACCTTGTTGTTTATCAGATTTTTTGTTTGCATTTTTTTATTAACCAGATAAATGAACAGTGATTGTGATCTGCCAAACCCTCATCTTCAATTCAGAAATTTTCACACACACAGCAAATGTCTGGAACTTAACAAATGATTACAACTGGTCCACAGTTTATGAGATAACAAATAAATAATTATAATTATAATCGGCTAAAACTGATTCAGTAAATTTAACGCACCTATCACCTAAACAAATATTAAGGGACAAAACAGACCATATTCTATTCTAAATGATCAAAGTCCTGATAAAAGAATATTCTAAATGGACTTTGTGAGAAGATTCATGAATATCAAGGAACACCATCAGACCAATCAACTCAATTATAGGCCAAAATGAGAAAAAACAGTAATAAGTAACAAAAATAATAATAACAACTGCCATCTGAACTTTACAGAAGACAATCTGTACAATCAAGGACCACCAACAATCAAACAACTCATTTTAAGGTCTAAATGCAAAAGAAATATTAACTGTAATAAAAATAATAATAACTGACAAATTTTACAGAAGATGATCTGTACAACCCAGTAACAGTGAAACGGGGATGTGTTGGCATTTAATAACCTCTTAAAAGCACACGGACAGCTACCATACTTGAATCATATCCGAAAAGCACAGGTCATAAATTCAAATGAAAGGAAATTTCCTATCCTTGAACTTAAGTACTGGTAGTTACTATTACTACATAAATCTTTTAATTACCACATTAAATCTCAGCAGGATGAATATCGGTATAGAAATACCTACGATTGGGTAAATCATGCAAATACTTCATACAATGCGATCACTGTAAATCCATACATAAACTTTAAATTCCATGTACTTAATTTTAGGGCAACTATATAATTACTACAAACCTGAACGTTTACAAACTCAACTGTCACTGAAAAGCAATGCAGAAGCCTTCAAGTGTAAAAGACAACTCAATCTGCAAAACAATAAACTCCACTTTAATGCAGTCGACAGCTCAACCCAGTTGAATAAGTAAAAGTTAGTAAGCAATTAAGACATTTGTTAACACGCCATATGTCCATCGGCTGAGCAAGGAATCGTACGCGGTTCCCGATAGTAAGGAACGAGAAAACAAAACCCGATACAAATACAAAATCAGAGCAGCAGCAGCAAACAACCTTCTTAATTTAAAGACCCTTCTATGGAAATGGTTAAATCACAGAGATCAGGCTATTGCATGCCGACCACCAAAGAAACAGGATATGGCATAACAGGAGGCGTCTGCTTTAAACGCCTGTGATCACTTTTTTGAGTCGCTCCACTTCCACCTGCAAGTTAAGGCGAATCTTCTTCTCCTCGTCAATCTCGGCCATAAGCTCAAGGAATCGTTTTTCTTGCGACTTCCTCGTCTGTTCCACTGCTTCCCGCAGTTGATTCACCTCGCGCTGAAGCTCCGCACACTGCTCGCGTGTGGCGTAGCTCCCTGGTGGTGACGCATCTTGAGTTACATCTGAAAAAATCATTAAAAAATCACCGCAACTGAGCGATCCAAATATGCTCATTGGATCGAGTCTTATAGGTTTCAATCTCAGGAGAATTGGGCAGTAAACCCATCAATATTGGGCAGTAAACCCATCAATATTGGGCAGTAAACCCATCAATATTGGGCAGTAAACCCATCAGTATTGCTAAGTAACCTGTGAATAAGTCATCTTCATCAATTGTTTGACTTCCTGCCAGATCCAGTGGTTATCCCATTCCTCTGTGAATGTTCCCTGAACATTTATATTGCATCTTTTCAGAGACTTTCAACAGCATATAATCTGAGCGTCTTGTCATGCACTCATTTATCACTGTTTTACTGCATACCCATAATTTGGTAATTGGTTAAACACTAATCATTAAATAAACGGGGTCTTGTTTATGCGGTAATAAAATCCAACTCCAACTTCCTTTGTGCAAATAATATCTTCATACTGACATGATGCCTGACTTTTAAAGCCCAGAACACTAGCCTTCAATCATATCTTCATACACTGCTAACTCTGTTCTGCACTCCTAGACTGTTGTGTTCTTCCAATACTGCCTTGTTGATAAAGGCTGGGTTCAGGACAACTGTGGGATTCCAGCTGCTGCTACCCTCATATTTGGAATTGACTACCACAAAAGGCCCGACCTGACAATTCACTAGCATCATTTAAATCACTTGCGCAAGACTCAATATTTTACCCTGGGCTTTGCAAGACTCTGTCCTGGCCTCAGCGAACAATCAAGCACACCTCAGATTCAGATTTACTGACCTTGTACACAGAATAAATGCACTAAATAAAAATAAATAAACAGAAACTGGTTTGTAACCTGGCAAAAGTGACGAAAAACATAGCATATTATACATACCTGTAATTTAACATGATTCATAGAGTAATCATTGAGATCAGAAACAAAACGTGTAAATGCTACTTCATTAAAACAAGGTTGAGCTCTGATGAGATTGTGTTCTAAACCTGAGTGAAATCTGTGATACTCGGAATTCAACCCGGCTTATCCAACGGAATATGATTTTGGACTGTGATTTTGACTTGAAGTGTCCATCAATTGATGTCTTGGGCATTATGATAACAGTGCTACAGAAGTCTTTAGATCAGACTGAATCTCCAGATTGCATCATATCTGAATTTACACTACAATGAAGTGTAGCAAACGATGGTTTTAGTGTGTACCTTTTTGGAATTTTGGAGCACTGGCAGATGAATTGACCAAATTCTCTTCTTTTACAGGCACTTGTGGCTGGACTTTGGCAACCGAGGTCACCTTCTCATCCTGTAACAATTCAGACAAGGGAAACAGAAAATATCTGTACTCGTAATCAAGTTACTGAGAATTATACACGTCTATAATAAATGCAGTGCTTCAGCTTCCAGTTCTTCAACCTCATCTCATGGCAAAAATAACCAACCACCAGACAACCAATACAAGTTAAAATTTTTCCCGAAACTGTTTCCAACTTCACTCAATGCACCCATGCTTCCACATAGCATGATACAGCATATCTTACACAGACAGGTTAATAATAATTGTAAAAAACCACTAATAACAACTGGCATCTAAGCTTTGCAGATGACATCAATCACCCAGAGTACAGCTGTGCAAGCTACAGGAAAGTGTTCCCTAGTCAGCTGTGGCAGCAGGTAAGGATTCAGGCCTGAAGATAAATGAAGCCAAGCCAAACTTGGATGGGAAAGATTTAAATGCACACCCATGGAAAAATAGATGATATATGCATGTGTGTGTGTATGTAAGTATGTTTGTATGTATGTATTTATGTATGTACATTATCTGGGCTTGTATAATGGAAACTTATGAATAAAGTAGAGGATGATGCATATACGTATTATTGTATGTATGTATGATTGTATGTATTTATGTATCTGGGGTTCTGCAGAGTGCCCCGTAAGGACCTCTTGAAACTGCTGTAAACAGCTGTCCACAAGATCTAAACAGGGACATGTGTCTCAACATAAGTAGAAAATACATCCCGAACAGAGCTAGAAGGAACAGTTTGTATGTTCACAGGACAACAGTTCCAAAGGGATGGAACAAAGTGCAAGAGTAAGTGATGTTCTCGCATTGATGTATGATAGATAATGATGATGACAACGATGATGATGATGAACTGCCTTTCTGAGCTTCAGCTGGACACGCCATGGATTTTTTACCTGCGTATTGTAAAGGTTAGAGTAAGCAAAAGCAGCATGGACTGCACATTGCTAAAGCACAAATACCATGGTAGTTACACATACACAAAGGTGGTATCAGAATTTTGCTGTATAATAATCACCAAATCAATTGTTGTAAATACGACAATCGGTAAATCAATCACTATATACCATAAATAAGCATCATATTCTTTTATCAAAATTATCACAATTACACAACGAAGTCTTGCATTCAAGCTCCAATTTCCTTGAAATTAGGCACTAATTAATAAGGAAATAAATTATGCACAGTATTTTAATATCATCATTTTGGATAACAAACGGGCAATTCAGTCAAGCAGATAAGAGCAGTCAGTGCCAGGAGTTATGGACAGCCGGTGTGATGAGTCCTGCAAGACTTCACTGGCAGCCTGCCACTGAATCTGTCAGAATTTCAGTTTACTTACTTATGTTTACTGAATGCAGCAAATAAATTGCCTACATACTTACTTATTTATATATGTTGTTAATGCAACAAAAAGCAGTAAAGCATTTACTGGTGTGTTTAAACAGCTGGTATTACCGGGGTAGGAGCTTCCCGAATTGGTGCAGGTCCTCCTGCTGGAGGTCTTCGTACAGGGGGTTTTACCCGGAATGCAGTGGGATGGCTTAAGGCAGATTCGCTTGTCTTAACAGCGTCTAGAGTTCCTGGATGTAAAGAACAAAAATCTTAAATGCAGGTGATTTAAGAACAAAAAGAAGAAAAAATTAAGGCAAGGTAACATAATTGGTGATACTGATGAATGTCAGTAACTGTTGTAATGAGTTTCACGATACACTGGGGTCAAGGAAATTGGTGACTGCAACTGCAGCAATGAGTTTCTAATTATAATTATCATACGTTACTGTTGTTATTACCAAACTTGACTATGTATGTCTGTATACAAATAATAGACACTGAACAGAGTGCCCTTTAGGTATCTCTCATAAAAACTGACTACAGTAACCAAAAAAACTGGACTTCGTTTAAACTTTCCAACTTGTTTTGCTACTCATAAAATGACCCCAAATGGATAACAACCACGTTGGCTTAGTTGATCTGGAATTCTATGGACATCATGTCATCAAACTTATGTCACTTACTCTGGTGTCATTTAAGTTCGCTGCACCTGCCCGCACTGTATCCACAGAACTATGCCATCACCCACAAAATGGAAATTAAATGTCACAGCACAGCAGTTCGTACAAATCAAAATTAATAAACGAGTTATCTTCCCACAGAATTCTACGTAAGCAGAGTCTGATCAGCACCTGTTCGAGTAATAAATTCTTTGTTCTTCTTTGCTTTATGATCATCTGTCTCAAGATTTGGTTTTGATTCTGACGGCTTGCTTGGCTCGGATGCCGGAGGTGGCGGTCGGTTGACGGCTAACAGATCCACACAATAAAACAGAAAAACGAACAGCGCATTCAATAAACAAGTAGAAACAAACAAAGAAATAGCAAAAAATGTAAATCAGGAGATAAAAGCCATTCAATAAGACATAGGAAAACAGAATCCTGCAAATAAATAAACAGACATCATTCAGGAAACCAGATAAAGATGTTTCCCACTAGTAGATTAGATACCTGACCAGACCAGTAATTTTTATTATTTCTGCATTTATTAAACACCAGTATCTATAGAGTAAGCATCAATCACTGGTTTTGAGCAATTGTGAGTAAAGGACTTGCTCAAGGTTCCTGCACAGCAACCGTCTCAGGGAGGCTTGAAACCGTACTCTCTGCATTACAAGCCAAGAACTTTAACCAATCGGCTACCTTGCCCCACCAAATCATGATATCACATCTTGTTTGAGTCCATCGCATCTCGTTTGAGTCCAACAGACATCACTAACGATTTGCATCGTGCATAAACATGTTTCAACTGGTATTCTGCAGTTCTTTTGTGAGGTATATTTGTGAGGTACTTAAGAAGCACAACATCAAGCATCTTGATACACAAGCACATATTGACATACATTCTGCAGGATCATTGGTCTTTTGAGTTGATGAATCTTTCAGCAAAAGCCAAACACAGAAACATCAATCCAAATATTCTCAACAGTGCACACTGAAGAGGAGGTGCAGAGGCTGATGCACTTGTAGGCAACATGTCAGACGGGCAAAGTCCAACTGTTACTTGACTGTGCTACGAGCGTGGGGCTACCCCATGAGAAAATGAATCCCATGCTATTTAGAAGCACATTCAAGTGCAAACAACAACGTTATTAAATCATACGATGGATTTTTCAGAATCATAGACATTAACAACTTATTGACATGCATCATGTTAGTCGGCATCTTCCAGAGATTAAGATTTTTCAAACTACAATCTCATTTCGAGTGACCATCAACTGATGCCTTCCGCATTATGACAGTGGTGCTACAGAATTCACTTTGTTAGATTAGACAATCGTATTCAGTAAGTTAGTCCATGTTTCTCATGTTTAGTATTTTAAGTTCCTCTGTTTTGTTACACTGGCTTTGTGTAGCAAAGACCGCCACAGTAGCCCTGTACCTGTAGCCTTGAGTCCCGCAACATTGTAGTTTGTCGGCGGTGGAGGCATGACGGGTTTTGGAGGTTTCTGCAGAAACACAGGCACAACAAGCAACTTTTACTCCAACGTAAAACATCAGACTCCATCCATAATGCATGTGATAGTCTAGCGGTCACTGGTCAGTGTGCTGGAGGTGGTGGGTGGTCCACTAAAAGGTTGGCGGTTCAAATCCTTGCCAGGGCAGAAAGATATGTAGAGATTTTTGTTCCACTTCTGCCCCTAGCAAACTTGGCTGCAGAATGAGTGCAATGACTGCACACTGTTGGTGACTAGATTTCGGGGCGAGGAAGAGGACTGAAAAATGAAGTTGTTAACACTTCATACCCATTGCTACCTCTCAGCATTTGCTGATGGGACTGCTCTTCTTCTTATTCTTCTAAGTTAGTTCCAGTACAACTACAAAGCAATGTTGCGCTCTGCGGATCATAGGTACCAGTTAGTCCTTCACTTCAGCACAGTGTCTGGAACACCATAGCCTTTTTCGTGCATTAGACTATCTTCTTATAACAATCTTTTCCTGACAGACTTAGCTATTTCACCAGGAATGTGTAAATAAACATTTTCAGATTATCCTAAGTCAGATCTTTTCAGATTTATCAGACTGCCAGCCATGTTTTAGCATCTTAGAGGAGCTACATAATTTTCAGGTCATGTGGTTTGATGAGTTTTCAGTGGCAAATTTATTCCACCACTTTATCATATTATGAAAAAATGTTATCAATGAAAGCTAAAAGTTATCTCATCACACTTTAAAGATACATACTTCTGATTCCACCGGCAAAAGTTCGACAAAGTTGTCTGGAAATACACCAATTTTTCCACTCAGTTCTCCCTTCCACCAGCCGTCATCTTCCAGGTTCTGATCGAGAACCGTGACGATGTCTCCCTCTGCCAGCTCCAGTTCATCATCATTTGCAGCTGTGTACGGATACATGACTCTGGCTTTCAGCACTGATGAGAAAACAGGAAACATTTTCATTTTGAACTTGGTTCAAAAGCCAAGAAATGCTTCAAACATTCTTCTATCAATACACTACGTGATAGTCAATTCTAAAATCTAGGTTTAGAATTGTGATGCTGATAATCACACATAACAAAACTGGAGCAGAAATCTTGAAACATTTCTGTCCAGACTGGGATTGGAACACCAAACCTCTCAGTTCACAGTCCTGCATGCTAATCTAATGTAACCTAATCTAATCTAATGTAACCTGATCTAATCTAATCTAACCTGATCTAACGTAACGTAATCTAATCTAATGTAACCTAATCTAATGTAACCTAATCTAATCTAACCTGATCTAATCAAATCTAATTGGGACACTTCTATAGCACGATTATATTGTAATGCAAAGACATCAATCGAGGGTCATTTCTAAGCAAAACTGCATTCCAAAATCACAATTCATTGGACAGATGTATGCAGTCAAGGTTCATGAGGTACTGTGACCGTAAGATAGGTCACCAGGAATAAGCCATTCGAAAAAGATGAGGTTTCAGTCTCGACCTAAACAACATCACAGAACCAGCAGAGAGGACAGAAACAGGCCAGCAACTGAAAAAGACGGGGAACCCAGTACTGTTTTGGTTCAGTGCACAATAACCATCACAGCATACAATCAGCGAGTGCAATATTTCTTAAACCGAGCAATGAGCAAAGACAAAAGATAAGTTGGCTGGCCAATGCACGTTACTTTAATACTAACCACTAAGCTATTACCCACATAATGTATATATACATATATGCATGCATATACACAAAATACATATGCTGGACTGTTTTAAACAGTGCCTGTGCCATAATCTCGCCCTGCATGAGGCAGGATGCAATTTTTTGCACAGATACAATACCAGTGAAATTAACACTCAATGCTGAACCTACCAGGCTTTGTATTGTTCTTGGCCTGTGCAGCAGCTGTAGGGGCTGGACCAGGCACAGCTGGCTTCAGCTTTACCTTCGGAAATAAATGTCAGAAAACAGTGACAACTCTACACAAAACCAATGCAGAGTTCATATGCTGCTTATAATAAATTAATTCAAGCAAAAATGGATATAAGAAGCGGTACCTTAGTTATACCAAGCGATTATTTACCAATTACCAAAGACGCTACAGGTATATGTTTTAGCCACATTGTCTAATTAAAGGTGCTATACAGATGGTTAGTTACATTATATTGCACTCTATTTTCTTGACAAACATGGATCAGATCCACGACTGATGCTGTTCTCTTAACAAAACCAAATTTTTTTAGAAACGACAGTAGCCATGACAAACTTGTACCTGTGATAACCTAATTACAAAGCAACTGTGCCATTAGGAGAGACTCAGCATGAAGCATTTACACCAGCAAATAATAATCCACAAGATGAACTTTCTATCCCGTAGAAGCAACTCACTGGTGGCTGTTTTGGATCGCCCGGCAGTCTGGATGGATCAACAGAATCCCTTTTCTCTAATTTTGAACGCAAAACGATTGGACCGCCACCGAAAATGTTTCCAAATCCTACACCCTCCACTTTTCGCCCCTTGATCACAGGAACTTCGTCACTCGCTGAAATAAACAAAATACGTAGAAATAAGGTGATTCAGTAGACACACACCAGAAACTTTTGTTGTCATTGGGAGCTATAACAAGAACTGCCTTATAACAAGACCGTGTTATGATGACTGAACTAATTTTGAGATCTATATCCGCAACCATGTTATACCAGAATTTGTGTAATAATGAAGCAAGTTGTAAGAAGTCTCTGGTGTAATAAAGGCACTTACATTTCTTCATAGTGTTCAGGAGAGAAAACAAGCAGAAGGCCATGTATGATGATGACATTGAAATGGATGGTCACTGATGGATACATGATGAATACAGCAAGCTGAAGGAAGAGGCAGAACAGCATGAAAACTATCATCATTGGGAGTATATACCAGCTCAAAGGCAGAACACCAGAAAAATAGTACAGTCATAAGATGACTGTCTTAGCTGCAACTAATTCGTATTGTAAACTGTAAAACTTAATTACTGCTCACTCAATTCCAAATGTGTCCTCAAATTTCAAAGATGAGCTCTGATCTCCTAAATCTGATTTAACGCACTTTTATGAAAAATATGAATTCTTAAAATCAGAGATAAACCTGGTCTGTCCGCTTCTGTTTGGCCAATGACTTCAACAAAGTTGGATGGAAACATTCCAACTTTTCCATTCAAGCTTCCTTCCCACCAATTAGGTTCATCCTAAAAATTGAAAAAAAATATCATCAGCCACTAAATAAAAAGCACATAACATATTTTCAGGCAAAAGGATTAATTAAGTGGGGGCATTGAGGTCATAGCATCTTTCACAAAGAAGAATAAACAGCTGAGCAGCAGTAGTAGGATTATGTGTTTGCAGTTGCCATTAATTAAGTAAGTAAGTAAGTAATGCATCTGTTAACACGCCACATGTCCACCGGCTGAGCGAGCAATCGTAGGCACAGACAAACACACACACAGTTAAATACATAACAAAGCAAACAAACAAAGGAAGATGCACAACCAAAAGGTTCCCTATGAACATTTATCTGGACATTTGTAAAGCAAGTTTTAAGAATTTCACAAAGGCACTGAGCCACAGGTAGATAACAGATCCCAAGAGGCATAGTTTAAATTAAGCTGAAAAAGTCTCTTCAGCTATTCGCAGCAGTAAAGTCCCAAGTTTTAGTCACGTGCTACAGAGCACAGCATTCATTGACCAGGCTGGCTCGAATGCTGTGAACACTGTGAAAGGTCAACATGGCAAGTCCTCATTGACAATTAGATCGCTTGCTGTGACCCATTAGTTTACTCTGGCTCTAGTAAAACTTCTGTTTCAGCCTTAAGAAATTCTGACTTTGCAAGCATACTGAGCAAATGCAATAAAGATACAAAATTGGCAATCCTACAATAGCACAACATTTCAATATTGACTGCTTGGCTTCGCAATGACTCAGGGTCAAGCCGAGATTCAAGTGCCACTCATAGCCGTTAATAATTAAAACCTTACCACTGATGACAAAACAACACCAAAACAATTACGCTCAACTTTCAATGATGCAGAATTTTTTTTTTAAAACTTGATCACCTGTTTCAAAATGTCTATGATGCTTCCCACTTCAAGTGCCAATTCGTCTTCCTGTTGAGGTGCATAGGCAAATGTCACCTTTGCCTTTTTTACAGGTTTCTTAGCGACTGCAAGATATTGAACAGATTTTCATTGTTTCTTGAGCACCAGAAGGAATAAATATCAAGACAATTCAAGACTTCAGAAGAAATATGCGTTATATAAATGGCGTGACAGTTTCGGTTTCACATGATAAACAGAGACTTATACTGTAGACACACAGGAAGCTAAAAGGTAAAAGTCAGAATGTACCCTTCCAACTCTGTTAAACTTTTATTAATATTATTACTATTACTATTATTATTACTACTACTACTACTACAATAATAATTATTATTAATATTATTATTATTATTATTATTATTAAACATACATTTTTAATGTGCACAACTAAAATACTGTCTTGAAGATGCATGCAATCACCTCATAATACATAACCAGATATGTCACTGTCCATGAATTAACGGAAAGAAGTACGAGACATCTACACAGGCCGAGTGAAAAAATACGTTTTAACTTGCAAATTTCAGACGATACAACAGTCAGTACAAACACACATAGAAGTTCCCATCTTACGGCTAACAGAAGCAGTCAAGCCAGGTTTACTCTGCTTTTAGGAACTCATAATTTTGCTGGCAGAGTAACACAGATTGAGAATTATGTGAGTGATGCAGAGGCAATCCCAAGCCTCTTTAGCAAATAAGTAGAAGCCTTCAAGACTTTGTGTTGCCAGTACCACATTCCAGTTTCTTTACAGCAGAATACACTAGGTCAAAACACTAGTTGAAAGACAGTGGGGAGATGTGGGAATAATATATCCTCTTTTACTTGCAGATAAAAACCTATTTACAGTCCACTGGTAAACAACGCACACACCAAAAATACATAACGCACAAACTTTTGGAAGGAAAACTTCCATCATAAACAGATATGCCAGTGTAGTGAGTAAGGTGGGAAGGAAAATAAAAGCATCAATATGGTACATGTTATATTCAACAATTTTATAACTTCATAACATTCAAAGTGGTGAAAGTATATAAAATAAACCATAAAAGCTACTACATATGTTATGACTAACAAAGCTAACCAATGGGTGGTGCACCACCGGGAACTATAACGCTACGCAGTTTGTTTCTAATTTCTGACACGGCTCCTGCGTTCTGTCTCTTTGCAGGCATAGCAGCTTTGGCATCCTTTTTGACTTCCTGAAACATTGTAACAATCACAAAATACATCTAGTACAAACAGACAGTCGTACGACGTGTTCAGCAGAGATAAGAGAATAGAGCTAATACAGTCACAGCTTCCTGCACATGTGGAACCAGATGATAAGTCCGATTCTAACAAACAGTCACTCCAGGCAGCGATTTAAACAGTCTAGTGGTTAACATGCTGGACTGTCCAGAAGCTGGGAGTTCAAATCCCTGCCCGGGCAGACGGATATTTTGACATTTCTGTTCGACATGCATCCCCTATTGAACTCAGGCATAAAATGAATACACTGATATAAACTGTCAGTGGGAAGATCAGGTGGCAAGGGAGGATTGGCCACCCACTCTCATGTGCCGAATCTAAGAAAGTGAACTCACTAACACTTCGTACCAACGTCTACATTTTGGGGCAAGCCACAGGGAAATGTTCTTATCTCCTTCTTGCAAATTTACTTTTAATTAATATCCAAGCAGCCAAAGGAAGAAATAAGCCAAGAGGTACTCTCATTAACTGCTTCCGCCAACTTTTTAATAAAATCCACAATGAATGCCCAGGTACACAGGCAGAAACAATTTTAAACAATGAACCTAATCTATGAAGAAATTAAGCTGTCATAAAGGAAAGCTCAGCATATGGAACCTTCAACATTTAAAACTGGACCAAAAGATCACTGTCTTCAGTGCCTTTCCGAAGGGCAAAATATTTATATTGCAACTCTTTTCACAAATACAACAAAGAGAGGGAATTGTCTGCTGGCAGTAAAATATTTCAGCTGCACTAAGATAATAAATTTATCAAGACTTACAAAAGAGCACTAACTATATTTACATTAAATTTCTCACATATCGGCCACAGAGGAAGAAACAACCACAGAATTTGTAAAATGCCAAGATAAAAGACGTGCAGTAAATTGCAAAAGTGGGCGACAAAAACGTGCAGTTACATTTTATTTACTACTTTACATACATCTGGCAAGTTTCTACATTTCAGTTAATGACCAACCTCCAAAGAATAATGTTAACAGAGGCATGTAAAAAACGAATATTGATTGCCTTACCAAAACCTCAGTTCCCTAAATCATTAATTCCCTTTCTTGGTGTTCATTCACTGTTAGGTTTACTATGAAAAACATAACTTACTTTAACAAAGTTATCTGGAAACATTCCTTTGCGGCCATTGAGGTAACCTTCGCACCAGCCCTCGGAAACCTTTGTGAAGTTTGTGATGACATCCCCCACTTTCAGTGTCAGCTCATCCTCCTCTTGGGCAGTGTACTCAAACTCCACTACCGCTTCAACTACAACCCGGCAAACAGCATCAGTACTTAAAACAAGAATGTACATAGAATGAAAATGTACAAAGAATCAGAAAGTACATAGAATGAGAATGTATACAGAGACTGTACATAGAATGAGAAAGAACACAGAATGAAAAAGTACACAGAATGAGAATGTACACAGAGAATGTACATAGAATAAGAATGTACACAGAATGAGAATGTACACACAGTGAGAATGTAAATACAGCGAGAACTGATTTTATAAATTTTTAAAAGGGAAATAAAATAGGCAAGATAAAATTGGTTTATTAATTTGCCAATAAAAAGTTAAACAGATAAACAATATTAATAAAACAATAATTGACTAGCAGGCCATGTTTTTATCAGAACATAGAAACAGTTCATTTATCTAGAATGGCAAACATAACCCTTCATTAAGCTTATGGCTTCTACAGTGAATGGCTAATATTTCCAGACAAATAAAGTAACGATAGCATGAGAAAGTGAAATTAACACACATTGTGAAATACGAAAGAAGTCTATAAATGCCTGCATTATATATATATATATATATATATATATATATATATATATATATATATATATATATATATAATGCAGGCATTTATAGATTTATATATATATATATATATATATATATATATATATATATATATATAATGCAGGCATTTATAGACTTCTTTCGTATATATATATATATATATGAGAAACTCTAAATAAGGACTTCTAGTTTGGTAGCTATCACAATGAATATAAATAGCAAAAACTCATTTTGACCCATTTGACCCTACTTGCCTTCTGGGTGTGTTTCCTGCAAATTTACTTCCCTGACCTTGTGGGGATTTCTCAAGCACAGTCACATACCCATACACAGTCTAATACCAATCAAGTTGTCAATACTAAAATAGGCCTACAGTTAAGAAAGGTAGTTCATTAGTTAATCATTAAAATTCCATTGACTTTTGTAACCCCATCCTATAGTGGAAGATTAGCACAAGCACACGTTAGCTATAATTCTTGATGCCCACAGCCCTGTTCTTAAGCGAGTTTGCCCATTATACAATCTTGAATCATTTACTTCAGTTACAGCGTCACCTGGGTATTGAACAGCTCTCCAAGTTTTAAAAGTAAATGGGAAGGTAAAGTGTTGGAGAATATGTTAAGTTTAGTGTATGCTTCCAGTTGAAGCTCAGTGTAATTCTGGTTTACTTAAATTAATTAGCTATATGTATCTGTTTCTTTTTTCTCACATTTTCAAAGTTAAATCTAATATCCACATACTTAAATCTACTATAAAATTCAAAACGCCTCACAATTAGTTGCCGTTAAACCGCTTTATAGTTATGAAAATCACCAAAGGTAGTTCAAGAACTCAAGGACGGTCAAACACAACAGATCTCAACAGCCCCTTAGCATATAATGAAATGTGTAATTCGATATTTATACTGTGCAATTTACCGAAAATCGGTCACTGGCAAAGAGCCGATAAATACGTGTATCCTGCCAGGTAAACAACACGAAGATCAGCGAGTAAATATAATTTAATAAGTTATTTTATACACAATAAAACACCGAAAAAAGAAAGGAAAGATAATTAATTCAGAAAGAAAGATTGAAAACTAACCCATTATACTACATATACTTAAACACGCTAAAGAAAGTCATTAGGCCCCCACTGCTGTGGGCAGGGTCAGTAGTAGTCATCAACCCCGGCGACGTGGACCCGCAATTTAGTCACGATAACTCATTCAAACTTTTCATACGAGCAAAAAAGTAGCATTAACCACTAGCAGCTTACCCATATTGAAAGTCAATAAAATTGCGAGATAACCGTCAGTTTATTAAGGTTTTATTTAGCCCGTTCAAAACGTGAACTACACACTTCCTAATTTTAGTGATATAAACTGTAGACGTGAATATTGGTATCTATGGTAGTATATATCATTGGTAGAAACCAATGATATATACTCTAAGTAAGTAAGTAAGTAAGTAAGTAGTATAACCTCTTTGGTAGAAACCAACTGACCACAGAGTTCTTCGCAAAAGTTTTGTTTTATTTTGTCGAGCGTTTAGCGTCTGTCCTCAAGCCATTCTCTGCAAGATCTTCCCCTTCTTCGCGTGCCTTCAACAATTCCCAACATCACACTTTGATCCACTATAGATCGAAAGGTCTTTGTCGTTCGTCGACCACCCGAGCGACAATTGATGAATGCCCAGCCCGTAGGTGCAATCTGGCAACGCCCCCATTTGATTTTAGAGCCACACCATTGAGTTGCCCCTAAACCGGTTTCGAAGGAAATTGTACATTTAAAAACGCCTATGGCATGTGTTAACTAAACAATGGCAAAAATGGAAAGGAAAGCAACACAGGAAAACCAAGGCGAAAGTGTCGCGAAAACGGACAAAGGACAGAAAACATGGAGCAATGAAGGGCAAAGAGAACGAGAAGTCCTATGCGGATGGAAGAGATTAGGAAACAGACGTTGAAAAGGCGGATGACTAAGAAGGTCAAAACTGTGATGACTTCAAACTCTGAAATCGTGGAAACGGTCGAGGACTAAAACAGGTCATAAGAAGTTTTTTCTTAGTGAATCTCGTTGAGCCACACCAGATCTAAACAATGGTCCCCTTTCTCAGCTGCTTGGTCAACTAGTGTCCACCTTGGGTTTTCATTCAACAGAATCCGTCTGTCTTGTTCATAATGACATCATGTGTTCTACTAATAGAGATAAATGTAAATGAACGTTTTTCTATAGTGACCGTATGGCCTCCACCCTCATCTCGAAAATTTTTGAAGCGCTGCTTTAAAACTAAGCTCAGGGCACCAGCTTATTCATAAGCGCTGAGTCGTCAGAGGGGTTGTCCAATTATGCCTGCTACAAAAACAAAGTCCCGTAGCCAGAAGACCGGAGAGAGAAGGGATGTAGCAGCTGATACAGTGGGTTGTGTTTAAGTCGAGAGACATGGGAAGGTTTCAGGTCAGACAGATCAATGCAAGATTTCTGCTCACTTTTCAATGAATTTATCAAATGGAGTGACAGCGCTTCATGTTCATAGCAGTAGCTAGAGGTTTTCTTTTGCAGTTACCAGATTTTATATAAAGCAAAATTTGTTCCAAATTACTTGTATGCATAATTGCTTATAAAAGTTCTCACAATTGGAGGTCTCTCCGGTCTGCTGGTGTCATCCGACAGGTATCAAAACTACACTTTAGGGCAGATAAAGAAAACAAGCAAGTTTGTGAATATGGCCTTCATACACTTCAAAGTTTCACATGTACATACACTGTACATGCAAAACCCACACCTTTTACCAGGGCAGTAACTACACAGTAACTGCTGTATTGAATTGTTCATCCAAACTTAATGACTTGAATGCACTGCTACTGTATCACCAGTTATGGTCAAGCAGGTGGACGTTTTTAGTAGAGCAGCACATTCACTGCTTCAGCCGTTTTGGTAGCACAACTTTTAGTGAAGAACTGAAAATGGGCATTTACCAGTGAATGAAAGTACTATTTCATGAACATGTGGCCAAACGCCTGATGTGATGAATTGAATTTTTGAAGCAGCATTGTTATTAAGAACTGGGTAAAATGATTTTTGTTGCTGATTTTGGGCTTAAAGGAAGAATTAAATATTGACTTGTACGATTTAAATACAAAACCTGAATAACTCGTTATTACATGTGGAATACATCCACAAACTAAATGGCATGTCAACACACAAAAAACATTTAAATGACATTTTTATTAACAAATAAATTAGAATTTGTTAACACAAGCACAAGCAATGAGGTGAGAGTTTAACAGCTTGACTTTGCTAAGCCACGTTGTCTTGATATTCTTAGCAACAAAACATGCTGGTCACAGCACACACAAAAACAAAACAGAAAATGAGATACAGTATAATTTAAATAGGCTGCACTTGAGAAGTAACAAAAATTATCAACAGATCAGCAACATAAAGTCGTTTAACAGCTAGCTGCACAGTATCAGCTTAACAGCAGTTTACATTGCAACACTTCATGCAATAGCTAAGCAACATTTACACACAAAAAAGGCATTCAAAAAGACATTTACACAGCTGGAATTATAGGAAAACCCTTGCACACATTTTAGCGCACACACCAATCTTGATCTGAACACTGGTTACTGGGAGAACCCAGTCATGGTCACATTAAATCAAAACTTAACATTTCCAAACATATGCCTAAAGCAAAATCTGTCATCGCCAATAAACATTACTCCCGTTACCAGATGTTAAACGGATGTCAAGTGATGAAGTCAAGCAAATACTGTCTGACACGATGGTCTTGGCAACAAGACCAACATCATGAGCGGCAACGACGGAGAGTTCAGTAATAATGGAAGACCACTATTACAGAAGATATCACAGACAATTGAGAGCAGCTGTTGATGTTCCTTAAGGCTGGCTTCTTCCGAACGACTTGGGAGATATCATAATTAGACAGTCTCGTGGGCAGATGTCAAAGGCTCAAGTACCTACAAAAAGCAACAAATCACGCAACTTAGGCGATAATCACTTTCAACACCAATCACATGGTTTTCACACATTTTGTTCAGCATAAATTTAAATGAAAATTCTCAAATGTAACATTTGCACACTAAAACTTCAACTGAGCTTCATCCTGTTTTCCAAAACAGACACTATCTGTTCTCTACCAAGAATTGGACAAAACCACTAGAAGCAGTGTAAATTTAGTATAATGCACAATACCTTATAATAAAGCAGTAAAGATCAGCCTAAACTTTTCATTATACTGAAAGCCGATTGATTGCATTGCAAATAAAAATCTTTCAGATAAAATAATAAAGCAACATATTCAGAGTTGGACTTCAGGAATAAGATAAACTGGTAAGAAGTGGGTTCTGAGCTGCTAAGAATGCTTACCACAGGTATTTGTCTGGACGACTGACGGAGTGATTTATCAAGACAGAACTGTTCCTCTGTTGTCTTTCGATATACAGGGTTGTCAAAGTTCATTGTCTTTATGTTCTTTTTACGATGCATTTTCACAATGAAGCATCCAATCTGGGAAAGTCAAAAATCACCATCCTTGTTACAGGCAGTAAAACTTAGCAAAACATAAAATAAAAATTTCTGCCAAATGTGGAAACACTATATTCATAATTATCTTACGAATCACTTCAGCATTTGCTGCTGCTAAAAACATTCATGAAAATGCAGCTCCAGCTTAATGGCCCAATTTCAGGTGTAAAAGCGCCATTAAACTGACTGGTACTCGCAGAAGCAAGACAAAGAAGCACTAACTTGAAGGTTGCTCTTGATTAACCACAATAAAGTTTCGTTTTTATTTTTTTAAAGTTTAATTTTTATTTCAGTGTTGAAAAGTGGAAGCACAATCAAGTCCTCGTACAGTGCAGAAGAGACCTGCAGCCCAGAAGAGATGAAACAAGTGAAACCATTCAAGAAGTCACAGTAAATAAATATGCAAATAGTCAGGAACAAACAATATGTGTATCTGTGAAAACAAGGGTAAGAGACTGACCAGAATGACAACCAGTAGAACAACCACAGTGACAGTCACTGAGACAATCACAGCCACCATCTTTCCCTTGTCCTGTTGAAAATGTTCTTCTGGCCTGCCCAGCTTCTCCATTGGCCCACTCTTTGGTGTTGTGGTTACACTTCTGGTAGTACCACCTTGCATCTTGCTGCCATCTTTACAAACAGATAAAGGGTCATTTAATATCGATGCTTGAACTATGAATTCAGTATATTACATAATGAAAAAAAATCCTACTCAAAAATCCCTATCAGAATTTTGATTATAGTTTCATCCTCGCTATTTATCAGTTGGATTAGAACTGATGGGTGCTGAATGTTGACGTAGAAGCCAGTATTACTTTGCAAGAGAAAAAGTCGTCATTTGAAAAAGGTCCTTTATATCGACTATTCAGAAATGGTGCACCCAATCCAAAATTAAAATCAGACAGGATATAAAAGATTGAACGGTGTCCAAACCCATGTTACATCACTGACACTACCGTTACATCTGAAATATTACATCCTCAGTAGAAGAATTTTACCATTTACCATCCTACAGTATAAGTAACATCTGAACTTTTTATCTCATTCGATTTGGCAATATGAACAGAAAAACAAAGAAGGCAGTGAATTCGAGAACTTCTAAAGTACTATTACCTAGCTGACAAGGTTGATTATCAACTGACAACCTGTAGTACATGAAAAAAATTTACAAACCCACAGAATATGTAATGTGCCTACCAGAATCCGGTTTTTGAGCAAGACAGGTTCTGCCATCGGTGTCAAGCACGTATTTCGTGTCTTGTGTATCACTTGGACAAAGACAAGTGTATTCTGGATTCCCAAAACGAGGTAGACACATATGACTGCATGCATTCAGACAGACATCTATGCCTGCACAGTCACAGAAAAACAGACAATAATTCAAGTGCTATATTGCATACCACTGTAAGAGACTCGGTACTGTTTGAAAAGCAGAAGAAATTAACACAACATCCAAGAAATACCCATAAAAAGAACAGAATTCAATCTCATGACTTCTAGAGTGTCATTAAAATAATACATTCTGTGCAATAAAAGACTAAGCTTTGCCAATTACCAAACACGAGATCTAAGACAAAGAGGGGCAGAAATACTGTCTACAATAGGTTCTCAGCATCATATGAAAATCGACAAATACTGCACACATCTGTGCTATGATAACATGCATTTAAAACACTGCACATTGTTTTTAAGCAAGCATCATCTGCCTTGCACTCTTGTAACATTTATGTTACAAAAAAAATTAAGATAAAAATTAACCTGCTGGCTGCTTGAGGCGATGATAGATGTGCAAGTCCATTGGCGCAACAAGATCATCAGCAATATGAATCACACTGTTATTTTGTTTCGCATGATGTTTACTCGCCTTCAGAATAGAGCGTGTATGCCAGTCAGTCCAATAAACTTCATCCTAAAGAAATGCCAAACACAGAATCCTATCATTGTACTAGGCATACCTTTACCTTTACAAGCATATGCCTTTCGGTTAAAATAGCAAATGTCAATTTATTCAGGCTCTTGCCTTTATCTTTGTCAAAAGACTAGTGTATTAAAACTCCCACTAAAAATTTCTCTGTACCTAACACAACAAAGCATGTCAAATTTGTAATTGAACTACAATTTAACCTGGTTTAGGAACTTAAACATCGCTTTTTGCCTTATGCAATGCCTACAAATTAAAAATTGCTTTTTGTCTTATGCAATGCCCACCATTTGTACATTTCAGATAAGTATAGCAGATAAGGTACATATAGTTAAAAATCAATTAAGGAAAACTATAACATGTAGACAAATATTCTAATAAATAAATCCATTAATAGTCAAAACAAATGCAGGCACTGGCAGTAGCTTTTATTAAATTGCACATCTGTGAAGGCATTTTCATAGGAAATTGGGAGGTACCTCAAACACTGCTACTGCAAACGGATGCTTTAGGAAGCTGTATGAGGTAAGAACAATTCGACGATCACCACCAACAAGATCAGAACTAGCTATAATATGCAGTTTGGCGTCCACCCAGAATAACCGTTCAGTTTCGTAATCTACAAAAAGCATCATCAGCTCACAGTTACAACAAACTGAACAAGACAGAAAATGCAAACCAATAGAAATTAATTTTATAGCCACATCACACCCTCGTTTGTCTTTGTCAGTTCAAGGACTAATCATTTGTATTTTCAGAAATGATTGCTGGCTTAAACATAGGCCAAAACTAGAAGTACAGTATAGTTATAAAAGTAAATGAAACAATAACTTTAAAAAAATTTGATTTCAAGCTATAATATATAAATGCACACCTACACACACACACATACATGCAGACTTATAACAAATCAACACAAAACTACTGTAAAATATGCATAATATACTGACCAATGGTGAGTCCATTTGGCCACTCAATGCCAGAAGTGATCAGCTTCTGACGCGAAGACCCATCAAGGTAAGCACGTTCAATCTTTGGCTGTTTGCCCCAGTCAGTCCAATACATCATTCTGCCAACCAGAAAATATAAAGAGCTTAAGTTTCCATGGAAACTGAAATTAACTCGCAGTACAATTTTTTCAAGAAAAATTTAAGACAAACTATTAAGAAGTTATAATACCTAAAACAATAAAGATTTATGTTCACACTTTCTGCCAAACAGGCAAGAACTGATTAAAAAACCGTTGTAACACTTTAGAGTCTGTTGTCGAAAAAAGTTGACATTAGGGGTTGAAGGCGATGATTGTTGACAAACGTCGACGTCTCGGGGTAATATTCAGTCTACAGCCCTGATTTAAAAAATTATTTAGCCTCGAAAGTGTTAAAGCATTCGCTACTAGCAGAATTTGTGAAAGCATTAAAAGTTAAAGCATCATGTAATTATGCTTAAGGGACTATAACAAAGCTTTACAATCTATAGACTAAAACCATATAAGAAAATTTAAATAAATGCTAACCTATGTTTCTCCCTTGGATCAACGATTATGGCTCGTGGTTCGTCAAGGTCCGTGTTGATCAGTGTCTTACGCCACCTGTTACTTCCAAGGTTCAGAACCTCGATGCGATCGTTACCCGTATCAGTCCAGTAGAGATTCTTGTGAATCCAGTCGTAAGCCAATCCATCAGGAACGCGGACATCTTCAGAGACTATGGCTTCTTTACGAATCAATATTCCGTTATCGTCAAATGTAACCCTGAAAACACGTTTGCCAAACTAATGGATGCAAACTAATGATAAGAAGGTACATAAAGACAAATAATCTCATTCAGTTGGTAACTACATTCTAATATCCGACTAGTCGTCAGTGCAACTGCAAAGCATTATTGTACTGGAAAAAATATTAAACCATGTTTGTCAAAAGCACTGAAATAAATCAATGGAGGCCTTCTGTCAGGCAGACAAGATGTGCAGCCACACAACAGTAAAAATTCAAAATGTAAACTTTTAGTCTCATAAATTTATTGGTTAGTTTCATTTTTCTGCCGTCTGTTATTTCACTCCTATGAGTGACTGCCCTTGACTCTAATTCAAGTAACCTCTTATTATTATTCATCAGGTAGAAGAATGAGGAATACATTTTATACCAGTGCTTAAGTTAAGAATTAAAAAGTAGCTTAAAGTGGCAGTTTTAATCAACAGTGACACCTACCAGCTGATGTTCTCAGAAGTCACGTCAGACCAGAAGAGAGTCCGGCCTTCAACATCGTAATCAATGGCAACAGCACTGTCAACGTCTTCTAGCAGTGGTCTATATCTGCCTGTGTAGAGGTGAATCTGTCGAAGGTCATGCCTGTTGGAGAAGATCATCACTGGCTCTCCATCTAAGAAAACAAAGCATCCCACATTATTTGACAGATCCCTCACCATCTTACTCTGACTGAATACTCTAGTTACACAGAACTAGTATGTGTGTACACATGTATGAAGGCATCAGTATAGCACCTTTTCAGAATCAGAGAAACTGAAACGTAGCGAATAGACGTTTACAAAACATCTCTGGAATTGCAGGTTAAAAAGACTAACTCTTGGCATAAACTGGTATCAATTTCTATTTTGGAGCTAGAGTACAGTTTATAAAAACAAAATAATCCAAAGGTTCACTAACTACCTTTGACACGACAGGTGACATGATCAATCAGGTCTAGTTCATAGCCTGGATGACAGCTACACTTGTATCCACCTTCACGGTTATGGCAGATCTGAGAACAGGTGTCTGGCTCCGAACACTCATCAATGTCTGTTGAAAAACCAAATCAACCAATTGTAAACTTAAACAAGAATAAAATCTGTAATATTCACTTTATTATTTCTTGGTTTTAGATACCAATACACAGGCTTTTAAGGAATACAAATCTTAAACATGCATATTTCAAGACCTAGTGCTTCTTAGATGTTACTAAGCATATAATTACTTTCTTGTCAAAAATAAAATTTAAAAATTTTGAAACCTAGAATTTGACACATGATTTTTGCTGCATGCTCTAATAGAAGAATAACAGTAAATACAAACTAAAATATTTGCAATTTAAGCTTCAAGGCAAGGCAAAATCTTACCTTCACAGACTTTGTTGTCTTCTGCCAAACGATATCCTTCTGGGCAGCTACAGTAATAGCCAAAACGTGTGGAAATGCAGTCATGTGAGCAGCCTCCTTTCTCCCTCTGACAGCCACCTACTGTAAAATTTATCACCACAAATTACAAGTTTGGTTAATTAGACAGTAACACATTCTCATAAATCTAGTAAAACAAGCATGCGATGATTAGCTGACAACATATTTATGAACGTTGACTCAACAGCTGAAGTGCAGTGCCAAATGGTTTACAACAAAAGAAAGGAAATCAGATAAGGCAGCAGACAGCAATAGCCTATCCGAAACTGAAAGGCATTACATTAAAGCTACCTTATTTCCACACAGCAAACAAAGCATACAAACACAAGAAATATTTTCTTATAAACACGAAAAACCATAGATCCCAAATTGTGGTGTTCTTACCGTGATCTAATAGGCAGTGGGTACGATTCTCATCCTCTCCTCCTCTGCAGTCTACTTTGCCATCACAGACAACATCAAGAGGAACACAGTGATCGCTGACTCCTCCACTGCAATCAAACTCCTTTTCAGGATCGCACGGTCTTACCTCATCACCTAAACAACAAACACGAAGAAAATTAAAAACTACAGATAACTGGAACATAAAAATCCAGTCTGATCCTGAAATATCTGTTCAAGTTCACCTGTCTACTGTCTTGAACAGTACTTATAGAACTCCCCATTAGGTGGACTATAAACCTTCTTCTCACTTAAAATGTCTTATTACTTTACCGTTACCTAAATCCGAATCACTTAGGCTTAATCATATAATAAAGTATATAATTTTCCTATTGGCCTCTTGATCATTAATTTTCTACATTAACAATCACTTTCTCTATGCCATCATATTTTTATGAACAAGCCAACAAATATAACAATCATCCCACATGCTCTGCTTTAAATTATTATATAAAAATTATTTTATCAAACTGTGTCTACGGACTAATTTACTGTGCATTAAAGGAAGCATATGCAATCGTGCAACATTTGTGTCTAGCTTATGGTCAATATTTAATTAGATTTTAATTGCTTTCTATTTAAAACGTCTGTTCATTACTCACTGACCTTAACTTTAAAGTTTCAAATGCATTCCAATTAAAAAAAACATAATTCTCAAACGTGAACAGAGACCAAAATGCAGCAGAAGTCACTCCAACATTCATAAATTGATGTCAAAATCAAACATTGTGAAAAAGCTGGTGATCTTGGTAGATCTGCTGAAACAGCCCAAATACTCCTCATGTTTGATTGCAAGTTTTCCAGAACACTAACCTTCGTCACACAGTGCTTCGCTCTCATCTGACCCATCATCGCAGTGGTTGATTCCATCGCACTTCAGATGCTCAGGAATGCAATTTCCACTAGTGTTGCATTGGAAATGACTGGGTAAACACGTCACAGTACCACCTAAAATAAGAAACCAATAAACTGCACATCACATACCATCTAGAATTTCCAATAACAGACAGGAGCGTGGTGCTGTTGATACAACGCTGGCAGATGTAGCAAAATGAGATGCCACTGAGCAGATTTACTATTCTGGTGGGCAACTATCCATAGAACCCGACTATTTATCCTTCCAAAAAAAGCATTTCCAACAAGAAGCCTACAGATCCCTCCGTTTGTAAAACAAGTAGGGACGCAAGAGGCATTCTGAAACTGGTTTGCTGTGGTCCTGTTTTGCATATCGGCTAAAAAAATCCTTTGGACCACACTTCACAGGAGTTTCTATGGCAGTATGCAAACATGTGTGTTAACTGTATTCTTCAAACACCTGCTTATAAACCATAATTTAAGTTGTAAAACCATTAAATTAATATTTTAATGGTTTTATGACACACATGGACTGGCATTATGATCCACAAAAACCACCCATCTCAAATAAGCTAAATTCAAGAAAAATCTTCACTTTAGCGGCATAATCCTATTGCAGATGATTAACACCTGGCCTGATACAATTATTTATCCTCCCAACAAATAAGCTTGCAAATCTTTTATAAATTTGTTGATTGCACTTACAGAGATCTTTAGCTTCGTCCGATCCATCTGCACAGTCTGCGTCGGCATCACAGGTCCAGGCCAGGTGAATGCATTCATGGCTGCTCTTGCAGTAGAACTCATTTTCTACACAATGCCTGGATGACACATCATCTGGCGATACAGGACAGTTGGCTTCGTCCGAATGGTCTAGGCAGTCAAAGGAACCATCGCAATGCCACTTTGCTGGAATACACTGACCGTCACCACATTGCCAGTCACTGGGTCCACAAGTTGTAGCAGCTAATTTCAAAACAAAATAATTGCCACACATAATCGCCTAGCTATAACACACCACATAATGTAAAAAGTCCCCATGTCCCACAGTGTAATGTAGGAGGCGCTCGTTTCCCGTTCTTTTGCTCTAGGGCCGGCAATGTACGAATCCCAAGGTCCTGGCTGCGAGGCCAGTGCATCGCAGGACTTGCTGTTACTTGAGTCCACTCAGCAGGATAAACCCATAATCTTTTAATTACAGATCCAATGTGCTAACCGAACAGATCATGTCACACATATTAGTTTCAATTAAATATCACAGAAAAGAGGAGAAATTAAAATATCGGATTCAATTTATTTACAGGGAAAGCCTCAAGTTCTTTCAATCCAAAATGAATGCAATCTCTTTTCTGTTTAATTCATTGTAACAGAATTTTGACATCCATATTGTGCAAGCACGAAAATAATTTGCTCTTGAATTTAATGGCGCTGCTGTTCCCTGTAACAATATTCATCAAACTGTAAATCTGAAATCAACACTTGTTTCAAGGATGGAACTTGACAAGATTCCTGTTGGTATACATTCAATCAGGAACAGCAGTTTTAAATTAACAATTTCATTTCTGACAAGAGTTATACTTACAGCAGTTAACTTCATCCGAATTATCCAGACAGTCGTTATCCTTGTCACAGAGCCATCGCTTGCTGATGCAATGTTTGTTACCGACACACTGAAACTCATTATCACTGCAGGCCGTCCTGTTTGAACCTAAACAAAATGAAATTCTTTTAACGGATATTTCAGCAGCACTTCCAAGGCATTCAGCAAACAACTTCTGGCAATATCCTGGAGAGAAAAAGGAGGGTATTTGACCAAAAACCAGTATTAAAATACTTTGTCATATTGCTGCTGCTATAAAAATTTTACACTAAAATAGTTTCTTTTGCAATAATAAAAGCATCAATAAATATACAATGCACTTGATTTTGTTCCTTACAATAGACACAAATGCAACTTACATGTTGTGGGACTTTCATCAAGACCAGATGCACAATCCTGGTGACCATCACAGACCAAAGACTCCTGAATGCAAGTGCTGTTTGCACCACACGAAAAACGACCACCAGAACAGATTATGCTTGCTGTAACAGTTACAGACATACACTACAATTAACCACATAATCTTGAAAAAACTCATAAAAATGACTCTAGAGGCTTGCAGTGAACTAACACTTCAGAATATTCTCAGAATGCCGACTTCTGATTCAGACCAATTCTGCTTACAAATTTTTCAGACATTGTAGACTCAAGCTCCTTTATATCACACAAAACTAATTAAGATATTCACATACATATAAATATGTATATGGGGCACATCAGCTGAATAATGGGGCATGGAGGCTAATTGGATAGAGCGCTCGGCTTGTAATGCGGAGCAACGGGTTCAAGCCTCCTCCAAGATGGTTACTGTGCAGGGACCGTCAGCAAATCCTTCAATCACAATAACTTCACACCTCAGATATAGATTTACGGACCTTGTTGGTGTAATAAATGCATAATAATAAAACATACATACATACATACATACAATAACAATATAAGCAATAACATTAGAAAGACAATCAAATATAATATTAAAGACATAATCAAAGACAATTTGCATTGTCCAACGTACTACAGTCAGCTTCATCAGATCCATCACCACAGTCTAATTCACCATCGCACCTCCAATCCAGTGGTACACAATTCTTGGATGAAGAATTACAAGTGAATTCCTCCTCTGTACAACTGTTATCTAAATGAAGAAAACGCAGTTTACAGTTCCAAAAGGAGACAAGTGGAAGTTTTAAACATAAAAAATAATGAACAGTTGCAAACAGCTCATTAGAAAGACAAATCTGGAAGAACCTTAAAATCTGGTACACTTCAAGGTATCCACATAAAGATAACCTTCAGCAGTGACTGATTAACAGAATATTTTAATATTAACATTATAACAGAAAAGATTGCAATAGAAATTTAGGGAAAACGAGAAACGTTGCCTTACCACATCCAGCCTCGTCTGACTTGTCATCACAGTCGTATTCACCATCACAAACCCAGTGTAGAAGAACGCATTTACTGCCGTCGTCACACTCGTGATGTGAATCATCACAAATAGCAGAAGCTCCTGTAAGAAATGACAAAACTGTTAGAAAAGAACAAATAAGCTTTTTTATATAAGGTGGCCAGGCTGTTTCTGTATCTAGATACTGTTTTTTTATCTGCTACCGTTATCACAACATTAAATTTCTAGCTATAATTTTTAACAACTTACTAACAAGAAATAATGTTACACTACGTTGCTGTTAAACCATGTGAAAATTTAAAACAAAGGTGTTAGCGAAAAGGTAAATAAACCCAGCAGAAAACAGTCATGTCAGATTAACAGGCATTCAGTTCCTTCGACAACCTGTCTTTCAATACACCTCATAGCCACAATGTGTGAAACCCCGGGCACCGGCAGTCTGTCTATTTGTAAATTATGAACCTGCATGGGTGCTTCGTGATTAGTCCACGCACTTCTTACCTTCAAAAATCGTTAGACAGAAAAGGAACAGCATCAGTGTCATTATCGTCAACACTTCGTTGTTCAAAACGCCCATCGTCGTGTACTTTTCAAGACGAAGCAATTAAAAGCTATTAGCCAGCGAATTTGTAAAACAAGGTTATTCCCGATCTGCAAGACTTCGAGAAACCGGCAAACTAATCGCTCTTGTTTTCTGCTATAAACTAAGAATATACACTCGGCGGCACTAAAGGCTTTCTGAGATCAACTACGGTGAGTATAAGCGTGTAAACGCACCCTTAAAACCTCAGAGCGTCCTAGGCTAAATAAAGCAAAACATTGGAAACTACAGAGACTCCAATGGATATAAGAAGCGTCTACACTTCAGCTATGACCACGCCGTGACAACGCGGCCTTCTTCTGACGGAACTACTTTCCGGAGCCGATCAGGCCACTCGAACGCTGTTCTAATAATGATACTGGTACACGTGCTGTAGCGTAATCAGATGCTCATGGCAACGCCTCCCATCGTGTGCAGCAGAGAACCAGCACATCCTCGTTATCGCTTTCGTTATCAAAAAACACCCAACGTTAGAATTCTAATTACCAGCATATATACGTGGCCGGCAGAGGTCCCTTAGTCGACTCAAAAACACGTGATAACACATATTTAACCAAGATAATTACGTTAAAACGGTTAAAGATACGCCCTGTAGTTGATCACATGATTTCAGAGTCATGGTAGCCGTTTGCTTTTTACAAATATACGATCTGCTGGTAATCGTAAACTCCAAATTCCTAAAGCGCAGGGCACCAGCTTATTAACGAGCGCTGCGTCAATTCAGTGGGGTTATCCAAAGATGCCATGTTAAGAACCAAGTCCGGTTGCCAGAAGACGAGAGAGAAGTGGGAAAGGAGCTGTTAGGGTGAGTTGTGGTTAAGCTGAGAAAAATGGGAAGGCAGCGGATTGCTGTAGGGGTTGTTCAGTAATTGCTAGACTGCTAGAAATAACGCCAATTACATTGATGTTTCCAGCATTTGCACCTATTTAAAGGCAGCTTCCGTTTTGTAATCTGTTTTGTAATCGTTTTGTAATTACGGAATCGTAATCTCGAAAACTTATCAACTGCTACTTTACTACTAAGCGGAAGGCACCAGCTAATTCACAAACGCTGCATTAAGTCAGAGAGGTGTCAAAAGATACTATGGAAGGAACAGTCTGGTTGCCAAAAGACCAGTGAGAGAAGGGGCGAGGAGCTGTTACGGTGGGTTGTATTCAGGTTGAGAGAAATTGAAAGATGACGGATTATTTGACCATAATGTCAATTTTCAAACTTTTCACTTAAAGCTTTGTAGTTGCATTTTAAGTTAATCGTAAACTCGAGATTTCTACAGCGCCCACAAAATGCCAAGTACAGAGAACTAGCTTATGCACAGACGCTCAGTCAAAACAATAGGCATGGTAAGATTCAGTTCCTAGGCAAGATCAGTTAATCCCCTTTCATGCTTACATAATAAACTGTCGGTTCATAAGAATTTGGAGTCAAAGTAGAAATCCACATGGAATTTTCAAGCCTCACTTTCAATCAGCGAGTCCACCTTAAAATGATATTACAGCTGCTTTCTTCGTGGGTTTTAACGATAGCGCTACAAAAGTCGCAGTCATACTTTTATGATTGAACTAGCCGCAGTCATAATTTTATGACTTAACTAGGAACAAGTGCGTCTATATAATCACGTGATATTAGTCAGCAAACGAAGCATCTGTTCTATGCGTGGCATGTTTGACCTTAAACTTCACTTCAAACAGGTATGACTGATTTAATTCGCGAATTCCAAGCCGTGAATCGGTTCATTCAAATGCGCGCAGTGATACCGTCTACTCACTCGACGGGAGACACGCCTAATGGCCTGAGCCAATCAGGAAGCGGCGATTCGATGGCGTGATACACAGCCGGCTCGTGGCGCAGATGCAGGCCTGACACCGTATGTCTGTCTGTCCCCTTCTTTGTCTGCCTAAATATGTGCGTCTGTATGCTTGTGTACACTGCAACGTTAAGTTAACGCTCTCGGTTACGGCGTTGACCTTTGACGGGTTAAATTGTAAATGTGAAGCAGACTGCGGGTATTAATTAATTAAGGTCGCCGTGTTTAGCAGTGCTGAATTGGGAGATAGCGATTGGAAGGGCCCGCATTTAAACGCACGATTCTCTGACCTTGTGGGACTGACGTTTTGCACACCCCCAAAAATCGATGTGATACTGTAGAAAACGGTTTATTGCAATCTCTTCGCAGTTTCGAAATTCGAATCCTACATCCACCTTATGTAGGCCTTAAACACACTTAAACGCTTAAACACAACCCACCCTAGCGTCCTCACCCCTTCTCTCTCTTGTCTCCATTGGCAATCGGACTTTGTTCTGGGCATGGCATCTTTGGACAACCCCGCGGACTTGATGCAGAGCTCGTGAATAAGCTGGTGCCCTGTGCTTAGCTTTTAAGTAGGGCTTAAGAAATCTCGAGTTTACGATTACGATTATATAGGCCTATGTTCTGAACCTTTATAAGTTTTGGTTAATGCATTATGCTAAACTAGAAACTAAAAACCAGAATAGGCTTACGTTGGGCGCTGTAGAAGTCTCGGAATTACGATTACGATAACGTAATGGTCTGGTTAACACGTAATAACAAGTATCAAATCTGCCATGTCTAATGCTTTATGAGGCGTTGCTTTGGCTGCAATAGGCATGCGGGTTGCATCATCCCAACGGTTGGCTCAAAGTAGGCCAGGGTCTCGGTCCGTTGTCATAAATTGTTGGCATAAATGCAGTCTACCGTTGGCAGGAATTTAACAGCAGATGATGCAGTTCAGTATTTTCCATTTTTGGACTTCTATTTCGCCGGGTTTGGCCTGGACGCGCCTCTAGTAAGTATAGGAGTGGTGCTATATAAATGCGCTGAATGAATGAATAAATGAATTCAATTTGATGTTTGCTGTTCTCACGAGGTCGGAGACAGCGATATTGGTCCCTTGCTACAACAGGAAATTTTCCTATGAATTTCGAAGGGAGACTACAACGGCTACAAAAGCTGAGGGGAAGGTTCAGAGGATGACGACGGCTATGGCCTAGCAGAACATTTGACCCTTAGTAATATAGGCCTAGACACAAAATGGCTTTTATCATCAGTTAGTCATTCGCCGCTAAAGGCAACATTAGTCGCGCGTAAGGCCAAGTTTTCAACGATTTTCGCGCATTTCCGATGACATTTAGGATGAATATTCAAAATGTTATTTATATAAATAGGCTATCTAAATATGAAGATCATTTAAGAATCAAAAATAACGACTTAAAGATTCTTTTGAAATCAGCCCATCTAAAGAGTAGAATCGTAATCGTTAACTCGAAATTTCTAAAACGCTGCTTAAAAGCTAAGCGCATGGCACCAGCTTATTCACGAGCGCTGCGTCAAGTCCGTGGGGTTGTCCAAAGATGCCATATTAGAGAACCAAGTCCGGTTGCCAGAAGACCAGAGAGAGGAGGCTAGGGTGGGTTGTGTTTAAGCTGAGGGAAATGGAAGACTGATCAGGGTGAGATTTCTTGAAAAGGCGAGACTTTTTTTAATGGAATACCTGAGGAGTAACACATACAGTGAACGACGGAAGGGAAAAAGGAGCAGAGAATTCAGGAGGGAAAACGTTCCAGAGTCGTGTAGTGTATGGCTATGAAATGTAGCTTTAATGCTCTGAAAGTTTTGAATGCACACCAGGCGGTGCTGCCTTCAGTAGTAGTAGTAGTTTAAAGATATCTTATGGCATCAAAGGTCGTTGACGTCACCTTCCTCCTTCGTCTAGGCTTGGGACTGGCACTACCCGACTACAGGCAGTGGCTAGGAGTTGCATACCTGCCTAAAAGAAGGATGAGTCATTTCTTTTTCTGCTTTCGTTTACTCTGTACGCACGACTGAATCCGTTCTCAGTGCAATCCTGAATGCAATTTCTCGTGAATGAGCTGAGAGGCCTATAGGACTAGACCTGCCCCACTTAGGCGTCGGTCCTGTTTAATCATTGTGGCCTTTGAGGACAAAGGCCTACATCAATGTCTCAAATATTTCTGCCGATCTTCATTATAACGTCTTTGGTATATTTTGTCAATATCTTTCTCCGACTTACAGTGAATCATGTTCCAATGTTCGACATAATGGTTTTAGTATCAGTGAAGGACACCTCTAGCCAGGGGCCCGAGGAAATGGTTGGCCCCCAATTGTCCATTGCCTCGCCTATTCTTAATCGTTATGTACTTATATATATAATTCTGTTATGTATCATATATATCTTATATATGTATATGTCATTCCTCTTTCACAGATCCTATCCTCACTCCCTTCTTTCTCTTATCCCTCTTTCCGCTCCAATCCCAAACATGACCCACTGTAGCTGCCACGCTGTCTCTGCCTGACCTTTGGATCTTGACCTGGAACCGAACCTCTGTTGCCTATCGATGTGGTTTTTGACTGAGCGCCTGTGAATAGGCTGGTCCCCGTGACGTGGCTTTCGTTATATATATATATATATATATATATATATATATATATATATATATATATATATATATATATATATAATCTTAATCGTAGCCGTAATCCCGAGATTTCTATAGCGCCCAACGAAAGCCACGTCACGAGGACCAGCCTATTCACAGGCGCTCAGAATATATATACATATGTATATAATATATATATATATAAGAATTAAAGCAAGCCAGTCTGTGGGTCAAAACTACACTGTACTAATCATACAGCGGTTTACCCTCGTTAGAAAGGAAAAACTTCATAAGGGCCTCTGTTCAGCCTTCTATCATGTTCTATGTAAACTGAGGATTGTTGCACCACCCCCTATGAGCAGTGAGGTACTTAAGTGTTACCACACCCCTCATAGTCCGAACATCGACTGACAAAGTATACTGGCGGCCCCTTGCGATTAAAAAAACAATATTAGAAATAAATACGGAAAACTTCTCAGTTTCAAAATTTATTTTCTGAAACGTTCAAGACGACGACTATTGATTTAGTTTCGAGAACATATCTTCAAGTTACGGGTGCAGATTTGGTGACCGATTTCAGTCAGACTTAGACTGGTATCGTGGCTCTAAACTTTGTCTGGATTCCCAATGAAATTGAAGAACTTTGTATGAAATGTAAAATATTTTCGATCCGAATTCAGTATCGATATTGGTAACGGTGACTACAGTTACATCCTATCCAAGACTCAGAGTGCCTCCACAAAGACCAAACTGTTAGTCTACCCCGGAACATCGATCGTAGACAAAAGCAATAGACGTATAGGCCTATCTGTAGACATATAGGTATGATACAATGATCTGGCCACTGATTTATATAGCGGCTTTTTGCTTTCATCGGGGAAAATATCGGCCGGTTCCATGATGCAGCGTTTGCGTGATACACTGAGATAGCCTGTTGTATTCTCGTTTTGAGACATTGATATTGTCATCCCTGGTCAGCGCGCTGTACACGGATTGAGGATTTTGCCTTTCGGCGAAACAGAGCCGTCCTCTACCGAATCAGTGGTTGGTTAACGTCCAAATGTGGACGATATGTACCTACAGAAATGGCTTTTTCCCAAATGCCTGAAAAGGCGAAGTAACGGATTTTGGTGTGGGGTTGAATTGAATCTAACCGTCTAACGCCTTGGCATTCGAGTGAATCCGATTGATTGGGTGTTTTAGCTGTGCTGGCATTTCTTTAGACCTAGACCCGGTGGTGCAGCCAATTCTCGGCTCGAGGACGGTTCAAGACAAGACAAGACAGACTAAATACCCATCTTTTCCTGGACTCACATCCTCCGTAGGCTTTTCTTTGTCTCCTCGGCTTTCCCTCTCGTCTTTTGACCGGCCTTAACCAGGAATTTGACATTAATACCGACACATTAGCATCAAATATTGAATGATGCCTCAAGCATTAATGCAACGGTGCTACAATAGTTCTCGGATTTACTACTACTACTACTACCACCACTACTACCACTACCACCACTACTACTACTACCACCACCACCACCACCACCACTACTACTACTACTATTATTATTATTATTGCCCCGAGGTATTTATGATCCCTCAGGAAGTTAAAAAATTATCTGGAAGAAAAATTATATTTTGAGATTATTATTATTATTATTATTATTATTATTATTATTATTACTATTATAAGTTTACATATTATTAATAATGTTATTATTATTATTATAAGTTTACATATTATTATTATTATTATTATTATAGTTCTGCAGGTTGACTTCAAATTAGTTCATCAGATGGTTCAGAGCATGATGCAATGTTCCGGAGAGGCAGATGGCATATCCTCGTTGAACAACCACCGACATCTTCTGAAACAAGAACGAGGTCTCTAGAGTATCATGGGTTGCATCTGTTGTCCGGCTTCCTAATTCTGTGACGAACTCCAGACCTTCCTTGCTCCAGGCTCCGCTGGTCTCCAAGGCCACCGCCACAAAGGCGTGAGAGCGAGTGATGGTGGCGTACTTCATCCTTTTGGACGAGGCTGCGCGGTCGGCAGCTTCACCTGCTCTGACCGATGTGTGAGCTAGATGGACGTTGCATAGGTGTCCGGTACTGTGACATCTTATTATTATTATATTATTATTATTATATATTATTATTATATTTTGTTGTTATTATTTATTTATTTATTTATTCATTCATTCATTCATTCGTTCATTCATTCATTATAGCTCATATCGAAGATGATGACTTCTGAAGTTATGCGCAGTTCAGCAGACGTATGTGTTTATAACATTACGGCCCGGGATTTGAACCCGAGTGGCAGAGTTGCCATCTGTATTTTAGGTGATTGGGAGGGACCAGTGGCACATATAGGTGATTTATTAAGAGTTACTGTATTACCTCGACCCTGCTCATTCTTCACTGAATTTATTGGCTAAGATCCTTTCAACCGACACGCCATTTAGATCCCCTTGCACGGACCGTCCTAGCCCGAGATTAAAATCTCTGAAATATAGCCACTATCGGTATGCGAACCGGCATCCTCACGTAGAGACGCCTTGACGTACGCTTTAACCAATGTAGCTAACCACGACTAGCCAACCGATGCGGGGTGTATCATAAAAACTGCGCGCATTAATATCTATCCGGGAACGAAAGCCATTTGTTATTACGTTAATCAACTGGGGTTATTTTATAACCCTCTGAAATTAGTCTGTTGTGATGGCTCCTCCCCCTAAGGCCATTTTGCTCAGCGGAGGGACAAAGGAAGGGAAGTGGTGGGTGGAGGGAATAAGGTGGGGTTGGGTGGACCCGCGTAGTTCCTCTGATTAGCATTCTGTGGGCGTTTGTTCAGTCAACTGTGACGAAGCGTTTGTTGTTTTTAGTTGAGGCATTTGCCGTTTTATATTTCTATTCCTCCATCTATTCTTACGTCTGCAAATCTGTGTGTGCATCTGTCTGCCATTCTACCTGTCAGACAGACAGACAGACAGACAGACAGACAGACAGACAGACAGGAAAGGGTGCTATGTGTTAAGTCGTTCTGTCTGTGTATACTTGTTTGACTGTACTGTTGTTCTTCGTATTTTCGATAAAAGTTCATTTTGCTTGTAGAACATATCGTTGTCTGTGAACAAGGTCCGTTGTTTGTGTGTGTCTGTGTGTCTGTGTGTGTCTGCCTGCCTGCCTACCTGTCTGTGTGTCTGTGTGTCTGTGTGTCTGTCTTTCTGATTTTCTGTGTGTATATCTGTCTATTTGACTGTCTCATATCTTTCTGTTATACCCAGTCTGTGTGTCAGTCCGTGAGTCTGTGTGTCTGTGTGTGTCTGTCCGTGAGCCTGTCTGTCTGTCTGTCTGTCTGTCTGTCTGTCTGTCTGTCTGTCTGTCTGTCTGTCTGTCTGTCTGTCTGTCTGTGGTGAACTTTCACAAGCGTAGGATGGAACGATCAAAAAGACTTTTACTTCTACTTAATATTCGGCCATAAATTGCGCTTCATGAATTCGCCGTATGTGATCAGAATTAGCGCCGACTGGCGATCACCAGATGGTGACCGCTGCTCAACTCCGCTTCCGGTCCAGCATTGACAGGATCAGCCGACAGAGGGCGTCTCGATTCGATGAGCGACCTATAGATGGCAGATGACTATAAATACAGGGGAAGGTTTTGAACGGGGCAGAAAAACGAACTGGTAGGCGATTTAGAAACCAATTTGATGGCTTAATTTGAGGTTAATTGACGAACTTTGTTGAAATAGAACATTTGCTTTGACATATTATAGTTATGCACCAAAATATGTACGAATGCATGCATGCGTGTCTGTATGTATGTATGTCTGTCTGTATGTATGTATGTATGTATGTATGTATGTATGTACGTATGTATGTATGTATGTATGTATGTATGTATGTATGTATGTATGTATGTATGTATGTACCTATGTACGTACGTATGTACGTATGTATGTACGTATGTATGTACGTATGTATGTAAGTATGTACGTACGTACGTATGTACGTACGTATGTATGTATGTACGTACGTATGTATGGATGGATGGATGTACGTGTGTATGAATGGATGTATGTATGTATGTATGTATGTATGTATGCATGTATGTATGCATGCATGCATATATGTATGTATGCATATATGTATGTATGTATGTATGTATGTATGCATGTATGTATGTACGGATGCATGCGTGTATGTGTATATGCATGTATTTATGTTTGTATGCATGTAATTGCTTCAAAATATATATGCATGTATATTCGTGTATGTATATGCGTGCGTATGTATTCGTACTGATGTGAAAGCGCATCATGCGTGTGTTTGATATGCGTGTACATGCATTCCTCTTGCCTGTGGACATTTGCATTCCTTGACATCTGAATGATACTGAATCGTTACGATAAATATGATTTATAGTCAATTCGCTCGGGTGTTAGGCTCAAATTGGAAGAACGAAGATTGATGCCCTGCTGTTCTCTCTCCCTTTCGCCAGCTACAGGGATAACAGAGTGATCGATTACTTCCCGCTTCTCCGCCATTTGCCTCAGTTTTAATCATCAGTAAATTTCAGATTCGATATTAAACAGTTGGTCAAACTAACCGGGAGCAGCTGATTCTGTCTAATCTATCTTCAGTGGTTCTAATACGAGAAACATCGAGAAAACTTGTTCACTGCTAGAGAGTAGAACTTGAATGGTAAACTGGAAAATCTCTGAAGCTAAAGAACAGCCGATGACGATCCATGGGGTAGGGATGTGCAGTACAACTAGACTTAACTTGTAATTGTAACAAAGTCATTTGTGTGGCGTTTTTCTCACAAGAGCTGCAGTCACGGCTCTCGGTCACAGGTGGATGAACTGAACGTTTTTAAAACTCGAGAGAAGGCGACGCTATCCACTTTAAGAAGGTGCCGTACATTGATCCGACTCGGAAGGTTCCGTACATTGATCCGACTCAGAAGGTTCCGTACATTGATCCGACTCAGAAGGTGCCGTACATTGATCCGACTCAGAAGGTGCCGTACATTGATCCGACTCAGAAGGTTCCGTACATTGATCCGACTCAGAAGGTGCCGTACATTGATCCGACTCAGAAGGTGCCGTACATTGATCCGACTCAGAAGGTGCCGTACATTGATCCGACTCGGAAGGTGCAGTACATTGATCCGACTCAGAAGGTGCCGTACATTGATCCGACTCAGAAGGTGCCGTACATTGATCCGACTCAGAAGGTTCCGTACATTGATCCGACTCAGAAGGTTCCGTACATTGATCCGACTCAGAAGGTTCCGTACATTGATCCGACTCAGAAGGTTCCGTACATTGATCCGACTCAGAAGGTTCCGTACATTGGTCCGACTCAGAAGGTTCCGTACATTGATCCGACTCAGAAGGTTCCGTACATTGATCCGACTCAGAAGGTTCCGTACACTGATCCGACTCAATCAGACCCAAAGGTTAAAAAAAATAGCAAAATTCTTACCGATCGTCTGTGCAGTCGGCCGCCGACTGACAAACACTGGCATCATACATCGAACCGATCCGACTGACCAAGGTGATTGGTTCGGTGTTCGATCCGACTGACCTAGGTGATTGGTTCGGTGTTCGGCTGCGTTGAAATTTGAACCAACCGAATGTCAGTGGTCAGTGGTCAGTGGTCAGAAGACTGATCCACAAAGAAGGTCCGACACAATATGTGATATTGAACGGTCATGTAACTGGCGCTTCAGAAGTGTCACGATGCTGAGTCACATCGAAAAGAAGTCTTTTATTAATTAACTGAGACGTAACGTAGACCGAAATTAAAGTTCAACAGTAGTTCAGTAGTCCTACAAAGTTCAACATCGTCTGAAGAGTTGGGCTCGGTCTCTCTTACCGAGTCACTTTCCCCCCTATTTAACTAGTCTGACAATATCCCTCGATTCCAGTTTCCCATCATGAATCTGTCTGGCACTCCCTCACATCAGGTAAGTGTCCAAATTTTCCCGCCGATGGCGTTATCTGAGAAAAGCAACTCACAGGAACTGAACTGCCAGGGAGTTCACTTATGCAGCACTTCACTCTTCAACCGAGCTACCCTAGAATGAAACCGGTTTTGTATTTCTCATAAAGGGGCTATATAATTGTATTAGATGGAAGGCCGATACAGGATCTCCGTCGCCGCCTCATTTCGCGTCTTCCCCGCCTCCAGCCTCATCCGTCTGTACGTTTCTTAATCATGAGGTGAAGGCGGGGTGTGGTGTTTTTATAGTGCAATAAAGGGAGACCACCTAAGGAAAGCGATTATTCTTCGTGTGATGCCTGTAACCCATGAGTGGGGTGTCGATTAATAAGCGCATTCGTCAATTTTTAAGCGCATTCATTGATTCATAAACGCATGCACTGGTCGTTGGTACGTGCCCCACTCCATTGTATTCGACCCCACTGTATCCCACCCCTGCATCCCAACCCACTATAACCACCCATTGCGTCTTATCTCACTGTGCCTACCCCATTGTGCTCATTCCACTGTGCTGCATCCAGTTGTGTTCACCCCAATGTGCTCACCCATTATGCTCCTTCTACTATGTTCCAAAAACCACGGTCCCCCTCTCATTTTGTCCCGCCACGATGTACTCCACCCAGTCTTGCTCCACGTCACTGTGCCCAACCCCATCGTACCCACCCCCATTTACTGCACCGCATTGCGGCGATCGACATCTACCCGATGCTGGGTTTTATGATTTAGCAGTAGAGACGAAGTTTTGCCACGATTATATTTGACTACTTTGTAACCTTTATTAAGTTTATTATATTTATTATACACGAGGTTCGTTATTTTGTAATACTTGAACTGCTTGTATAAGGACGTCACTTAATCGCTATCTAGGCTAAATTTGTTAGAGAACCGGGACAGAGTTTCTGATGGTGTTCTGCATGCAGTAAACTTCGGAAAGTAAACAGAAATTTTCCGTTGCAGCAAAGCCAGAGCTGCTTCTATAAAGGTCACAAAGTTGCATTTTGCCAGCTTTATTTAACGTTATTTTTGTAAATACATATGTGATATGCGAACAATTATCCAGATAAGTCAGACACTGGCTGGACCAGTGGTTATATTAATGGTTTCATCCGGGGCCGTCTTATCCATTAGGCACAGTAGGCTCTGTGCCGAGGGCCTACGAACTTTATAGGGGGCTACGAAAGTCAAAAATGAGACATATTGAAAAAATTAATTTACTGATGGACCCGAAAATAGAAAAATGAAATACGAATTTAATAACCTTAAAGTTTGTACTGAAACAGTTTAAGTTAAGCTGTGCTACATTATGTTAACTTTGTGGCTCTTTGCATTAGCAAAATCACATGCAATGTCCTCAAATGTCATTTCCCGCATTAAGTCGTTTTCAATGTGTTTAGCTCTAATGCAAAGTTGGCAGTTGGGGCCTACGAATGCGAGAGTGCCTAGGGCCTACGACGACCTTAAAACGGCCCTGGTTTCATCTTATGGGAGAAGTCGTTGCTTGAAAAAAGGACCCTGGTATATCAACTGTCTTCTCCTGTATAGGAAAAGTCGTTTAATGAAAATAAAGCGTCTGCAAAATGGAAATGCTTATCTTATCTTCGCAAAAGTACATTTGATTGCTCCAATATTTACAAATATTAGACGACGCCTAGGCGTGGAATGTTAACGAAACGAAGAAATTATGGGAACAAATCGCTTGGCATGGCGCTAGACAATTGGACGTTTCCATACCGAAAAACAATTCCTTGCCACAGTGTAAACTCATGTGTGTCTGTTACTTACAGACATTATTTTTAGACATGTTTGAATAATCACTACACACTAAATCATCTTAGGCTTAATCAATCTGACTTTAAAATGTCTTATACATACATACATACGTACATATATACACATATACATACATACATGCATGCATATATACATACATATATACACACATACATACATACATACATACATGCATGCATATATACATACATACATACAGACAGACAGACATATCTGAATTTCGAGTGGATATCTCTTATCTACCCAGTCCAACGGTTTTAATTGTAGCCTATACAGTACAGTGTAAACACTGTCTGCACAAGTCTGCGATAATTGCGATTTTACTCAAAGCACGCATACCGCAGGGCCGTGTTCATGACAGCTAGAGGCAAGGATGTAAGAGGCGAGAAACGATGAAGTCGACTGTCTTTTCCAGCTGAGTTATCGATGATCGGATTTCGAATCGTTGACTTACCCGATTCTTAATGTAGCGTTAACTCAAATAAAGACTCTCAGCCTTTGATTTTCCAAATTATAATTGAACAGTTCAATCACAACATTACTTGAATCGTCACAGTTTCTAAACGCACGAATATATCAACGACATTTGTAACTCAAACTTTCAACTTTGCACACGATATACCAGTGCTACAAATCTTCGCCCTCTCTTAACAAATGCATTTTTCGTCCGCTTATAAAGGCCCTTTCCCGCCAGGACCCCAGACCAGCACAAAGTGGCTGAGACGGGTCTCTGGTTTATGTGCAATCGTAGGTTTTTCCAAACTCCCGCTGTCTCATCGCAATACAGGAAATACGCTTTTCCGTGCGATCACCCCCGTGATAAAAATCTCGACAATAATTACTGCTGACGTCAGGCCGCCTGCCCACAGAGCGCCCCCAGCCAACCACACCACCCCCACCTCACATCTGACGCCCGGCAGCCGTAAGCACGTGATCAATGCGTGCAGAGACAAATCAATAATCCGATGACTCCTGGACGATTCCTAAGCAAACGCGCACTTAAAACTTGCTGAATAAACAGCGCAATGTCACGTTCACATATGAACTGATCTTACCTTACCTTACCCTGACTGACTTACTTTCTTTACCTTATCCTACCCTACTCTTCCTTACTTTACCTTGCCTTGCATCACTTCATCCTGTAAGTAGGTGTCGTGTGTGTCAATGACCTGTAACCCTCCTTATTTGAAGGCGTTTTATAGTTTCAATAAACTTGGCAAAAGTAACCACAGAAACGCGATAAAACTTTACATCCATAAGCTCCATCAATGCTGTTGAGATATTTCCTAAAAGACTCAATATAAAGCTCAAGTCTCTGACAATTTTCGCGATCTTAAAGTCGTGAGACAATTCAAAGCCATTTCGCAAAGCTATTCAAGTTTAATGTCTACACAGCTCATTTACAGAAAGCTACTCCCTACAATACACGCATGGCTGTAGTTTGGTTAAATCTGTACATAGTAACATTCAAAATTATTTAATGCGTCCTCCCAAAACGCTCCACGAATGAATCCGGCTATTTATATAGCGCCTCTATCGACCGATCAATCTGACTGGTTTCATTTTCTATGCAGCTGTTATTCCAATCTCCCGATTCTCTTCAGACTGCGCTAGGTGACGCTGCATCGCGGGTAGCAAAGCATAGGTAGCAATAGACAGCAAAGTCAATAATGTTTAAGCGGAATTACTGCTAAGTTTGTCCAGATATTCTACAGATAAATCACAAACAAACTGAGGTTGATTTGTTGCAGATATTCATGCCCTTCCATATAGAGACACTAATATCACTTTATAATAATAATAATAATAATAAATAATAATAATAATAATAATAATAATAATAATAATAATAACAACAACAATAATAATAATAGTTGTAATAATAATAATAATAATAATAGTATTAGTAGTAGTAGTAATAATAATAATAATAAAAATAGTAATAATAATAGTAATAGTAATAATAATAATAATAACAACAACAATAACAACAACAACAACAACAATAATAAAAATAATAATAATATTAATAATAATAATAATAATAATAATAATAATAATAATAATAATAATAATAATAATAATTCAGCTCTTCAACGCATTTTCTTTTCGCAGCACATTTTCTGTGCCATTAGTTGTCGAGGAGTGGCCGTTCCAGATGCTCTTCTCCAGCAAGGTTTTAAGCCCCCAGGGATCATATCTGCCTCAGGGCGCTAAAAATAAACAAATAAATAAAATAATAATAATAATAATAATAATAGTAACAACAACAATAATGTGATTTGCTAAATTTCGCGAACAATAAAACAGGGCATTTTGGTAACAAGCAACAGTGACGTTTGACCGATAGATATTTATATATCTATAATAACAATAAATAATAATAATAATAATTTTAACAATAATAATATTTAAAATAAAAGTAAAAATAATACTTGTAATAATAATAATACTAGTAATAAAAATAACAAATGATTTATAATATCAATCAATGTCTATAAGCATTCAGCAGACAATACTTCAATTATTTAGACTAAAGTTTGTCAGATACTTTATCGCAGGAACTTTATCACTCTGAAATAAAGTATCTGTTGTTAACGGTTGTCATGGTGATGTTCTCCGATTGCGTCACACTGTTTCCGTACTTGTAGGCGGAGTAAGAGCGACTGACGTTTCGATTGTGTACGTCTCTTTCCCGCCGGCGCCAAAAGCACCCGTTACAACAGCGACAAGCATCTTTGAACTCCTTCCGAAACTTTGCTACAAAACAGATATAACGCATTACACGTCGGCATCGACGCATCATAGGTTAACTGCAACTCATTGTAGTTTAGATGCAACGTATTATAGGTCAGATGCACGGTTATGGGTTTTAGAAATTACAAATACACGCAATTGTTGTGCGATTAAAGTTGAACTGGCTGGTAATGTTTAGTTCATTTAAACCTGAAGCACACAGATAACATAGGTTGCACAGATAAGGGCACTATTTTCACATATATATAACATATGTATATATAACATACGTATATATAACACATATATAACATATGTATATAACAAATCATATCGTCCGCGTAGCATATATCGTGAACCAACGTCTAAAAAGCTTAATTAAGTTGAATTTTGAAAATAAACAAATCGTCACTACCCACAGTCCTTTAGGACTTGTATATACTTAAAAGCTTAATTAAGTGACGATAATCATTCGAAGATGTAAACGCTGAGGAGAAAACGATTGTGAGAATGAATACGAGGAGAAGGTTGAGAAATGAGACGAGAGAGAGACAGAAACAGAGACAGACAGAGAGACAGACACATAGAGAGACAGAGACAGAGAGGTCGAGAGAGAGAGAGAATAAATAGGAAGAAGAAAAGAAAAAAAGAGGAGGAAAGAGAGTAGAAGAAGGAGGAAGAAGAGGGAGGGTCGGTGGTTGGATGGACCGAGAGTCTTTGGCACTGGTTACCTACCGCTCATGAAGTTGTATATGACTGGGTTGATGGCGCTGTTGAAATAGCAGAGCCAGTGCGCAATCAGCGCAAAGTGAACGGCCGACGTCTTATCAGGTCCCAGTTTAGTGTATCTGAAACATCATCATCATCATCATCATCATCATCATCATCATCATCATCATCATCGTCATCGTCATCGCCATCGCCATCACTATCGTCATCATTATCGTCGTCGTTGTCTTAGTAGTTGCCATTGTCATCGGCATCGTCATCACTTCAAGGGGTAAGATAATTATCATTTGTATTTTGTTCATAAATGGCTGGTCTGATGAACATACGGCGTGTTAGCAAATGGGGGAATTTTTACACGATATCTGGACCATCGCTTAGCAGCTGTTCAACGAATTTCCTCAAGGTCTTTACACGAAGCCGTCTCAGAGGAGTCATAAATTCGCAAACTCCGCGTAATAAAATGACTAGCGCTAGCCTATAACTAGACACTGTGCTCCTAACTCAATGCACTGAGCTGCAAGGGAGTGCCGTCTAAAGCAGTACATATCATCACTTCATTGAATTCGAGTGAATTGAGTCGCGCTTAAGTAAAGTTCTGTAGCAGGATGTTGGCCAGATGACTTTGCTGAACTTCGGTGAACTGCATCGCAAAAGTGGATAAATGCCATCGTCACTCCTATCCGTAGAGAACTCCGAGAACTCAAGACGTCAACTTTATTGCGCACTCCAGTCTTCCTTATGCGTTTCAATCTTCCATCTGCGCTTTTGACAACCAATACGTTTGGGCTAATAGTCTTCAAAACTGACTCATAACTCTACTTCTGTATTTTGAACTTGGACCCTTGAATTGATTCCACAATCGGACATCCGTGGACCGAAACGAAATTAGAGAAATCGTTTCCCATTTCTTTTCGTATGCAATATTTATGAAATAATCTCACATTCTAATCTAATTCTAATGACTTCTATAGCGCCATTATCATAATGCATAAATTGAAGGTCGGCTGAAGTGAAACGGTATTCCAAAAACGAAATCCATTCGAGGAGCCTGGTCGAAATCTCATAGGTGAGGGAAGCCATAAATCAGACTAGACAAGTAAATTGAAACAGATTTGTCTTAAGTTCTGACCCGAACGACATTAAGGAACTGAACAAACGCGTGGAGAATTCCTAATATAGTCGCATGCATTATCATTCGACCAAACATATTGCCAAAATAAAGCATTAAGCCTAGTTGTTATAATGCCTGCTGACATTTCAACCACTTAAGTTAATCGTAACTGTCTGAAGAACCAAACTGTGCTTCATCAGTATATAGGGGTAAAACGAAACCAAGTGCCTGGATCTTAATTTTCTCACAGATATAGAATGCAATGGTGATTAATCGTCGTGCACTAATCACTAATATAATGTTTTTGCTTTGTTCCAAAATAAAATCTAGCAATTAATTATTATGTATTATTCACTAAAATGACGCTCGCATTTTTCCAAAGTAAACGTATTTATTAATTATAGGTGTATTAGTAACTAACCTAATGCCTGCATTATTCCAAATACCCTCACAGAGACGCAAGTTTCATTGCCTTTCTGGATTACAATCAGTAACTTGGCCAGACCGTCATAGTTTCCGGAAACATAGTTCTTCTCGGGTATCGTACATAGGCGGCAGTTAACTGAGGCGATATTACCAGGAAAACTAACAGGTACGAAAGGTATTAAGTGACGTGAAGGCTAACAGTTTGTCAAGCAGAAGTTTGCAAGTCGGTGGGGAAGGTCAGCAAAAATCTTGCCTTTCTGACGACCTCTTTGGCAGGATTTTTATGACCTTTATTTAGTTATTTTAGTCATGACCTCTTTTAGTCATTTTTAGTCGTGGTGGTGATCTTCTCCGACTGCGACACACTGTTTCCCTACTTGCAGGCGGAGTACGAGCAACGGACGTTTCGACTGTTTACGTCACTTTCCCGCCGGCGCCAAAAGCCCCGTTGCGTCATTTGTATACCTAGATTTTTGTTGCTGTCCTTAGATTCCCAAATTTTTGACTACCTTTTCTCAATTGACGTTTAATGACGTTTTTGTTTTCCTGGATGAACTATTCTAGTTGATGAACAGCTATATATGTTTCCCAGTCGTAGCATGAGCTTTTTTGTTTTAAAAATTTAGGAGGCAACCCTCGCTTTAACCAATTTTTTGAGGAGGAAGCTCACTGGCGAGTCCCAGGCGAATGAAGGGAGAGGAAGGACACGGCCAGATCCGTCTTGGTGCCAGATGTTTGAATTATGTGTAACTTATTATGCACAATTTAGACAGTAGATGGCGCTCATTTGTTACAAAGGACAGTAATAGATGGCGCTGCGGCCAGGTTGCCCTTATTGTCAGATCCTAGTACCACTGCCTCTGACTTCAAATACTCCATGGATCCGGTTATTGTAAATCAGGGGTGGGCAAACATTTTGAACATGGGGCCACTAGAAGCTCAAAAACGTTTCGGGGGCCGGATTAAAATTTTTTGAAACTTTCACTAATCGTCAAACATGAAAAAACGGCTATAACTAATGAATTGATTACATGGCAAGTTTAATACAATAACAATAAATGAAAAAATGTAACTTTCGGCCATTGTTAGTGAGACATATGCAGCTGAGAGCATGTTTTAACAAGTTTCCCAAAATCTAGAACGATTGTACTAGTCGCTCTGGTTTTTTCAGGGGGTCGTAAAAACGCTTGAGGGCCGGATCCGGCCCCCAAACCGTAGTTTGCCCACGTCTGTTGTAAACCAATTCCTTCTCTGTGTCGAGAAAACTCATCCGCACGACTTCCAAATCGTTGTATACATCGCTTGATGTGCTGCCGTTCCTGCTTTTGTGCTTATCAGAAATCATATTTTCAAACGAAATTATTGATGGAAAACATACAGGAGTAATATAGCAAACGATCTCCCTTCCGAACACCGTGTTGTTGCAGGCTCGTTAAAAGCACATAACAATCACTTCAAATAAGAAATTACTATGATAGTTGGAATTCAAGTGCCACGTTTCCATGTACACGAAAGTGATGTGCGATAGTAGGCATGCTGTGTTTATTTGCGAACAGCTGCTGATTTGCGTGCTAGGGAAACATCACACAGAACTGATTTCCCTAGAGCCTTTTTGGTTCATGAAAAATCTATCCTACGACTTTTAAACTAATGAAAGATTTTTTCCTAAGGTAACAGCGAGAAAGGTACACAACAGTCTGTCTCTCTTTGATATCAGAGGCTATCGGTTTGAAGTCTCACGCCTTGGATTTATCAATTCTGCACCAGCTTTCAGGAATAGTCTTCCTGTTTACATTACTCACAACAACATCTCTCTAAGACAGATTCGTAAAGCGGCTTAAGACCTATTTTTTATCGTCTTGCTTTTATTGTCTGACTGCTATGACTCACCCACACCTACGATTCCTCGCTCAGTCGATGGACATATTGCGTGCTAACAGATTCATTACTTACTTACTTAAGGTAATTGGAACGATGGTACGTAAGAAACACGGTGTCACAGAATGAGTGTGGTGCGTGCTTGGGTATAACAAAGGGTAGTATACTATACGCCAGAGGACTATAGCCCCAAATATTCTTAAGTATATAACTTGTGAAAGGGTGGAGCACTTAATAAATAAGCAATGGTACGGTTAAGCAGACCATCTCCTTCACGATCGCTAAACCAATTACAGAAACACCTAATTATGAAACTGTCCGTATAACCAGATCTTCGGGTACTTTAGTTGATCTATCTCGGCGTACCTGAGTACGTTGAGAAGATGAACCGGAAGGTAACAGATCGCAAACATCCAGACGACGGCAATCAGCATCTTAGCTACGTTCCTGCGAGCCGCCATCTGATTGGCTATGTCGTTCGATCTTCCCGTCATTCCCTCCGCTCTTCCACCGCCGCTGCCGACCGAACCCCCGCCGGCACCAATTCGTCCGTCACAGTAGGTGGATGAGGCGCTGCCATCAGTTCCAGTGGTTGCAACTGATGAGCGCAGCATCTGTCCTAAGTAGCACAGGTGAACCAAAACATCATTAAACCTCGGTGCAGTTCAGGTACCCAACTATGCAAGTCAGCAATAATGCTTAAAATACAACGCCTTTATAATTGCATCGAGTACCTCATCTACAATCGTATACATCAGACACATGTATGCAATTACGCGTATAAGTGTTAGAATATATGCACTTACGTATGATATATATGCGTATATATGTATGATATATGTTCGTATATATGTTTGTATGTATGCATGTACGTATGCATGTATGTATGTATGCATGTATGTATTTATGCATGTATGTATGTATGTTATGTATGTATGTATGTATGTATGCATGCACGTATGTATGTGTGTATGCATATATGCATGCACTATGTGTGTGTATGCATGCATGTATGTATGCATGTAATGTGATGTATGTATGTACATGATTATGTTGTTACATACTGCGTATAGCATAGGACCGAGTAGGTTGAAATGTTGCTTAAGTTGTACGCCTTCTGTACACTTTGGCGGGAAAGCCGACCTTATAAAAGCTTTTGTATTTAAGTTTGGCTCAGACTGGTTTTGTTTTTGGTCCACGTGATTGTTTAGCATGTCAGCGTTTCTCGGAAAATTGTGTTTAAGTTCTACTGCGTGGATGACTTGTTTACTTCTTCTGGGCTATTTTGTCTTTTTATTACTTTTGAGCCGCTTTTCATCGTACGTCGTGTTTCTCAGCTCGAGGAGATGTTCACTGGTTTTGTCGCCGCCCGAAGTTGAGGTCTTGTTTGTATGTGAGTCTATCATGTGACGGTTGTATATATAGCTTAGGAAATAAACCATCTTAACCTTAACCTATATAGTCTCTCATACCCCAGACAAGCAGCATGCATGTACGTATATATATGCATCTATGCATGCGTGTCTGTCTGCGTGTGTGTATGTACGTACATACGCATGTACGTACATAAGTAAGTAAGTAAAGATGTATGTGTGTATGAATGTATGGATGCATATATTCACGTATGTGTTTATGTAGTTGGATATTTATATAATGCCTTTTTGTACTCTTTACTGTTACCCTATGTACAACTGTTTCGGTGTAAATGCGCTATATAGAGAAGCGATTAAGTCGGTGCAAAGCAGCATATCAATTAGATTGTTCTGATTCAGTGTGGGAGGGTTTGTGTTAATGCCATTTGCAGAATTAAGATCGCAGACTTGTTTTTGTTTGTGTGTGGATGACGCAGTCTGCTCTAATAATTCATCTGGATCAACTGGATCATCTGGAACCGACACACGCGACCTGCCTTCTCCAGTCTCCTCATCAACAGATCGGGATTTGCTCGGAACTCACGACACATCCTACGCATCGGAGGAAGCAAACACGACAGCCAGACAGACAGACACACAGATAGCCAGACAGACAGACACACAGACAGACAGCAGTCACGCAGACAGACAGACACACAGACACATGAATAGACAGAGAGACAGACACACGGACAGATAGACACACAGACACATGAATAGACAGAGAGACAGACACACGGACAGATAGACACACAGACACACAGATATACAGAGAGACAGACACACGGACAGACAGAAACACAGACTGGGTATAACAGAAAGATATGAGACAGTCAAATAAACAGATATGCACACAGAAAAGCAGACAGACAGACAGACACACAGACAGAAAGAAAAGCAGACGTACAGACAGACAGACCTCTCGGTGACGAGCAAATACTGTTTTAATAATTTGGAGAAGTCATACGACGTTCTGCTTGAGAAAAAGATTAATTAATACCACTGAATAAGTGCATCGGGACAACGTCGTCTATTTTACAGCGTATTTATTAGACGTTATATTTGCATAGATCATACTTTAAAACAAATGCATACACGCATATATATGTATATATGATTGTAGCCAATATATAGGTCTAAAACTACTACGCATATATACATATATACGAACGTTTACCTGTTTATATCTGTAGGGGTTTGCTTTTATGCCAAAATTTGCAGAAGTTTTTAAAGTAAAGAAAATAAAGAACGGACGAGAATAGACATTCCATAGGCATAACATGTCTATTTCAAGACTCCCAGTACACCGAAAGAAAACAGACATAAATGCGCTGTATAAATGTTCAGCGCTGACCTGTCCCAATGAGTTCAGAAGACGAAAGAGTACGTATACATGGGTCTGAACAGTTATCTAGCGCATTTTAGAGCCAACGAAAACAGCCGCTTGGTTTGAGTTTTCGTATCTCGATCGCGATCTCTCATTTGTTACTCCGCCGTCAGGGTTCGTCGAAGGTTCCGGTGGCTGAAGAATCTTTGAGATGGGACGCGACAGCCATCCAACAGACCGAGGAGATTTCTCTTTAGGGATTTTGTTTGTGAAAGACAACGAATTGTAATGTTCAATCATTACATTACATTGATATGGCTTAAGTGGTCCTTTAAAGGCGCTTTACAAATGTTCTGGTACATACATAGATACAATATTGTACGTACATACATACATCCATCCATCCATACATGCATACATCCCTATATATATACATACATCTATACATACATACACAAATCCATCCATACATATATGCATAGCGTACATATGATGATGATGAGTTTTCTGCCCGAAGGCAGGTCCATTGGCTTTATGCCACCCGGGGATGAGATGAGTGAGGTAGTTTCCCGTTGCCTTCCTCACAGACAGCTGTGGGTGAGCAACTTGTCCAAGGTCGCTACCCAGTGGCGTGAGGTAGATTCGAACCCGCGACCCTCCGGTTACGAGGCATCGAACATACCACTACACCACCGCGTCCCATAACATTTGGGTAATTGACGATCATCTTGAAATACGTAATGTCTGGTTATAGAAACGCATCTCGTGAATAATGGAAGGACTGAGTAAAGAAATGAGTGAAGTAGTGCGATTAGAACAACACAGTAAGAGAGAGAGAGAGAGAGAGTGAGGGAGAGACGGACAGACAGACAGACAGAGACAGACAGACAGACAAAGACAGACAGAGACAGACAGACAGTGAGAGACAGAAGCAGAGACAGAGACAGAGACAGAGCGTGTGTGATCTTGAATCTATGCAAGAGTGCTCTCTAGCGAGCTCATCTGATAAATTTTGCCATCTCTAAAGCACTTGATTTTTATAAACAGTTTATAACCTAAACGAATGCCCGGCGGATAAACAGCGCTCCAGCACAGACACAGTTCATTGCATTTTGTTTACATAAGTCGTTTGTATGCGCGCATCTATGCGTCTATGTCTACACATGTTTGTCTGATTGTACCGCTGTGTTTGTGTGCATATGCGGGTGTGGATGCGTACGTGTTAGTAATTGACCATCTGTTTGCGAGCGTGTGAATTGGCGCGAATCGTTGCATATCGCCAGAGGGTGAAAAGGAAAGGTTCGCATGCCCGAGAGACTGGAAAAGCGGGGTAGGTCGGAATGGGTTTCGATGGCTCCAAGTGGTAAAGAATAACGCTAGGTGAGAACTTAAGGTAATAAAGCAGCTGTTGAAGGCGGACGCCATAGAATCGTTTTTTTCGAATTGTTATATGTTTAGACGTGCTTTTGCCATCGTGGATGGCTAGATCTTTTGCTTAGGCTATCGTGGATGGCTAGATCTTTTGCTTAGGCTATCGTGGATGGCTAGTTCTTTTGCTTAGGATATCGTGGATGGCTAGATCTTTTGCTTAGGATATCGTGGATGGCTAGATCTTTTGCTTAGGCTATCGTGGATGGCTAGTTCTTTTGCTTAGGATATCGTGGATGGCTAGATCTTTTGCTTAGGATATCGTGGATGGCTAGATCTTTTGATTAGGCTATCGTGGATGGCTAGTTCTTTTGCTTAGGATATCGTGTATGGCTAGATCTTTTGCTTAGGCTATCGTGGATGGCCAGTGCTTTTGCTTAGGATATCGTGGATGCTAGTTCTTTTGCTTAGGATATCGTGTATGGCTAGATCTTTTGCTTAGGCTATCGTGGATGGCCAGTGCTTTTGCTTAGGATATCGTGGATGCTAGTTCTTTTGCTTAGGATATCGTGTATGGCTAGATCTTTTGCTTAGGCTATCGTGGATGGCCAGTGCTTTTGCTTAGGATATCGTGGATGCTAGTTCTTTTGCTTAGGCTATCGTGGATGGCTAGATCTTTTGCATGGGGCTCAGACATGTCGATCGTTTTCTAACTCTAGTAGTCTTCCATAAAATATATTAGCACGGGTGGGTAAATAACTGACGATATAAACCGATTCATAGCCAGTCATTCACGGACATTCAAGAACAACGATTCCAACTCCAAACACCACCCACCGTAGCCGTCTGACTGTTTGACTGCCTGACTCTCGGATCTTGCTTGACCTGGAACCGAACCCTTCTTGCCTATTGATTTTATTTTGCCTGAATAAGCTGGTTCTCGCGACTTAACTTTCCTAAGGCGCTGTAGAAATCTCGAGTTTACGGTTACGATAAAGAATTTGACTGAAAATGGGCGCTTCTTAGCGGCGGTCTGACTGAATCGGCGGATTTGGATATGTGGGCGGCGGTGGTGGGTTGAATTGAAAAGGCGTGGAGTACTATGCTTGTGGGTGGCCGAGATGAAATAGGGATGCAGTGTCGATGGATAGAAATGCGTGCAGGTGGGGGCTTGAGATTGCATGAGAATGCGTACAGGGAAGATTTGAGATTATTTGAGACTGGGCTATGTGGGATTGGGGTGGGGTGTCGTTAAGCAGAGATTTATGGATTCTATGGGGATTTGGTGATTGCCTGCCCAGAACAGCCGTTGACTTCCATTAATGTTCATCTTGTAGTTGTCTCAGCTGAAGAATTATCGGGAGCAACAGAAAGCGACGTTTTCATGAGGCGTGTCGAAGGGTGTTGTTCCCGTGGGGCGACCATGCAGTCCCACTACGAAGCAAGGAACCCACTTATCAAGAGGCGCTACATAAATCAATGAAATGAATGAAGACATGTGCAATTTCAAACAGTTCCAATCGAAACAAAAACCATGTACTGAGCGTAATTTTCTGTTACGTTACATGAATCGGAGACTCATTCATTGCAAGGTGAAAAACTCGTATATTGAACAGTCTGTATGTATTTATGTATGTTGTATATACGTACACATATATGTATGTATATATGTATGTATATACGTATGTATGTATATACTTATGTATGTAAGTATGTGTGTATGTATGTATGTATGTATATACATATGTATGTATGTATGTATATACTTATGCATGTATGTATGTATATGTTTATGTATGTATGTAGGCCTATGTAGGGATGTATACATTAGACAGGTAAAGAAGGCCATTATTATAATTATTTCTGCTATTAGTATTAAGTTTTCTTTTAACCGTGGTAAAATTACCATTCAAAATTTATGTATTATATTGTCCGGATAGATAGAATTCCTGAAGAAAAAATTACCATAAAAGCTGTGAATCAAATCGATGTATGTATATAACATTTGTTTGATTTATCTATAATTGGAAAATAAACGCATCACTAGCAAATGCCTTTGTAATCGTAGTCAGGCAATTAAACAGAACGACTGAAAAAGAAACTTCTGAGAACAAAGCCCACTTAATAGAATATATCAACTGGGATAATTAATTATGGGCACCTATAAAACTGCGTCGTCTCCGTTAATGAATTCGCGTTATCCGGTTCGCCTGGCACCGAAGTTATCGCCATTTCATGCCACGCGGAGTACTCGGTCGCCGATATTTCTGAGTCGATGATTTAGTGACTTGTCGAGTCGTTTCCTTCCGGCCATCTCTCTTTCTGCCTCGCAATTTGGCAAGACCTATGTCATATTCGTTAATACGCGTCGCCGTATAATCTTTATCATGCGAGCTCTGTTCTCCTGCGACGGTTCCCGGGACCCTGGCTGCCTGCGGCTGGCAAGATTAGTGTAGGAATTGTTAAGGAGGCAACGGTCTCGACGGTTAGTCGTTGAATTGGTAGCGCTGGCTGAATATGCCAATTGTAAATGGCTGAGTTGAGTATTTGCCTTGGCTGCAATCGATGCTTGTATCACAGCTACGCCAATGGCGAGATTCAGGGGCCTCTTAGGCGCCAAGAACCGTACACTGGTGTATGGTTTGCATGTGAAGTAAAGCATGATAACAGTGAAAGAAAAGCAAAGCTAATAAAGTAACGCAGGGTCGTGTTATGCCATGATATGTTATGTTCTGTTACGCAGTGTTGTGATCGAGATCGCAAACTCAAGATTTCTACAGCGCCTCAAAGAAGCTAAGTCGCGGGAATCAGATTATTCTCAGGCGCTCAATCAAAACAAAATCGATCGGCAGAAAGGGTCAGATTCGGTTCCAGGTCAAGATTCCAGGGTCAAGCAGACAGACAGACAGCTACGGTGGATGGTGCTTAGAAATGAAGTGGCGACAGAGATAAGGGGAAGAGGAGGAGTCAGGAAAGGGCTTGTGCAAGAGTAGCATTTTTAGTTTTGAGTGAAAGATCCGCGCAGAGATTGCAAGGGAGAAGTGTTGTTGATTCGTGGGATGGTTCATATAATTGGTGGCAGTTTATTCTGGATAAGTGGAATAGCTATGGCTATGACGTAATGCTTTGTAAGCTTATCGAAGATAAGAGAGTCCTATAATGTAATATAGTGTAATGTAATCTAAAGTTTTCAAACTTGTGAATGTAATGAAGACAATTCATACGGGCAGTTCAATAGCAGAGCAAATCAACGATCCAGTTCAGAGCCACCATCTGTGTTAGTAGGGATATGATTTGCGAGACAGGAAAGTATTCAGACGAAAACCATTGAACTCAGCTATGGACGACCTATTGACTTAATTGAACTACTTAGTCTGACTCGGTGACTAACTGGCTGGACCTAATACGGGTTCGAGGTAGAGAAATCCATCCTCTGCACCAACCTTAAATCAGATTGCTTACTAATAAACGATAACTAAACCCCGTCGAAAAATGCATTGTCATTGGATAGTGGCGCTGTAGATAGATACTATAGATACTAAGTTAATCCTATTCTAATCTAATGACTTTCAACAGCACTGTTATCATAACGCTCAAGGCATCAATAGATGTCGCTACAAGTGAAACCGTAAAAATCGTCATTCGTGGAAGAAGACTTTTTGCTTATCGCTTTTGTAAAATTAATAGCAATGATAAGCAAAAAGGATCTAAATATTAATAATCATTACTACAGTATAATTAAAAGTGTTTCTAATGTGTTCAGAGTCAAGTAAGAGAGACGTAGACACACGCAGGCAAAGACAGACAGACAGACAGACAGAAGAACACACAGATTTATGACCAGACACGGATACAGTCACAAAGACACAATGATATAAACGACGAAAGCAAGAAAGACGAAATTGGTTTCCTCTTTCAAGTTTAACTTCGTTAAACTTTTGCGGATACTCATCGAATCGCGAGAGAATTTCGTTTCTGTTCTGTTCAAATTGAAGTTCCGGTCATCGTTCGCCTACCAGAGAACGGAGTGGACATTGTCCAGTCCAAGACACCACAGAAGACCATAATTACATTAGGCTGGACCACGAGAGACGGACATAAAATATATAGAAAAGCTGACCCCTCGAGGGAACGCCGGTTGGTAGAGCCGAGGTAGAGGGAAGCCACGAAAGGCTGGAAACGGTTGGATCGACAGGGTGGATGAATGAGATTGGGGCTGATTGCTAAGGGGTCGACATTTCAATTTCGATTCCGGGGCACGATTCCCTTGCGTCGTTTGAAATCGATAAGTTGTTTAACCGTGCATCTTAAGGAAAGATAAGTCGTTCCTTCCAACCTGCGACATGAGCTTCTTGGCCTTTTCTCTGATTCTTTTCCACTAGCACTTGAAAATAATTCTATTCGATCGTGGTATTATGCTGTCAGGTCAGGAACGGTGCTATATAAATTTTCGATTTCAATTACAATTATATTCTTGCTCATTAAGGATTAGATCCTGTTGTCATGTTTGCAGTTCAGTCTAAAGATGTTTCAATCCATAGCTATGCCTCTAGGGAGTGACTAATGCCATCACATGCGTGCAACAACAACAGCTTGCAACAATAACAATTAGCAACAATCTAATATCAGTTACAATGCAAGCAGAGGACCAAAAATATCAGCCTATTAGTTTACTTTTCACAGTTCCGTGCGTTGAAATGGCGAAAAGCAGAAAGAATTTTAAGTTTTACATTCTTTGAAGTATAACGAAATGTTGGAACAAATCTTCATTTACTTTTGCATAATCCTTGCTAGAGTAAGGCCTACATGTAGGCCTGGTAGTTGGTAAATAGTTGAAGTATAGCTTCTCGATTGTCCGGCTATAAAAAGTCAGATGCCAGACAACGATGCTCAGAATTTCATATTAACTTCGTTTTAAATCATCTTCAGATTTTCTGATCTAATTTAAAAACCGTGTAAATCAGTTTCTATGCATCTGTTTCTTTCAGAAACAAAGCATGGGACCACGATACGTTCTAGGAGACATTCGAAAAGTGGCATTGCAGGAACAGTGAATATCTGACGATAGATGACATTTATTGTGGTCTCAACCAGATACTTCTTTATACGATCATCAAACTGTCTGGTTTCCAGGCCACAACATCTGTTCTCTTTTACCTCGACAGACAGACAGACAGACAGACAGACAGACAGACAGACAGACAGACAGACAGACAGACAGACAGACAGACAGACAGACAGACAGACAAAGACAGCATTAGAATTACATGTAGCAGACACATGGCTACGCACAAGAGTTTGCAAATTCATTATTGATGGGTTTGGATGAAATATTACATTAAATGTAGATGGAGTTGAATGGAAGAAGAACGGAGAAAAGAAAGCAAGAGATTTCGGATGGTAGAGTTTGATGGCAGAGAGAACAAAGAAGAGGATGAGCATGGAAATAAGGAGCAGCAGGTGCTTGAGGAGAAGAACAGTCGGAGAAGTGGAATTTGAAGGAGAAACAACAAGGGGTGATGTACTAAAGAGGAGATAAGGAAAGAGGATACGAAGGATTTGGAGGAATGAATGATGGATGACAGGAGAGGGACCAGAGAGACGGAGACGGGGACTTAGAGGAAGGGATGGCGAACGATAAGAGAGGGACGAGAGAGGAGGAGATGGAGGACTTGGAAGAATGGTAGGCGATTGAGAGGAGAGGGCGAGAGAGAAGGTGGAGAATTTAGAGGAACGGATGGCGGATGATAGGAGAGGGACGAAAGAGGAGGTGACGGAGAAGATGGAAAAGTAGAATCTGTAAGAGGAAAAGGCGGGTAAGGAAACGGAGGAAGAGAGTGGAGAGCGTTGATACGAAGAACGCCTTTTATCCGTCGCATCAGTTGATCCGACCAATTATCTGGAATGCCAACAAGCGAACGGACGCCGTGATAATCGATTTACGCGCGAAATCAGTCAGATAACTGGATTGGCAAAGCAAATTGCTCATCGATTGATCCCGTTCCCTCCCTCCTCCTTCCGGTCCGCCTTGGCGCAGATCGAGGCCGCGTGTTTTCCACTTAAGCGAAATGAATTCAGTTCGAAATGGAAACATGGCTGATTCGGTTTTAGTGTCGGCACAGAAAGGAGGATTTGGGTTGGCACGAAATTCGATCGCCATCGCCCCACAAACTGTGTTCGTATTTACGCTGGAGAAAGAATCGGAATGCACGCCACAAATGAAGGTTTATGTTGTGAGCCAGCTGTCACATGTCGAACGAACGGAATAATGTGTCTAATGCTTAGAGCAGGCTGTTGCCTCTAAACCCAAATGTAACTGGTTGGTAATGTCTAGCACAGTGCCTCGATGTTGAAATCAATATTATTGACAAGCGCTCGTAAACTGCTATGAATGAATGAATGAATGAATGAATGAATTAGAGATTGAACGAACGAACGAATGAATGAATGAACGAACAATAGAATGACTGGGCGAAAGTAAGATCGATTGATCAATTGACTGATTGCTTAATCAATAGACTGACCGACTGACTGATTGACTGACTGACTGACTGATTGACTGACTGACTGACTGACTGTGACTGACTGACTGACTGATCTATACATCAAACGAAAAAGCTAATGACTGAATAGACGTGAACGAAGACATACGATGTCTGCCTAAGGAGCAACAATATTGCTTAATAAAGCAGTCAGTTTTTCTGCAGTGGAAGGCCACAGCTTCTGTTCTTTATTACCAGTTTATGCTTTTTATCGTTTATATATCGACTATAAGATGACTTAAAATGCCAACAGCACAATTCGACAATAAATTGCCAGCTAAGCTAGGTAGCTGGATTCTTCATCCTCTTTGCAATTGCAATCGCGGTGGATTCTACCTCTAAAATGCCACAGCGATATTGCTAGAGCAGATGGTCTGCCATCGTTCAGCTTACCATATATGCGAGAAAAGAAGTTTATACAGAGAGAAAAGACATTTATACAGAGAGAAAAGTCATTTATACAGGGAGAAAAGACATTTTTGCGGAGAGAAAAGACATTTATACAGAGAGAAAAGACATTTATACAGAGAGAAAAGACATATTTGCAGAGAGAAAAGACATTTATAGACTTCGCATAGACTCGAAGAGTGTGCTTTTGCTCGTGCAAAAGAAGTGTGGATAACCGGATTGAGCTAAGCTGAGGATTTTCGTGCCGTTGAAACCATATAAACTCCAGATTATCACCAACGGCCGATTAGTCAGACAATACAGACCGCGGAGCCTCTTGTCATATCTTCAACCTGACTGTAGCAACTGAATACAGAGGAATGAATAATTAATCGTTCAGTAATTACATTTATTATTATTTTGAATAAACTTGAGAAAATCTTCCGCTGGCCAGCTGCTTGTCCCATCTTACCAGACTCGTGGTTTCCGCGCCGTTTCGCACAGTGGCCCAGATCTATGAAATTCACTATCATCAGCTTTGCAGGGCCCTTTTCATTTCGCAAACAAGTGAAGACTTGTCCTTTTCCAGCGCTTTTAGGTGAATTCAGGCGTTAGTGCTATTTAATCTTTTAAATACATGATTAATGGCCTAATAATAATAATACTAATAATAATAATAGCAATAATAATAATAATAATAATAATAGTTGTTGTTGTTGTAGTAATACTGGTACTACTAGTAATAGTAATAATAATTGTAGTAGTAGTAGTAGTGGTAGAAGTGGTAGTAGGAGTAGTAGTAGTTCCTGAGGGATCACTTCTACTTAGGATTAACATATAATAAATTATTATTATTATTATTATTATTATTATTATTATTATTATTATTATTATTATTATTATTATTATATATGCCCAAGGTACTTATGATCCCTCGGGGCTTATAAAAAACGCTCCGGAGAAAGAATCGTCCGGGTTGGCTAAAACTCGTCAAGTTTCGGCATAGAGAAGGTGCTTCTGAAGCCGACAGCATTAAAATGTTGGATGGCAACTGACAGGCGTTGAAACAGATGACACGTCTCTCTTTTGTCACCAGAAACCAGCGTCAGAGAGCTCCCAAGCTCAGATAAGAACGTGAGTCCTGCGTTGTTAATTGGGCCTAGAGTTTCAAAAACGAGGGGAACAAAATGATATTGCTGCAGAAGTGGGTTATATCTTGATGTTTTTCTAGATGCTGCTAGTTCCGCTGCTCCACCGGCCGAGATAGAAGTAGCAGTCAAATGAGAAGCAGCCAGGGTGTCAGTCACAGTGACATCCCAAATCAGACTGCGGCCAACGCGCCATGGAATGAGCGTAAGCCCGTCGGGCTTATTATTGTTATTATTAATTAATATTAGTAATTATTCTGAAAACTTCCATAGCGCCGGTATCTGATGCATAAGGCGTCAACCGATGGCGCACCAAATCCAAGCCGCAGTCAGATCTAGAAAGTCAGTCAGTTAGTCCTCAGAGGAGTGGTCCTGGAGCTGAAGGATATTTCGGCTGAAGCACACACACGACAACAGCAATCAAATAACAACACAGGCTTTTCTTACAGCTTTGCATGGCTTGACAACGACACATGCACGAGGACCGCGATTCTAACTATCAACGCAGAGGTGGAAGGCAAATCCAGTTTGCAGTTTGGCACATCGCCACCCAAGCAACCATTTCTAGAAAGAATCTGATTTTGAACAAATCGCATCAAATGCGCATTTTGTCAAAAACCTGTAGACCAAGTGAATATATATGTTTAAAGCTTACTTAGTCATGACTGTGGGAATCGAATACACCGAAACATTCGAGTAGAAATAGTTCCGATGACCTAATGAACTCCAATTATTTAGACTCCTTGGCTGAAGTTTACAGCGGGCTGGCTGTTGCCTCTTTTTGCGGAATGGGCGTGATGGCTTGTGCCAGCAGGTGGGTTCGGGTTGCTCTTTGATCTAAGTAACCTGATATATAACTATAAGCCATTTGTCAGCGTTCCCCGTGAGTCCAATTAGGTGACCGGATGTACATTTCGCTTCATTTATTATGCTCTGTGATCCAACGATGCGAAATAATTCTTGGACCATTGAGAATAAATGGAAGTAGCACTGTGGCGATCAGACTGGCGCAACAAAAATTATCTCTGGTAAAAAT